>OY723408.1:3815228-4277728 GCA_963210345.1 Inga oerstediana
GGAAGAAATATCATTTTCTCTCTTTTTAGAAAACGGTGTTAATATAGGATATAACGTGCATATCAAATAATATCAATTATCAAAATGTATAAAGCTGTATGATAATCTGAGCAACAAATGTACTTTTCTCAGTAGGCTCCAAATTTTCTTATTATTTTTATTTTAAATGAACTAAAATACATATTAATCTTATAATTATTAACGTAATTTTCATTAGACATTGCATATCTCTCACTTTGGTTTTTCACATTGTCCTATGTAACACTTTGTATCACATCTGTAGAATCCAACTTCTAAGTTTGTTCTTGACATTTTGTCCTCCTCCTATGGAAATAGTTTGAAACGACTTTATGCATTTCAAAATTATATGTACGGGTTAATATGATATTTGGTCCTTATAATTTATCTTTATTTTGATTTTTGTCCTTATAATTTCAAATTATAGGTTTTGTCTTCACAAGTTTATTTTTGTGTAGAACCTTAATCCATGTAATTTAATATAGACTTGGATCATTTTTCTTTAAAGAGACCAAAATTAAAATGAGGATAAATGATGAGGACAAAACATTAACCCCATAATTATATATTATGACCCTACCACGTAATTAGTTGACTAATAACATTTGTACCCTTTTTTGGCAAGTCAAAGGTGAATTTGTTCCCAAAAACAAAGAAACTACGCGTGGTCAAAGAACAAGTAATATTTAACTTTTGTTGGAGTATAACTTTATGTGGAATTGAAATAATACTCCTCCTATTATAAACGTAGGATCTAGTTTGAGAGTATTTGGTCCTAGATCACTACTTGTTCACCGTCTAGCTTATCGCAAACGCACGGGTCACAACTAATATTATAGTGAGAAAAAAAGTGTCGATCCATAAAGACTATGACGAAAGTGAGTTAAGTATTGTAACCATGTTCTTAACTAGGTTGAATGAAATTATTTGAAATTGAGTATATCAATTAAAGAATTTTGCTAAAAACAATAAGGTAAAACAATGGTAATTGTAAAATTGATTCTACTTTAAGACTTAAAAACTTACGATTACTTCTTCCCCACTATATTGCATGAAACTATGCAATTAAATCACTTATGCTAGTTTAATGAGTCTATATGCTAGTCAAAGATCCTAAAATCATCAACCAAGCTCTCTCAACTCAAGATTGATTTTTAATCTTCATTAAAAATATTCAATCTCTTGTTTATAATTAATGAAAATTATCTTTCTAAAACAATTCTTCAATAGACTATGTTAGGTTGTTAGATATATCTCTATTCTAACAATAAACCATCCATTTAATCATCAAATTTCAAGTCTAACATGATTTTTCTTAAGTTCTACAACCAAAATAGCTCTCTCAAGCATCATTCAATTGAACTAATCTAATCATGTGGTGATCAAGCACAATATAGCATTAAGCATAGAAAAAAATCAGCATATATTCTCAATAACTAGCAAAAGTAAGATAATCTAGTAGTTTCAATCCATACATTGGGTAAAAGTAATCCTAATTGAAAGTTTTTAGCCACTCATAATCTGTACATGCCAAAATCTTAGCACAAAAACATAACCCATATCAGCAAAACAAGAGAAAAAGGGAGAAGAACAAGAAAAACCCAAGACTTGAAGCATCAAATCCCTCTCAATCCAATCCTAAACTTCAAGCTATTCCAAATGCCAAGACCTAGCAACCAAAACGTCCCAGAAATGCAGAATATCTTATTTTCAACCTATCCCATACTTTTATACTGGTTTTTCTGCTTCAGTTTTCAAAACGCATGGTATCAATTTTGCATGTTTGCTGTGGGTTCACCATAGCAAATTGTCATACAGAAATAGACAGAAGTAGTGCTTTTTCAGGTGGTTTCGCTATGACTTTGGCTACAGCAGACTCCATAACCAAAGGATAGACAGAAAGGTTATCTTCTGAGGCAGTTTTGCAATGGCTTAGCTATAGCACTTCCACAATAAATATAGGCTTCTCCTTTATAGTGCCCTTTTTCATCTTCCTCTTGCATTCTTCCCTTTCTTTCACATCTTCTCATGATCTTTGAGGACTTTTACAACTTGTCATCCTCCACCTACAAGGAGAAGGGATTCATGAGCTCTTTAACTTTCATAAATAATCAAAACTATGTGCATTTAACTCATGATTCAACAAAATTTGATTTAGCTTATGTCCTATCACATTTTCTTCTATAATCTCTTTATATGCACAATTTGAACCTAAAAATAAGTGAAAAGAGAAGAAAATGTACTAAAAGACTCTTGATTTCTATGAGTTAATACTACTACAGAGAATGCTTTTAACGTCTATTTTTTAGCCCTTTTAACGTCTGAAAACAGAGGGACGCCTATGTAAGAGACGTAGTAAACTATGGCAATAACATTCCTAAAAAAAGGGACGTCTGCAGTGTCAGCTTAGACACTTTAGGCGTCCCTTTTTCTTTAAAGAAGTTAAAATGTTTTATTTTTTAAAAAAAAATTATTTATATTTTTCACTGCCCAACAAATTAAAACTACAAAAACAGGATCGAAGAGTTATTCATAAACCACAATATCCTTACAAATGGTAAGGAAACATCCAGCACTAGCTAATTAAATTGTTAACTCCTACTACCTAATACTATACATAATAACCACCAAAAAGTGTCAAAAAGTTGTCTATTACACAACTACTAACTAATATAAATAAAAACTTTACTGATCTATATGTTGAAGAAGATGTTCAGTCAAAAGGTCTCTGATTAAATTAATATCTTCATATAAAGTAAGCATCTTCATCATCAAAAATCTGTAAATTAGAAAATAAGCTTAGATGAAATGAATCAAGTGAATGAATTAATTAGCAATTCAATTGCAATACCAAAAATATTATCATTTGAGAATGAAGAAGCGATTACCTGTTCAAAATCGCTTATAATTCCACTTTGAATGATGTTATACATATAAAGTATAATATAGTATCCGCATTCAATGCTGCCAGGTTTTCAAGGGCACTATAAATCAAAAGCAAATGGTTAAAATTAATAAAGGCATATCTAAAACGACAGTCAATGAAAGAACTTGAACTGAAACTACTTACTTTCAGATAAAACCACTTTAGGTTTCTAATAACTTTACCCTCACGTAACCCGCTAAGGATTCTATATGTCTGGGTCGTACTATCATTAAAATGAAAATCAATAGAAGTTAGAACTATTTATTTAAGTCAAGGATCAATGAAATACAAACAAAATAACTTTCATGTTAAAGATAGGTTTTGTTTCTTTGTCTATCTTTTTACGCAAGGAATCGAACCAATAGATTGTATTGAGGCTAAGATAGACAACACAGAAACTCCAATGGTTATTATAACAACATATACAGATTAAAATGAAGTTAGATGACAAGGTAATTATTTATTAAACATCTTAAATAGACAAAATTAAAATATATACCCTTGAACAATTAGTGCTAGATAACAATGAAATTTGGGTTGTTCCATTGTGTAGCCCACATAGCTCGTCCTTACTTATAAAGTATTAGTATCCATTGTCGTATTTGTAAGACATAAGAATCTATATAAATCATGTCTTTCCATGTCGATGCATATGCGGTGGAAGGAGCTATAATAGAATTAAAATGATAAATGAATTATTGAATATATGAAACCAAAAAATCACTGCATTAATTGAAGGAAAATATGAAAAAAAAAACTTACCAGATTGCAAATTTAACTCATCCTACATTTATCTCTTCCAACTTAATAAACTCCTTGAGATCTTTTCTATCAATCATAAAGGGATACTCTAATGTTAGGCCCACAATCCCTGGAGACATGTGTTAGATCTCATGTTTTGATGATAACAAAAGAATGGTTTGAAAAGGAAATGTTTAAATATCAAGCTTGAACTAAGTAATGACAGGAATAAGCTTTACTTGAGGAAAGCATGGAAGTAGTGAAGATTGGCCAAGAGAAAATGCTAAGGAACTTAATTTGAAGTGCATTTTCTAAGGCATTACTCGAGGAGCTACTCGAGTAATGACCCAAAACTTGAAGTAAATAGGCAAAACTTCCAGTTACCTGCCACCATTACTCGAGGCGCTACTCGAGTAACCAGGTAAAACTTCAAGGTTGCTCTCGGCCTGCCAATGTTACTCGAGGAGCTACTCGAGTAACCATGTGAAAACTTCCAGTGGCCTTCAAGTTTTCCCCATGATACTCGAGGAGCTACTCGAGTACCTTCGTATTCTAAAATATGGAGCTCTCGGCATTTTGTACCACTGCTAATGTTACTCGAGGAGCTACTCGAGTAACCAGGTCAGAAACTTCCAGTCAGCCTTCAAGTTTTCCATGATACTCGAGGAGCTACTCGAGTAACAGTATATTTGAAAATGTGAAGCTCACGGCACTTTGTACTACTGCCAATGTTACTCGAGGAGCTACTCGAGTAATGCACTAAGGTAAATGAAAACTTGAGGTTTGTACCCGATTAACTTGATTTCTATTTATCATCTTCCTCGAGTATGTACCCCAGTATATGCAAATGTTTTAAAGATAAACTTCAAGGCATTATCAGAGTAAATCATATGCAGAAGTCTCAGGTACTCGAGGAGCTACCCGAGTAACTTATGCAAAAATGAATGTATTACTCGAGGAGCTACTCGAGTAATGAGGTAATTGCTCTCGGCCTTGAAATCCTGCCAACATTACTGGAGTAGAGCATCGAGTAATCAAAAGTTTTCAAAAGGATTACTCGAGGTGTTACCCCAGTAATCCATAAAGTTGCAGAAGCATTACTGGAGGCACTACCCGAGTAAGTAACTGTTCACAAAGGTTTGAAATTTTGTTTTACTCCATGCCCTACCCGAGTAATCTTGTTTGTCTTCATTAAGTTTCAAACAAACAGTGATTTCACGATGTTACTCGAGGAGCTACTCGAGTAAACTTCATGTGTTACTCGAGGAGCTACTCGAGTAAACATACCCAGAAATTTAGAAATCATTCAAACGTTCATTGATTTGTTTCCTATATGATTAACCTTTCATTGTATTAGCATTCTTAGTATATTTACAGAGAAACAATGAAGAAATCATATCAAGAGATGAAAGTCAAATCAAACGTTCAAATGCCAACCACCGCCAACGGATATTTTTCAAAAACTTGAAAAGTCAACAGTGGCTGCGCACTCACCAACGGACGAAAGGAAAACGTTCCAACGGTCATCCCCATCATATCTATATATATGGGAACCTTCAAACAGAGAAGAACAACCAAGCATTCACACAAACGATTCATTAAGTTCATTGCTCTGTTTTCACGCTGAAATTGTATTCATATGCTTCAGTGATTATCATTTACTCTTTGTGAGAGATATTTCATTCAAACTCAATATTTGTTATTGAGATAACTTAAGGTTGTGGAACCTTGAGTTGGGATTGGATTACAACCTGTAAGGGGGAGCGAGTGTCCAGGTGTAAGGAACTTGCTTGTACTGAGGTGCCAAGAACCCACTGAATCTTGGAAGTTATAGTGAAACTCTCAGAGAAGCTCTGAGGACTGGACGTAGGTCAAAGTGGTTGTGACCGAACCAGTATAACTCCCGGTGTACACTTCGGTGATATTTCTCCTTCCTTATTACTGCTTTAATTATTGTGTCAAAATTTTATAGTTTCGAAAGAAATTTCAGTATCACCCAATTCACCCCCCTCTTGGGTGAAACGCTTGATCTTACATTTGGTATCAGAGCGTAGGTCTTCTTGTTAAGGTTTAACAGCTTAAGAAGGATCCAATGGCAAGCATGGGTGAAGGAATTCTTCCCGACGGAGCATCCATCACTAGACCTCCTGGTTTCAATGGAGAACACTTCTCATTCTGGAAAGCTAAGTTCAGAGTGTTCGTGATGGCTACTGAATATAGGCTATGGGATGTAATTGAGAGTGGAAATTATCTACCTACAAAAGATGTAGATTCTCAAAAAATTCCAAAGACGCCAGCGGAATACGATGAGAATGACAAGAAACTTATCACTCTCAATAGCAAAGCAATTCTGATGTTGCAAAGTGCTTTGAGTCAAAGTGAATATTTCAGAATTTGCACACTCCCAACAGCAAAACAAATGTGGGAAGCTCTGGAAATAGCTCATGAAGGAACTTCGGGAATTAAGGAGAATCGAATCAACACCTTGGTCACAGAATTCGATTTACTTCGAATGAAATCAGGTGAGTCAATTTCTGAATTCGAACTTAGATATACTCATCTTGTTAATCAACTTGCAGCTCTTGGGAAAGTCTATGATCAGCACACCCAAGTACGAAAGATTTTGAATATTCTTTCTAAAGAATGGGAAGCAAAAGTCACTGCAATAGAAGAAGCAAAAGGTGAATCAATGAGATCAGTTGCTTCTCTATTTGGAAGTCTTTCTGAATATGAAAGCAAGTTAAAATTCAAAAGAGAACTAGATGACATTGGCGATAAGAAAAAGAAAGGTCTAGCTCTAAAAGCGAAAGAAGAGAATCAGGATGAGGATGAAGAGTTCGACGATGACGAAATGGGTCTAATCATAAAACGATTCAGAAAGTTCTACAAGAAAGGTCAAGGATTCAAACATTTTCAGAAAGGAGGAAATAGTAGCAAAGATCATATCATTTGCTATGAATGTGGGAAGCCAGGACATATCAAGTCAGAATGTCCAGATTTGATTCAAAAGAGCAAAGAAAAGAGAAAAGGTAAATTCTTCAACAAAAAGAAAGCCTTTGTATCTGCTATATGGGGTGACAGCTCCTCAGACGAAGAAAGCGATGAGGAAGAGGTAGCTAATATATGTCTTGTTGCTCAAGAAGAAACAGAAGAAGAGGTAAATGATTCTGAACCTACCTATGATGAATTACTTTCCGAATATAATGCTTTACATTCTGAATTCGTCAAAGTAGTTAAAGAATTGATTGTTGTTAAAAAGAAAAACAAAGTTCTTGAAACTGATCTTAAGAAAAAGGATTGTGAAAATTGTGTATCTTTGAAAAAGAAAAACATTGATCTCACAAAAACTCTTGAAAAATTTACACAAGGAAGTGAGATGTTAAATGTTATTTTGAAAGCTCAACGATTTGTAAATGATCGATCTGGAATTGGATATGATCCAAAGTTGGATAAAAAGAAAGGTAGAAAGAAAGCAGGAGATAAATCTTACTTAAATTATTTTCAGCATTCTGTGCATACATCAAATCCTTTTGCATTTTGTAATTACTGCAATAGAAAAGGACATCATACATCTTCATGCATTCATAAGAAGAAAAGAACAATAGGAACCTACAAATGGGTACCTAAAGGCACATATGTTCAGAAAATCATTTATACTAACCCAAAAGGACCCAAAAAGAAGTGGGTACCTAAGGCTTAGTCATTTGATTGCAGGTATGTCTTAAAGCATCTAAAAATAACAAGTGGTTCATAGACAGTGGATGCTCTAGACATATGACTGGAGATTTCGAAAGTTTTACCACATTGCAACCTAAGGAAGGAGGAAAGGTAAAATTTGGTGGAAATCAATCCGGAAAAATAGCAGGAATTGGTGAAATCAAAAATGACAAAGGCATACAAATCAGAGATGTATATTACGTTGAAGGCTTATGTCATAATTTGCTAAGCGTAAGTCAAAGTGCTGATAAAGACAACTGGATAATATTTGATTCAGAGGAATGTCTAATTATCAACAAGAAAGACTTACTACTTGATAAGAAGACTATCAAGGCTAAGCTCAGAGCAAAAAGAGAAGGTAACTGCTATACCTTAGATATTAGTAAAAATGAATCTGAAAACTGTTTTCTGAGTAATGTCGATGAAAGTTGGCTATGGCATAAGAGATTGGCTCATGTCAATATGCATCAACTAGGTAAATTACTCAAAAAGGATTTAGTTCTTGGATTACCCAAAGTAAATTTCAAAAACGATTTGATTTGTGACGCATGTCAAAAGGGTAAACAAACTAAATCATCTTTCAAATTGAAAAATGAGATTTCAACAAATAGACCACTTCAACTATTGCATATGGATTCAGTTGGTCCAGCAAGAGTAAAAAGTCTTGGTGGTAACTTATATTCATTGGTTATTGTTGATGATTTCTCTAGATTTACATGGGTTATCTTTCTATCATCAAAGGATGAAACCTTTGAAGAATTTATTGTTTTTGCCAAGAAAGTGCAAAATGAGAAAGGTATGTCAATTGCAGGTATTAGGACCGATCATGGTGGAGAATTTGAAAATCAAGCCTTTGAAGAGTATTGTGATACTAATGGCATTGATCACAATTTCTCTGCTCCAAGAACGCCTCAACAAAATGGAGTTGTGGAACGTAAGAATAGAGTGCTCACAGAGATGGCTAGATCATTGCTAAATGAAAAGAAGGTGTCTCAAGTGTTTTGGGCTGAGGCTATGAGTACAGCATGCTATGTTTCAAACAGAGCATATATCAGAACAAAACTAGGAAAGACACCATATGAACTATACAAAGGAAGAAAGCCAAACATTGCTCATCTACACATCTTTGGCTGTAAGTGTTTCATTCATAACAACGGTAAAGATAACTTAGGAAAATTTGATTCTAAAACTGATGAAGGAATTTTCCTAGGATATTCTAACCGAAGTAAAGCATATAGAATTTTCAATAAAAGAACTTGTGTTGTTGAAGAATCAATTCATGTTGTATTTGATGAATTTGAATCCTCTGACAAAACCATTGATGAAGAACAGGAAGTTGTTTTAAATCAAGAAAATGGTCAATCTATTTCTAAGTCTCTTATTCCAGAAGTTGATGAAACTAAGGAAGAAGAGCAATCTCTAGGTCAACCTAAAGCCTGGAAATACAATAGAAGTCATCCCTTAGATCAAGTCATAGGGGATGTGAATGAAGGGATCAAAACCAGAAATAGAGTTTTCAATGAAGTAAGTTTTTCTGCATTCATTTCTGAGATTGAACCTTCTAACATTGATGAAGCCCTATCAGACAATGATTGGGTCATAGCAATGCAAGAAGAACTAAATCAATTTGAAAGAAATCAAGTTTGGGACTTGGTACCCCGACCCAAAGATCATACGATCATTGGTACTAAATGGGTATTCAAAAACAAACTTGATGAATCTGCAATTATTGTCAGAAACAAGGCAAGATTGGTGGCCAAAGGCTATAATCAGGAAGAAGGAATTGATTATGAGGAAACGTATGCTCCAGTGGCTAGATTGGAAGCTATACGTGTACTCTTAGCCTTTGCATGCATCAAAGGATTCAAACTCTATCAAATGGATGTTAAGAGTGCCTTTCTAAATGGTTACATCATGGAAGAAGTGTATGTAGAACAACCTCCTGGTTTTGAAGATGTCACTAAACCGGACCATGTTTTTAAACTTAAAAAGGCTTTGTTTGGTTTAAAACAAGCTCCTAGAGCCTGGTATGAAAGGCTTAGTAAGTTTCTCATCGATCAAGGTTTTGTACGAGGAAAAGTTGATACAACATTATTTATAAATCGAAAACATGATGATATTTTAATTGTTCAAATATATGTTGATGATATTGTTTTCGGTGCCACTAATGAATCTCTGTGTAAGGAATTTTCTGAGATTATGCAGGGAGAGTTTGAGATGTCAATGATGGGAGAATTGAATTTCTTTCTTGGTTTGCAAATCAAACAAAGAAAGAATGGAATCTTCATATCTCAAACAAAGTATTTAAAAGAGCTATTGAAGAAGTATGGAATGGATGAAGCTAATGGTTTTGACACACCTATGAGCTCAACAACGTTGCTTGATGCTGATGTCAAAGGGAAAGACTACAATATCACAAAATATAGAGGAATGATTGGATCATTACTCTATCTCACGGCAAGCAGACCGGACATCCAATTTAGTGTTGGCATATGTGCAAGATATCAATCGGCGCCAAAGGAATCACATGCTGAAACGGTCAAACGAATCTTTAGATACCTTGCTGACACACCAGAATTGGGTCTGTGGTATCCCAAAGGAAGAAGTGAATATTTAATTGCTTATTCAGATTCTGATCATGGAGGATACAAGACAGACAGAAAGAGCACCAGTGGACAAGGACAATTCCTTGGAGGATCTCTTGTCTCGTGGTTCAGCAAGAAACAAAATACAGTGTCTCTTTCGTCAACGGAAGCCGAATATGTTGCAGTCTCAAGTTGTTGTGCACAAGTGATATGGTTAAAACAACAACTACAAGACCTTGGTATTTATCTCAAAGAAATACCAATATACTGTGACAACACTAGTACGATAAGCTTGGCAAAAAATCCAGTTCAACACTCTAGAACCAAGCATATCGATGTCAGACATCATTTCATTCGAGATCATGTTCAAAAGAAGGATGTGAAAGTGATATTCATTCCTACTCATCTTCAACTAGCTAATATCTTTACAAAACCCCTTGCAAAAGATCAATTTTTATTCATTAGAAGAGAATTGGGAATGGTAAATCCCAATGAGTTATAAGTATTTTCAGCATTTCATAATATTAGATGAAGTCATTTGATAATGTTTTGATGATCACTAACTTAAGCTTCGGAGTATAAAGAAACATGTTTTGCAGGAAGAAAGAAACTCTGTTTTGGGAAACAAAAACAGAGGTGATCAGAGGACACATTTACTGGAGTACCAACTTGAAGTTATGAGTAAGACAGAAGCAATACCCGAGGAGCAACTTGAGGTAAAGAAGCATGTTACTCGAGTATGTACTCGAGTAATGGCCCCCAAAACTGGAAGTAACGGATCAAGTTACTTGATTTTCAAATATAACGGTTCAGATTTCAAAGAAATGAAGAGTCAGAAATGGAGAAGCTATTTACTCGAGGCTGGACTCGAGTAAACTTGAAGCTTACTCGAGGAAGGCCTCGAGTAATGACGAAGCTCAGATTCTCAAAAGGTTAAATAATGACTCAAATCTGAATCAAATGGACTATGAATGATCGAGGGAATATTCATGGATAATTACTATATTATTCATGCCAGGTACGCAATTTAAATGAATTATTTTTGAATTTTTCTGTATGAACACCCGAGGAAGGCCTCGAGTAACTTTGAATGTTACTCGAGTAAGGCCTCGAGTAAAGTCGGGATTTAGGTCTTTATCTTGCGCAAACTTGGTCATTTCCACAAAATCTCCTCGAGTAATTCACTATACACCCTCACAAAAACTTTTCACAATCGATTCTTTTCTTCATTTCCGTCAAAACCCAACTGATTTCAAGTCCAAAAACTTCCTATTTTTCTCAGATTCTCTGTGCCCTAAACTTGCGACAGTTACCTTATTCTTTTTGAAAATCTCAGTTTCTCAATTCTTCAGGAAGATGAGAACCAAAAATCTTACTCCCTTAGATTCCTCTGAATCCGAGCAACACTGTGATCCTCCTTCATCTCATCCCAAGGGAAAAAGAAGAAAATTGACCCCAAGACCAAAAGCCAAAATTCCTCTTCAACCTCAACCTCAACCGAAGGCCAAAGGGGTGGTAATCAAAGAGCCTATGGTGACTAGGGCTCAATCTAAAAAGAGCACATCTACAGGAAGGAGTAAAGGTGTCAAAACTCCCTCACCTTCTCACTCAGACTCATCCACACCTTCTTTTACTCCAAAACCTCCCAAGAAGCCAAAATATGACAAAAATGTGGCTAAGGCAATGGCTGGAATCATTGACCAACTGGAGAAGGGTCAATCATCAAAGAAATCCAAGATTCCAGAGGCAGAGATCACTACCCCTCCCAAAGGATTCAATGTGGGGAAATTGGTGGAGTCCCCCAAGTATCTGACACAGTTCTCCAGAAGGAAAGTGTGTAAAACACACTACGTTGATCTGAAGCTTCTTCAAGAGGTAGTGAAGTTTGACCTTAGTCCTTATCTTAATCCATTTATGCCTTGGTTGTCTGTGAGATTGCCTTTTTGCACAAAGGTAATCACCCATTTTTATTGTAACCTAGAAATCACTGATGAGCCTGACCGAACCTCAGTTGAGGAAGAAATGACTACCACAGTGAGAGGACAGAAAATCCTTATATCTCCCTCTAGGATCAATTTATGGTTAGGAATTGAGAATCCTCCGGATGATATCTATTCTGAGCTTGAGCCAAACCAAATATTCACTATCCTTAAGCCCGGTGAGTTAGTTGGCCCCTTAAACTTTAAACCGAGTGATATGTGTGATCATCACAGGGTCCTATGGTACATCTACTCTAGGTCCCTAGTGAACAAAGCCAACAACTATACCCACTTTTCGGATAGGGACTATAGATGGTTTGCTTCACTCCTCTTGAAAGAAGAAAAGGATCTGGGAGAGTATATATTCTCAGAGATGAAGAGATATAAGGTGGATGGAAAAGGGACTACTCCAATGCCATATCCTCAAATTGTGTCTCTTATCCTAAAAGAGAACAAAATATGGTACTTGGATAGTAAGGAGCCTATTGAGAGGGTGACCCCAGTGGGGAGGAACCAAATTGGTAAATTAAACATCGACATTCCTCTCAAAGGCCCACTGGAGTCTGGGTCCAAGAGGAAGAGAAAAGCTACTGAGGCAGAAACCAGTAGAATGGATGACACTCAGTCATCGGCTCCAGCCGCTACCACATCTTCACCATCTTTCCTGAATGCCACTCTCCAGCACTTTATGGAGAATATGCTTAGAGGGTTTCATGTGGACATAGCCAACACCAATGCAGAACTCATAACCCACATGAACACCAAAATGGGAGAGTTGGTTGAGAGAATGGATCGAAGGCACGAAGAACTACTAGCAGAGCAACGTGCCCAGGGAGAGACTCTGAGACTGATACTGACACGTTTGGATTCCCTGGGTCCTGGACCTTCTGCCGGTCCTTCTTCATCTGCACCACCACCACCTCCTTCAGTAGACCCGCCTTCAGACATTCCTATTCCTACCCCTACTCCTGAGGATGAACCATCTACTCCTTTAGTCTCTAATCCACTTGAGCCTCAAGGTAAAGATATCTTATTCACAGTGGATGATCCTGATACTCATGAGACTACACATATTGTCATAGATGATTCACCCCAGAAGCCACATCCTGAGACAGCTTCTAAACCTATCCCCTCTCCTACTCAAACAGAGGAAGTATCATCTTCTTTCTCCTCTGAACATATCACTCCAGCTTTTGACACATCTCCAGAAGCTCAGACCACTATGGTTGTCTTTCAACCTTCTCCTCTCCTGCCTAGAGATGATATCCAAATTCCACCTCTAAATCTTCCTGAACCAGAGTCATCTAGCTCCTTTGATTCATCCAGTTCAGATGATGGTGGGTTGGTCCTTCCAGTAAAACCTATCTCTATGGTGAAGCCTCCTAGCCCTACTCTTGATTGATGAAGCCAAAAAGGGGGAGAAGAGCTTGAGAGTGATTTTGTGGACTTGTCCTTGTCTTTCTTTGGGGATTTGGTTGTATATGGGCTTTAGGGTGCATTTTGTTATTAATCCTTGTTGAATTTAACTTGTAATTTGAATTTCTTAAATTTCAATGCAAGTATGTTTTTAATTATGACTTCATTTGATTTCATTTAAGTTTAAATTGTTTGGACTAATGAAGTTGTTATGTATGCAAGGTATAATCTTCTTAATAAGAAATAATTAATTAAGAATCCAATTTGAAAAACCATGTTCAAAATCACCAAGTTTTGTCATCATCAAAAAGGGGGAGAATGTTAGATCTCATGTTTTGATGATAACAAAAGAATGGTTTGAAAAGGAAATGTTTAAATATCAAGCTTGAACTAAGTAATGACAGGAATAAGCTTTACTTGAGGAAAGCATGGAAGTAGTGAAGATTGGCCAAGAGAAAATGCTAAGGAACTTAATTTGAAGTGCATTTTCTAAGGCATTACTCGAGGAGCTACTCGAGTAATGACCCAAAACTTGAAGTAAATAGGCAAAACTTCCAGTTACCTGCCACCATTACTCGAGGCGCTACTCGAGTAACCAGGTAAAACTTCAAGGTTGCTCTCGGCCTGCCAATGTTACTCGAGGAGCTACTCGAGTAACCATGTGAAAACTTCCAGTGGCCTTCAAGTTTTCCCCATGATACTCGAGGAGCTACTCGAGTACCTTCGTATTCTAAAATATGGAGCTCTCGGCATTTTGTACCACTGCTAATGTTACTCGAGGAGCTACTCGAGTAACCAGGTCAGAAACTTCCAGTCAGCCTTCAAGTTTTCCATGATACTCGAGGAGCTACTCGAGTAACAGTATATTTGAAAATGTGAAGCTCACGGCACTTTGTACTACTGCCAATGTTACTCGAGGAGCTACTCGAGTAATGCACTAAGGTAAATGAAAACTTGAGGTTTGTACCCGATTAACTTGATTTCTATTTATCATCTTCCTCGAGTATGTACCCCAGTATATGCAAATGTTTTAAAGATAAACTTCAAGGCATTATCAGAGTAAATCATATGCAGAAGTCTCAGGTACTCGAGGAGCTACCCGAGTAACTTATGCAAAAATGAATGTATTACTCGAGGAGCTACTCGAGTAATGAGGTAATTGCTCTCGGCCTTGAAATCCTGCCAACATTACTGGAGTAGAGCATCGAGTAATCAAAAGTTTTCAAAAGGATTACTCGAGGTGTTACCCCAGTAATCCATAAAGTTGCAGAAGCATTACTGGAGGCACTACCCGAGTAAGTAACTGTTCACAAAGGTTTGAAATTTTGTTTTACTCCATGCCCTACCCGAGTAATCTTGTTTGTCTTCATTAAGTTTCAAACAAACAGTGATTTCACGATGTTACTCGAGGAGCTACTCGAGTAAACTTCATGTGTTACTCGAGGAGCTACTCGAGTAAACATACCCAGAAATTTAGAAATCATTCAAACGTTCATTGATTTGTTTCCTATATGATTAACCTTTCATTGTATTAGCATTCTTAGTATATTTACAGAGAAACAATGAAGAAATCATATCAAGAGATGAAAGTCAAATCAAACGTTCAAATGCCAACCACCGCCAACGGATATTTTTCAAAAACTTGAAAAGTCAACAGTGGCTGCGCACTCACCAACGGACGAAAGGAAAACGTTCCAACGGTCATCCCCATCATATCTATATATATGGGAACCTTCAAACAGAGAAGAACAACCAAGCATTCACACAAACGATTCATTAAGTTCATTGCTCTGTTTTCACGCTGAAATTGTATTCATATGCTTCAGTGATTATCATTTACTCTTTGTGAGAGATATTTCATTCAAACTCAATATTTGTTATTGAGATAACTTAAGGTTGTGGAACCTTGAGTTGGGATTGGATTACAACCTGTAAGGGGGAGCGAGTGTCCAGGTGTAAGGAACTTGCTTGTACTGAGGTGCCAAGAACCCACTGAATCTTGGAAGTTATAGTGAAACTCTCAGAGAAGCTCTGAGGACTGGACGTAGGTCAAAGTGGTTGTGACCGAACCAGTATAACTCCCGGTGTACACTTCGGTGATATTTCTCCTTCCTTATTACTGCTTTAATTATTGTGTCAAAATTTTATAGTTTCGAAAGAAATTTCAGTATCACCCAATTCACCCCCCCTCTTGGGTGAAACGCTTGATCTTACAACATGTGCAAGTCAATTTGGTGAATGCCTTTGTGGAGTTGTTGCAGTCATGCAAAGAAAGGTCATTTTCCCACATCTTGCTCATCATTTAAAGAACATAAAAAAATGATTGTTAATAGGAAAGCAACGGATCTCAAGTAATAGTAAGGTAGTTCCTACCATTGGAGGTGTTGCCGCTATGTCAATAAAATTGAGGCCAAAAGATGAAAGATCCTATCGCCTGACCTATCGTGGCAACATCTTCATCAGGAACAAGAATAGTTGCACCTTCTTCCCCCTCTCAAACACATGTCACAGTCGCCCTACATAAATATTGTGGAATTTGCTTATGATAGTGGGGGTAGCATGTGTGTAAACGAGAGCATCGGCAACAACACACGGCAGTGGGGCATCCAAATAGAGGGTGGAAGGTTCTCTCGGTATTGGAGTAGGAGAAGGGTTGCCAAGTGGTTCCTCTTGTAGGTTATAACTTTCTTTAGTGTTAAGGAAAGCCCGTGATTCCTGGGTTCTATGCTCGTCACCGCTATCTTTAAATCAAACATATTTTTCATTTCACGATGTATGTAGCTCTAGCAACAGCTCTTCTCAGAGCTTGTCGTGAAGTTTGGCCTCGGGCTCTTGTTTGACTTCCTCACGAATCTTGGCCATAAGCTCCCTACTGGGTTTAGCTTGTAACGAATAATGTGAGGCTGGTCCAAAATACTAACTCCCCTTGGCTCCCCTCAAACACGACCAGGGTGATATACCTTCCCAATCGTAGTTGACAAGATATCCATCCATCCACTTAAAGTGAACGAACCTTAGCTACTCTTATCTTCAAGTTTATCATGTAGCATACAATATATCGTAAATGAAAATCAAACACTCCTAATATGAAAA
The DNA here is from genome assembly GCA_963210345.1 of Inga oerstediana. NCBI lineage: Eukaryota > Viridiplantae > Streptophyta > Magnoliopsida > Fabales > Fabaceae > Inga > Inga oerstediana. The sequence continues at coordinate 3,831,704 of OY723408.1, forward strand.
AATTTTAAAATTAAATACTTATGCTTTAACTACTTACAATCCCTGCGGTAACCTTAGCAACAGCTGGATTTACGTACTTCCTACCCTTAATCCTCCTTGCTTTCCATTTTTTGTGACACAAAGGAGGAGCCAGGGCCTGAACAACAACGCTAGGATATGATTTGGCTACTTTCTTCATTTTCTCCAACTCTTCTTCCATCATCCTCCTCTCATGCTTTCGATAATTACCACGAGACATGCAATACTAATAATTATTTTTTGCTTGCCTCTGTGTATTTGCTACACTTACTTCCTATGAAAGGAAAACAACAAAAATCGAGTCAATGATGTCAAGTATATTCAAATAAAAATTTCTGAACTATGGTGAAAGAAAATTTACCAAAAATTGAGAATTTTCTTGTGATGCCACAAACAACCTCCAATCCTCTGGAGACAAATACGAATACTCTTGACATCGATCCTGACCCCTCAGTTCCCCTCGAATGTACCTTTATGTAAGCTTGTTCTTGAAATCTTTCCATTGTAGACTAACCTCCTTCATCCGGTGCTTGTACATCGCCTTGGTGTCTGGGACATCGTATGTTTGCTGCAAGGTAAAACATAAGATACTTATATTTAAAGCAATAGGAATAAAGCTACAAATGTAGATGTATCGAAACTTATATACCAAAATTTGTTGCCAAATCATGTCTTTCGTTTTTGGGAGAACCAATTTCTAATCATCATAGATAATGCGAACTTTGCTTTGACCCAAATAGCCTAAATATCTAATGAAATGGTCTTCCTTAGGACTAACTGGAATCATATTGGCATCGAAGTCCACATGTAGTCTCTCCTGTTGATGTTAATAACGTACAATCAATACTCTCATCTTTATGTTACCTCTAACCCTTCTTGCAACGGGTTCAACTCTAGCCATTTTATTATCCTTATCACTTTATGAGCCATTAGAATTGTCCATATTCCTGTTAACACAAAAATCATGGTCAGATAGGTAAATAGATTGCAATTAAATGAATAAACTAACCAGGATTAAAACAAAAAGCACACAATACTACTTTCTAAGTTAAGGTCTTATTCTATATTGTTTCCCATATTTCTTCACCATGATCATTTCTTACAACATATTCTTCATCATCTACCAATTCTACTTCACTTGTTTTAAGTGGATTTGTTATAAAAGGTGGTATGTCATCAAGGTTGAAGGTGGTTCGCAGTTCATCCAACTTTTCAGTGCCAACGAATTTGTTACAGATAGCATTAAAGGAAACACATAATCTTGTTACAGTGGTTCACACTTTATCTTTCATGATGCCTCTAATAGCTACTGGTAATAGTTGTTGTATCAACACATGATAATCATAGGACTTATCCCACTAACTTCAAATCGTCCATTGAGACACACCTCCTTACATTAGAAGAAAGCCTTATAGCACCTTAATTTCATACAAATACCCACACAAACTTTTTTTCTCTATTTTTGATAGTGTATATGCTACAGGCTCCATGTATGCCCTCCTACCAACATCTCTTAGTTATAGATGTAACTGTTCTCTTATTCCCACATCAACAAGGTCTAGTCTCATACGAATTCCATCCTTAGTCTTCCCTGGTATATGCAAAAGCGTACTGACAAGACTATCACAAATGCTTTTCTCTATATGCATCACATCAATACTGTCTCACATCAAGACTACGCCGATATGGAAGATCAAAGAAATTTGATCTCTTCTTCCATATGTTTTTCTCATCCGCAGTCGTTCGATTCTTACCGAAGATGACTTTGATACGTTTCACCCAACTATAAACTTCCTCTCCAGTTAATGCCTTTAGAGCCATTTCATGCTCCGGTAAGTCGTTAAAATGCTTTCTTAACCTATAATACAGGTGGAACCGATGAAGAAACCTCCTGTAACTAAAGTAGACCATCTTTTTTTTATGCTTCAGTTGATGGAAGTGTGTATCTACTTCACATATTGGACATGCTTTATTCCCCATCACATTGTACCCTAACAAATTTCTGTATGTATGGAAGTCGTTTATCATGGTGAAAATCATTACACGTAGCTTAAAGGACTCCTTCTTATATCTATCAAACACATCTACGCCTTCCTCCTACAGCTTCTTCAAGTCCTTAATCAAAGGCTCTAAGTACATATCGATATTGTTCCTAGGTTGTTTTGGTCCAGAAATTATCATAAAAAGCATCACATACTTGTGTTTCATACATAGCCAGGGAGGTAAGTTATATATTACGAAGAGAACTAGCTATACACTATGTGTGTTAGTAAGAGTTCCATACAGATTGATTCTATCTGTACAAAGCCCAAGCCGAAGGTTTCTCAATTCACTATCAAATTAAGGGAACATTTCATCTATTTTCTTTCATTGTGGAGAGTTAACAGGGATCCAAAGATATTTTCTGTCAGATATTCTCTCATCTAAATGGCATCTCAACTTCTTTGTTTTTGTTGCACTTGCAAACAAACGCTTAAACCGAGGTATTATTAGAAGATACCACAACACCTTTAAAGGTTTCCTTTTAGTTGTCTCATCACCACAACCACTATCTTTCTTCACTTTGTATCGTGAATTTTTACACTTAGGACACTCACTAAAACCTTCATACTCCTTTCTATACAATACGCAGTTATTAGGGCAAACGTGTATCTTTTTATACTCTATACCCATTGTAGATAATATTTTCTTGGCCTCATACATATGATTTGGAAGGACATTATCATCTGGAAATATATCACATAACAATTCAAGCAGCAATGTGAAACTACTATCAATTCACCAACAAGTTGCCTTTAAGTTAACCAAATGCAATATTCCTATTTGCCATGTGTATTTACTCCCAGGGTACAACGGTGTCTCTGCATCACTCCACAGGCTATCATATTCATGCGATTGCGTAAAGGATTCTACCTCAACATCGTTAATCATTTTCTTCATTATATCTTCATCTATGACATCCACAGCTTCCTTCTTGTGCGACAAACAATCAGTTACTTCCTCACCATGCCATATCCACCTTGTGTATTGAAGATTTATTCCATTACAAAGTAGGTGATCCTCATGACATCAACATCCCATCGACTCTCATTTAAACAATTGACAAAAGGACAAAAATACTTTCCATTTTTTGTTGGAGCATTTTTTCTGACAAATTCAATAAACTCTTCAAACCCATTCTCATATTCTTCACCAATTCTCAAAGCATTCATCCAACTATGATCCATTTTATTACCACTTAAGCTATTCCCAGTAAACACTCAAGTTTAGAACAATTTTCAATAATAGGATTGCCTTTTTTCACTTTTTGTAAAAAAAAAAATTCGGTAGCATTTCCCCTTAAAAATTAGACATCCCAAAATTTCAATAACAAACCATTTCAGCTTAATTCAAACAAAACAAACTAACTGAAGCAATGCAGGACAATATCAACAATCTAATCTAACAATTTTTCTTTAGGAAAATCCTAAAAATTATTAAAATTATAATTAATTTTAAAGGTATATTGAAACAAAGTTGTAAGTAGATTTGAGGTGTTTGTTGCCCCTTAATTTTCCCCAACATCTCAAATTTTTTCTTATTTCTTTTAATAATTAGAAATTCTACAAAAAATGAGAGTGACATTTTGACATCTCCTATATAAATTAAAAAATGGTGCAGTTTACAAACTTTTGTTTGTGTTACTATGTGTTTGCAATGCATATTCCTATATGCAATTATATTTGCATATATTTCAGTTGACTTGAAACATTTTTCTCTATTTTTTTTCTTTTTTACCTAGATAAACAATGTTAGGACAAATATACTTAGGAAAGCAATAGATTATACTGCTGAAGTTACATCAACAATCATGGACACTAATTCCAGTCTGCTTACCATTTGAGCCAACTGGACACCCCCTTCTTAAAGCCTTATTATACAAAGCAATTTTTTTTGCCAATGATACAATAATTCTTCATTCAATTAAAAACAGAATTTTGTGAGGTCCCTAAACAATATATATTATTCTTTTTCATAATTAATACAAAGCATTCTATTTAAAAAAAATACCAACCTGGAGGGAGAGGGCCGACGATGTAGACAGAGAGGGAGGAGCTCAATGTTAGTGTGCCACTGAGAAGACATGACCCACAGTGGTGAGAGGGAGGACGATGGTGGTGAGAGGGAGAGAGCAACAACTCTTGGTGAGAGGGAGGATGATGGTGGTGAGAGGGAAGCTAGCGAGAATGAAATGAGGGAATGAGTGAAGAAGGAGGAAGAAGGAATGAGTGAAGATAGAGGATGAGGAGTAGTGAAGACATATGAGGAAGAGGGAATGAGTGACGACGGACAATGACTTGTGAAAGACGAAGGACGAGGGAACAATATTGAAAACTTGAAGAGGGAGGCAAGGAGTAGGCATGTCAGACACACATCTGAAATGCAATGAGGCGTCTTTAAGCGTCCCAAGTTTAAAGTGCTTACTTGGGACATCTAAAGTACTACTTTAAGCGTCCTAAGATTGACTTGGGACGCCTAAAGGTCTTTATTCAAGCTAAAAAGTCTAAAGCCACTTTATGAGAACGTACAAGAAATTAAACACTGGAGACCATAAAGTGAAATTCCTATTTTTGGACTCAAAACACAATTTTATCTAAGCAATTTAATATGATTAAGTTGAATTCCTATTTTAGGACTTTCAACACAAAGTTTAATTTGCACTTCACAATATAACTTATATGTGTATTGATATTCTATTTGGGGTGAATCTCTCATAAAGAGAGCTCTTAAAATTTTTTTCAAGTTTAAAGAGATCTAGGAGTACAGTCTTTTGTATGTGTGTACACATATAATTTTATATGTTATGTATTTTTAATTTACAGCAAAAGAACTCACTCATTTGTCAAATGTCATGTTCAGAAATTGGTGAGATTGGGTCTGTTTGATTCTCATTATATATGTGTGTGTGTGTGTGTCTTCCCAGTAAATGAATATAAGTTTGAGTTCTCATGCTATTATTACTTAATTTGGTGGGTCTCCTTAGTCTTCACACTCCAGATTCCTTATTCGAAGAGAAGTAGAAGACTGATCAAGAATTTCATATTGAGCTTTAGGTGTCCCTTTTGGATTGGGAACACCTAAAGGTACCCTTTAGGCATCCCCAATGTAACTTGGGATGCCTAAACCTCAAAATTCCGCCCCGATATTACAAAAATGCCACTGCGTTTTCTTTTAACTTCCCTCTTTTTAAAATGGACGTCTTTTGGGATAGTAAAATCTATTCCTTGTAGTAGTGGATGTAAGACCATTCTCTATTCTATCTCCTATATTTATTATTTTTCTCCAAATTAATTTGTCTAACTTATAAACTGATATATAAGTATTTTAGAGAGAGATCATGCCATATATGTTTAAATTAAATAATTTATTTAGATTTCTTAATTTTTTTCAAATAAAATAAATAAGTTTTACAATAAAAATAAGAGCAACAATAATAAAAGTGAATTTGACTGTAAATGCATCATTTGTTTAGATCAAGTCTATAACAATGGCATGTGATATTGCCTTTTGTTTTTCATACAAGTTGTCATAATTTAAAGAGTTATAGTAATTGGGAATTGGAACATCAATTGGAAACTAAAATCTACTTCAGAGGAGGAGAAACCAGAGGTTCAATGACCACCAGACCAGATAGGACTTTTCTATTAATCTCATAGCTCAAGGAATTGTAACCATTGGAAAGTGAAGCTTGCTTCATGGGAGGAGTAGGCGGAGGTTCAATGACTCCCAGACCAGCTGGAACTTTTCTATTAATCTCATAGCTTAAGGAGTTGTAGCCATTAGAAACTAAAGCTTGCTTCATGGGAGGAGTAGGTAGAGGTTCAATAACCCTAGGATCATATGAGACTTTTCTATTAATCTCATATCTCAAGGAGTTGTAGCCATTGGAAACTGAAGCTTGCTTCAGGGGAGGAGTAGGCGAAGGCTCAATGACCCCAAGACTAGATGAGACTTTTCTATTAATCTCATAACTTAAGGAGTTGTAGCCATCAAAAACAAAAGCTTGCTTCAGAGGAGCAGGCGGAGGTTCAATGATCCCAAGACCATAGGGACTTTTTAATTAATTTCATAGCTTAAAGAGTTGTAGTCATTAGAAACTGCAGCTTGCTTCAAAGGAGGAGTAGGCGGAGGTTTAATGACCCTAGATCCAGATGGAACTTTTCTATTAATCTCATATTTCAAGGAGTTGTAGCCATTCGAAATTGAAGCTTGCTTCAAAGGAGGAGTAGGCGGAGATTCAATTGGATATGAACCATTTGGGAATTTTCTTTTAATCTCATAGCTCAAGGAGCTGTAGCTATTGAGACTTTTCACAACATGCGGAGACTTATTACCCGTTGGATCGGGACCATAAGGGACCTCATGGTTTCTAGAAATAAAGCTATAAGAAATTAAAAAAAAAAGATGGAGCAAAGACAAAACGAAAAGCAATTACTTTGGGGACGCTGCCATGGTGTATGCTTCCTTTGATTCTAGCAAATGCACCGAGAACCCAATATGTACAGGTCTTGGCTATGTACGTTGTACGCAAATTATCATAAGTTTAGAAAGAAATATTTTTTATTAAATGTATTATTTTTCAAATCTATCGTGAGTTGTTTTATAGCATTTCTTTCACCAATTTAGCCTGATTCTTTACCATAATAAAATATCAGGATTAATATAATGTTTGGTCATTATAATTTGCTCTCGGTTTAATTTTAGTCTTTAGTATTTCCAACAATAGGTTTTAATCCTTCGAGGAGTAGAGTGATCCAAAATTATATTAAAATATATAAACTTACAATTTAGATGGAAAGAAATTTGAAAAATCAAAATCTTTTATTTGAAATTATAAGAACTAAAATCAAAATAATAGTAAATTATAAGAACCAAAGATTATATTAACCCTAAATTATCACACGAATTTGGATTCTTGGCCATAACAAATTACTACATATGGGATATTTACTACATATAATATATATATTTAGGAAAAAGTCAATAACATTTCATTTGATGATAAGTTGATAACTGTTCACTAATTTAAAAGTCTAATACATGCACTAAACTTTTTCATAATAAAATTGCTATATAATATACAACTTCAAGAGGTATACTAGTTCATCCAATAAACAAGTTCATGTATATGAATGTTTTAATTAAACAATATAATAATAAAATGTACGTTCACTAATTCATTCATTAAGTTAAAAAGAACGAGTGCATCTCCTTTTAATATTCAATGAATGTTCAGACATAAATTCAGGAAGGAATATCTTACAATATTAAAGATTTCTAAGAATATATATAAATTTCTAGACATTGCAAAGCAAGAAACTTATCAAGAATGTGTTGCGTCGTAAGAGTGAATAGTTATCTTTTAAACAAGAAAGTGTGGAAGTCATTGTTGGGTTATTGTGATATTACCTACGGTCCTAAATATAGGATATAGTTTATAGTACAAATTGCACTACAAACTATGTCCTATATTTAGGACCGGAGGTAGTAGTAATTTTGTTTTAAGGGAAGTCAATTAGTGTAAAGATAGATTAGATCACGAAATTGTTAAGCAATGCGCAATTTTATTTTTATTCATTCAATATTTATATTTCAATAGATTAAAACGTTATAAGGATGACTGAAAGTTTAGTAAAAATTTTAGATTTTTTTCTATAGCATGAGAAAAAGATAACTACTCACACACATTTCAGGGGCATTAGATATGTCTTTTTAGAGATTTTTGTCATGCCTTGAAACATTAATAATTTTGCCTATCATGAAAATTAGTTTTTAGTATAAATAGGCCCTTGCTTTTCAGATTTTGTATTCATTTAAACTGTTTTTTTTTTTTTTTTACCTTTCTGGCTTTCTCTATGTGCCGTATGCTTGTGAACTAATAAAGTGAATGATCCAATGACATTGGGCCCATAAGGTTGATTCAAATTAGGGGATGCCATTTTCTGATAAACTTGATGGTTTTCAGGTGGAAAAAAAAAAGGTTTATTGATTCTTTTTCTTTTTCCTTTTTTTTTTACCAACGGATTTTATTTTCTTCTTATAGCATGTTTGGTTTGATTTTATACCAGAGAATTATGTGTAATTATGATACAACATATTAATTACAGTGTTTGGTTAGACTTATAAAATATAAAATGGATTACATTTTGTAATCCTGAAATCATGATTACATCATTTGATGTCATCAGGATTACACTACTAAAACTGATGAATAGGGATGCAGACATTTTGTAATCAAATAAAAAATACATTATTATCATTATAATTTTTTAATTTAACTAAAGTGTCCACCCATAAATGTTGTTAAAGATTAAATAATTATCACCATTAACTATTAGAAAAATTGATTAATTATATAACAATTTAAAAAAATATTCCTCCACTAAAAAAAATTAAAAATTATATTCCACCATTAAATTAAAAATATTAAAATATCTCATTGAATAATATTCTCACCATTAAATATTAAAAACTTATCATGAACCCAACGTAATAATATTTCCACCATTAAATATTAAAAAATTATTATAAACCTAACATGTGTAATACCCTGAATTTTGGGATTGGAGGCTTGGGAATAAGCCTAAATTAAGTGGACTACTAAGCCCTAATTTAGTAGAAGTCCAAATTTATCCCCTAATGATTCTTATATCTTTAGGGTACTAAGAAAGTAAAATGGTGAACTTTGGAAAATATAATTATGTTTTCGGTGAAATCGCCTATAAGGTAGTGAGCTTGTCATGTGATTTTGAATGACCAAATGATGAGCAAAAATTATGATATTTTACAGGATGAAAGTAGACATCCTAAGCTTTAATTTGATAGGTCATATGAATCAATTAGAGCTATATACAAAAAGATGTGAATTTTTGAAGTCAGCACAGAAAAACTGTGAAATTTCTGGAACAGTATGCAAAGATTGAAATTCTGGGAATTTTGTGATTCCATTCAGTAAAAGTCTATATTTTTCCTTGAAACTAGACTCAATAAGGGTTCTATATGCTTTGGAATCACTTCAATTCAATTTTTCTAAAATTAGTTATGATTTTTCAAATTTTGGGCAGAAATCTGCCAGAATTTTTGAAAAATCCGAAAATGGAAAATTGTTGATGACATAAGCAATGACATATGCATAAGATTATTAAAGAAACATCATCTTCCTCCTACAGCATTTCGACGCCATTCTGCAACCAAAATAAAGAAAAAGAGTTGAGAGGTTTTTGGGAGAAAAGGAGAAGAGAACTCGCAAGGTAAGCCGATTTCTCCGACGATTTAGCTCCTAACGCGTATAACTCCGATCCTAAGCTACTCCTTTATGTTCTTTAAGGTTTGGAAGCTCCTCTTTTGGTGTTAAAACACCTAGGGTTTTTAGCCAAGTCAAGGAAAATCATGTGGGTGCTTGAGGTAACTTCCAAACCATCGTATATTGACTATTCTAGCTGCTGTGGGCAATTTAATCGGTGAAATTTTGCCGGATTGCCGTTGGTTTTAATTAATGGAAATGGGTTGTAGGGGCTGTTATGCTGCCCAAATTGATACTAAATGTAGTTGTAACCTAATGAAATAGTCAATAAAGTGGTTAGGAGTGGAAAGGAACGTGTTTACAGAGCCGAAACCGAAAAACTCCTATTTTCTCTGGAAAACCCATATATTTCGGTCAGGGCTCTAAATGGGTGTTAGAGTTGGATTTTCAATGATTTGATGGTTCCATTAGATTCAGGAGGAAAAATTAGGTGGGGTTACAGTTGGGCACTTTTTCGGAAAAGGCCGAGAAAGCATAATTACGGAAACATCCCTAAAATCCTAAAAGTAGGGCTGCCAAGGGCAATTTCATAATTTGACATTGAATTTGATAATTCTGAGTCTGGAAATGGATTCCTTGAGTGAAAATATGTAAGAATAGCCTATGTTAAAATTTCGAGAAAAGTACAACCGGACCGGGTACGATAGGTAGGGGTGAGCAAAACACCCGTGACCCGCCCGCGCCCTGTAATTTTTGGCCCGTTTGAACCCGCCCAGATTGGGCCCGTAACGGGTACGGGCTGCCCGTACCCGTATATGTTAAACGGGGCGGGTAACGGGTAAACCCACGGGCACCCCGTTACCCGTATATTTTTTTTATAGTTTTTAATATATAAAATATTATATATAAGATTTTAATTATTCCCTACCTTTACAATTATTGCTGTTGCCTCTTTAGAGGAATAATTACGTTAATATCAATACCAACTTGTCCTACTCCTGTCTTCGATCCCCACACCCTACCCATTAGGGTTACCTTTTTTATCAATTTTCATATAAAATATTAAATTTTATAACACCAAAATTACCAACTAACCCCTTTACCATTGCCCCTTTTATGTGCACATGACTTTTGCTTTCTGACTTCACCATCATCAGCATCAACGATTTCCTTTTCTGCTCCCTTTACACCTCCTCCTTCTTCGTCCTCATCCTGGTGTTTTCCTCTCATTTATGTCCCTTCTCACATTGTGTGCTCATGGTCATCTCCTCATCCGCTGCTGCCCAGTCGATTCGTGCTTCATCTTCTCAGATCTGTTTCCTCCCTTATTGACTTTTTCAGATCTTGCGTTGCATTTTTCAGATCTCGCTCTGAAATATATGGATTTCTCTCTTCTTCATTTTATTCTTCTTCTTCTTATTTGTTCATATTGCACAACAACTGGTGTGAGGGGAGACTGACTGAGTTTTTTTTTTTTTTAAAGTGGCCATATCTAAACGGGTACCCGTAACCCGTCTGAATTACCCTGTTTTTCCCATACCCATTTATCCTCTATTAAACGGGTTATGCCACGGGTACGGGCTAGCCCGTACCCGTGTATTATAAACGGGCGGGACACGGGTTAGGGCACGGGGCAGCCCCGCCCGCCCGTTGCTCAGCCTTAACGATAGGGCCGGGTCCCCGGGGGTATTTTAGTAATTTTTCAAGATAGACTCATATAACACCCAGAAATACTATGGAAGTGTCTAAACAGTATATTTGACATTGTAGGATCGAATATGGAGCCCCGAGCTGTTTGTACGTAGATCGAGGCACACGTTTCGAGGCGGAAAAAGGTTAAGGTAGGGGACTTACCTTACTTGCATGTATTTGATATCTTTGCTTGTGTAATGATGATGTATGTGATTGCTTTACTTGATTGTGTAGAGCATATTTGAATAAATAAAGCTCTGTTTCTGTTTTCATTGTGGCCATAGTCTTGTTATATGAAACATTGAGCATGCAGAAATGTCATTATGGAGCCTACATCTAGATAAAGCTAACATGTCATACATATAGCATCAATCATGCATGCATTATGGTATATGTTTCCTACTGAGATTCTCTCGAATCTCACCCTCCCCTACCAACAATTTAGACAGGTGAAGACAGTATATATGCTGAGAACAACAAAGAGAATCATCGTATGAGGGTATTACAGTGGTGGAATGAAGACGAGAAGGTGTCTCTATTTCACTGGGATGAGTTTAGACACCCTGGTAGCCTTGTGCGGCTACTTTATTTGAATTTATCAGGTACGAACCCCTATGGGGAATATATGTAATCATGCACATATTATCAGTATATTTATGCTATTCTTGTGTTGTCTACCGAACCGCATGTCGTCTTCCGCAAATACTCTGGTAAAAGTTGAAATTGAGATAAGGGCGTGACAACGTGCATACTACACAAATTGAAAAAAAAAAATCATAAACCCAACATATATATTATACGCGTGCGCGTGTGTGTGCGTGTCTTATTATATTATTCCCATATATTCTCATATTCGATATAATACAACCAAATAAATTCATATAGTCATCATTACATTACATTGTATTTTATTACATTACCTTTGATTCCATGAACCAAACGGGCATTTAAAGATTTTCTGGACAAATTTTTACTTTTCCAATTAAGCCCCAGTTTAATACTCTTAACTTCAAATAATTATATATTATCTGTAAGGTAACTACAAAATTATCTTGATGAAAAAAACTACAAACCTATCATCGTGTACATTAGTGTCATTATGTACAAACCAAAAAAGATTTCGTGCATTGTTTAGATCCTTTCAAAGTTAAAATGTGTCGTTGGCCAATAAAATTGCTCCTTCAGTCTTAATTATAGGATAACATTTGAGAGCTAATCTTGATCTTAAATATAAGATATAGTTTACATATTTGTTAATATTTTCCTAATTTACTCCTATTGAAGTTACCTCAATAATAATCAAGGAGGAGATAGAATGATGGAATTAAGGAAAATGCTTTAGATGTTTTAGAAAATATATATCATATTAACTAACTTAATCAACTTCCTCAATCTAATCAAATTAGGTCAATATGCCTTATACCCCCTCCGATCCTAAATGTAAGATAAAGTTGACTTCTTGTGTTTTGAGAGATTAAGGAAACTAAATAAGTTACTTAATCATATCATATGTTGTATATTATTATATTATATATCAGTTTATAAGTTAGGCAAAATAATTTAGAGAAAAAAGGATAAATATAAATATTTTAATGTAATTTAATTAGCTTTCTTAATATCTCCAAAAAATTCAACACTGTCTTATATTTAAAACCGGAGGGAGTATTAAAGATCGAAGGAATAGTTTACAACATCCCTAAACTTCTCCCATCTTAAATATATGAATTAGATATCTAATTTTTATAAATTAAAAAAAATAGTTATTTATAAAAAAAATGAAAAATTGCCTATAAATACCTCATTGAAAATTTATTTGTCAAATGGAACCATATGTTCAAACAATTTTCCTCAAGTGCAAAAGATCCTCCTTTGTGTTTAACAATCTTCCATGTGTTCAATATATCTTCCCTATATGATATTCCCTTGTGCTCAAACAATCTTCCTCTTGTGCAAAAGATCTTCCCTTAAATGTTTTCAGGTCCCATTTGGCAAATCAAATTCCAATATGGTCTTTATAGACAATTTTCCCCAAAAAAATATGTATTTGTTTACGTAAGATACATCCCTTAATCGCCTATGCTGAAAACTACTCATTTGATATGTGTAATTAATAGAGATGATTTAAGGAAAAAATTATTAATTTGGGTTATAAGGTAGATTAGTGCCATACATTTATAACCAAAGTCCAAAACAAACCCCTTTAACAGCCTCTTCCAATTAGGACTAAAGACAGTAATTTTTATTTGGATTTGGATCCTTTTCACCTTCTTTTCTCTCCACTTCCTTTTAACTTTTCATTTTCACCATTAGATTGAAATTTACGCATTCTAAATTTAATATTTTATGAAATTATTTATAAAATGTTAAAATATTAAGAAAGACAAAAAATGAACAGGCATTGAACATTCTTTTGTCTTCCAGCTAGAATCTACTATAGAATTTCTTTCGGCGTGGAAAAATCCTATTCCTTTTCTGAAAAAAGAAGTGTGGATCAATGTTGTGAAAACAGGACCGGATCAATGCTTGGGAGGGCTTTCGGCTCGTTCAACATAGTTCAACCGTTTCATCATTTAAACCGTTTCAGGCTGCTTCAGACCGGCTGTTGGGCCTGGAACCAGGGTTGAACTGGAAACCGGGGTGGTTGAACCAAGAACTGTTTATTAGTATTATTAACATGTTATTGTGTTATTTTTAATAATTTCAATATATTAGAACTTGGGATTTGGGAAAGATAATATATATATATAAGCTTTTGTATGTGCTTATTTTTAAGTAATGTTAAAATTTCATATTTATTTTTTATATTTATATAATTATATATACGTATAATACTATTTTTATTTAATTATTATGTTATCGGTCCGACCATGTGACCCATGACCCGATAGCCTTTCCGGTTTGACGTCCAATCCGGCTATTAAAATATTGGTGTTGATACATTTTGTTTCCAAGAAAAGGTATAAATATAAACAAGATTTTTTTTTTCAATTTAAAACTGATAAATACAAACTATTTGAATTTCTTGTAAAAGAGGTGTTATGAATCCTAGTTCGTGGGATGGAAAAATTAGGATATCGTTTTCAAAATCATTTTGCAAAAAAGATCTAGTTCATTGTTATTGGTTGGACAGGATTCTACAGTGTTCACTCAATAATTTTTTTATGGACCACAAAGTGCTCACTCAGTATGGGGAAGCAGAATAAAAAACTAAATAATTAATTAATGTGTATATATACAGGTGTGATGAGCAAAGGAAATTAAAGCTCGTTTGGTTTAACCGCATTGTATGTTTGTAATGGTAATCATGAATGTATTATTAAGATAAGAGTGTTTGGTTACTTTTTAGGATAGTAATAGGGTTTACCATGGTAATGTTGATTACCAAAAAATTAGTAATCCTCATTCATACCTCGATCTCCCTCTATGAATACTCATTACCACTCCATTGTATAGTTGAAATGTCCAATTTACCTTTTAGTTTCACTTGTCATATCATGCCACAACGCTACTATCCCTCCTTTACTGCCATCGTTGACACCACCACCGCCACCTCCTCCTCCTCCACTACCGTCATGCCACCTCCCCACTCCACAGACGTCACCTCCACCATTGTGGCCGCCACCACTACCTCCTTCGCTGCCGTCGCCGCTATTGCCACCGCTATCACCCCACCATTGCTGCCACCGCCACTACCTCCTCCTCCTTTATCGCCATCGTTGCCACCCCTGTTGTCACCACTTCCTCCTCCTCCACCGTTGCCGCCGCCACCATCACTACCTCCTCTTCCACCGTTATAGTTGTCACCACTTGCCATCATCACCATCACATCATTGTTACTGTTGCCTCCACTACCATAACCATCGACATCAGACGATCATCGGTGAGATAGGGTGACAGTTATTATGAGACAATGCAATGACTATTAACTATTTTTTCTGTAAAGATTATATTAAAGGTAAAATAGGTTTTGTGTGATATATTAATTTTAAATAATTATTAAAAAATAACTCCTGCACCTTGCTTAAAAATTAGATCAAACGCTAGCCCTGTAATTAATATTGTGTTATATTACCATCGCATCATATTACATTGTACTGTAAGGGGTAATGGAATCAAACTAAATAGGCCTTTATTAACTGTCAAGGGAGAATATGTGGGGCTAGAGGTTCATTAGTGTTGGACTTTGGGTCCAGGTCCGCCCTTGATGGGCCGGACTATTTGATTAGGAAATAAGTAGCCTAATCAAATAAGAATAAAATCAGCATAAGATGCAGATTTGGGAATATTTAGCAATAATTATATATTTGTTAAAAGAGGAACAAATCACCATAATTAGGGAATTAATTGAGAGACAATTAATTCCTGTCTTGGAGGGCAAGAAGGAGTGCACACGTTTCCTAATTAGTGGCCTCCATAAACCACTATAAATAGGGTGTGCCTCCTCAATTACAATTCGCCCCGCCATTGAGTTTTCTGGTAATTCCCTTCTCTCCTACCATCTTTCTGGTTCTGGTGATCTGCTGTGCAAATCACTATTAGGCTCTAGTAGTCTAATAATTGTGTGGGCACAAGTATGGAGTATTGGAGCTTTGACCCGGATCTGAACATGGATTCGTCCAGGTACGCCTAATCTCCTTATTAGTTGAATATTTTTTCCTACATTGGCATCAGAGCCATTTGATCCTTGAGGCTGTGGTTATTCTATGTGAATAAACATGTGTTATAATTTTTTAATTATATCCCATCATGATTTTTTTTCCGCTGTGCAATCATATATATGAGATTATATGAAAAAATATATGTTGCTTCAATTTTTTCCACAAATGAGTACAGCAATATATTTTTTTGTTTTGGGGTGCCAATATGAAATTATTCTTCACTGCACAAAATCATCTTGTTCTCATACGCATGTAGATATATATATTTTTTGTTTCATATTGAATGATATATGCGTGTCTATGTGTGCGTCCAGATTTGTTATTCAACTTGAATGTGCACACATATATGCTAGGTTCTTGATTGTTTCCTCCTCTGGTTGTTATATATATATATATACAATAAGTGTGTATATATATATATATATCTCATGGCACAATTCCTTTCATCTTCTCCTCATCTCTTTGTTCATGTTAAAGTTGCGTTTTTTGGAACCTATGTGGAACCAAAAACAAGAGCTTTTAACTCTCAAAAGGTTAAGAAAGCTTTTGAGATACACAGAGGACACACATCCGCGTCGGTTTACGCAATGCCGTCAATGTCGAGAAAAATGGGGTGTTTGAAATTCGATGTTTTCTCCCAAAGTAAGGACATGGATATGTAGATCTCCAAGAGACGATTCCAACGATGCTCAGAACTCGTCAAACGGAGTCCGGATGAGGGAGAAACAAAGGAATGAAGTTCGCAGGTCGTTAGTCGCCGCCGCAACTTTACTCGTGATTTGATCAATGAAACAGAGGTTTTAAGATCAAATAAATGCCATGGACTTGTAGTTCGCTGAACTACGATTCCAACGACACCAAGAACGCGAAAAACGGAGCTAAAACGAGGGAGATATGGCCTCCCGAAGTTGGCGGGTCGCGATGACCCGTCGGAGCTCCAACCGAGTCGGGTTGACCCGGCTGGAGGTTGAAGACGATGACGTGGCAGTCAACGCCACGTCATCAGTCAACCCATGACACGTGGCGCCAATGATCAGCCGCCACGGCAGCGTCGAATGCCACGTCAGCATCGGTCAACGAGCCACGTCATCCGTTGACCGAGACACGTCAGCGCCACTTCACTGACACGTCATCGGTGACGTGTCACGGTTGACCAGTCAACGTTGACTGGTCAACGGTCAAACAGTCATCCGTTGACTGTTGACCAAAAAAAGAGCGACGCATGGCGCGTGGGGCCCACTGGGGTCTCCGTTTGACACGTGGCAAGCACCGTCGGAGAGAGGACGGCGAGTGGAGTCTTGGGAGCCGGCGCGTGTTGCCGGCAGGCGGCCGCAAGGCGGCGTGTGTGAGTCACGAGCCTCCACCGAGAGTGGCCAACGTTGGAATTTTTCAATTTTTCAGGATTTTCCCATCCAGACGCCTTCTAGGGGCGCGTGAGAGCGCGTGGGACCTCCGATTGAGATGTGGTTAGTTCCTAAAAATCCCTAAATTCGAGAGCTTCAATTTGATATATAATTTGCATATATTTGAAGCATGTTTGGATATGATTTGAGTCAAAAAGGTGTTTATGTGCACTTAGAGGGTCCCAAAAACGTTGGAATTGAATCAATGTTGGTTCTATTATTTTTTGGGACATGTTGGCTTGTTTTTTAAGAGCAATTTCAACTGCAACATAAGGTTAATGTTGAAATATTCTTTAAAAGTAAGGGATTATTCAAATGAGTTTTTGAATATAAAATCCTATCCAACCTTGACTCAAACTCTTAGGAATAAAACCTGAAAAATTGCAGCAACTTAAAATTATTCAATGATTATTGAATAATAATAAGTTTTCCCAAATGTTGAAGCAATGACTTCTAAAAGTCAACCTTTTATCACATGTGTTGTGACAAAGGACAAGAGAGATAGAGATGTGAGAATCATCTCATCAAGTGGGAGGTATGTTGCAAATACATCCAAATGAGTGGATGTAGACATGGCAAAGAGGAGCTTGACATTGTAGCTAGATGCTACATGAGTTAATATGGTCAGAAGGGCCTATGAGAAAGAGAACCTAGTTAAGAGACAACGATATGAGGCTTAAATTTTTGAATGTTCTTGTTTTTCCATTGAATTTAAGATTAAATTCTCTGTTTGTTTTTAGAATTGAATTCGGTATATTCTCTTCTTGTTTTCTTAAACATTCATGCTAGTTAGATGATATTGTGTTATTATCTTGTTAATATAACTGCTCTTTGATTGAGTGGGAGTTTTTCTGGAATACGTCTAGAAATCCAAAGGGGAAAGTGTTCAAATGAAGACTGTGGTTAAAAGGGTGATGAGCTAACTAGTATGATTGGGATGGGAGTCAACATAGTTGTCTCCTGAACATGAAACTAGTGAACTTATCATCTAATTATCCTTTGTCTTATTTGAACAACTAAGATTTGTATACCATAATCGTCTGAGTGACCAATTATGACCAAGTCTATTTGACTGAGCTTATGAAGACAAGCTCAATAGAGATATCTGTGGAGTTAGAAACTCTCAAATCTCTTTCATTCAAGAAGAGTGAGATGTCAGGGACATCCTACCAACTAGTCTTCAGCATTTAAAGGTTGAAGCAACCGAAGGATACAAAAGGTTTATGCTATCAAGTATAGAAAGAACAACATTGCTTAAACTTATGTTGGTTTGAGCAATGTAACCTTATCCAAACCGTGTGGATAATGTTGGAAGATAGTGAAATAAGTGATCTTCTTCCATAAAGTTAAAACTAAGTTAAGTTTTAACATAGTGTACTAAGTCCTAACATGTTGTTTAGGCAACACTTGAGGCAGATGTCAAACTAAGAAGTTGAGACAAAACTAAATGCCAAGTTCTTTCTAACAAACAACAAATGTATGTTGTGATAAGACATCTCCCAATGAGTGGGAGGAAGCTATGTCTCCCAATGAGTGGGAGTGAGCCATGTCTTTCAGTAAGTGGGCATATACGAAAGTAAAGATTGCCTCTAATATGCATATTGTAACCTTCAGCAATGTGATTCACCACATTGAACTTGAATGTGAAAGACTGAAGGATTCAAGTTCCATCAGTCAGACGAACTTAGCTAAAGAGAGGGAGGATTCATCCTCCATGCCTAAGGGCAAGGAACCTATGAGGAAAACTTGATCTAGAAGAGATCAATGGTTTCTGCAAAGATAAAATGCTACATTGATAAACCTTTAAGGGTTATAAAAGTAGCAATCCACATGAGTTGTGGATGTTTCACAGAAGCATATGGCTTCATGTCAAATGCAAAGCAATAAAGAGATAGAATCAAGGGATTGGAACTTGCACGTTAACTCTGCATAGATAAACCACCCTGATTCACTCCATGCAAATTGCAACTGACAGAATCACATCTTTGCTATCTCTTTAGTTAAGAATCGATGGGACTATGATTCTCAAATCCTTTGTTGGATTTTGATGTTTCTTTTCTAGGGATAAAAGATTCCATTTCTTGCCACATGTACACCTTGATCAAAGGGAATGATCAAACTAGCAAAAGAGTATTTGCTAAACAACGTTTGCTGAAGGGTTAATACCCTTATGAATAAGTTGAAAACTTATTCTACCTGGCAAGAAAGACAAAGAAACATTTTTGAGAATATCCACTGCAATTGACAAATTATGGCGTTAGTGAACCAATTAACATAAGGGCAAAACGCAAACAGTTTGGTGTTTCGTTAACGTTGTGGACGTTTACTCGAAATACATTAATGTTTACTTAATTTTTGGCAAGAGTAAAGCTGTTAGATAATGACTGAACTAGTCAGGAATCAGTAAACTGAAAGAATGAGACCTTTCGAACTAACAAGGGTTTACGACACCCAAGTGATTAGTTCAAGCTGTTTTGTGTATAAGAAAGGCATTGTTAGGCAACTATCAATACCTAGAACCCTTCAACATAATAGAGTTGTTGAAATGGAGAGATAGACCTCTCCTTGATTTGGTTATGAACATAATGGCACCAATGAGGCTATCAGCCATATGTTGGTAGGTGGACTTATAGCTATTATATTCACACTTAACCAAACGCCCTCTATGTCAGTCACGACCTTACCCTATGAATTGTGGATGGGCCTTAGACTAGGGCCAAGCTCGTTAAGACCATAAGGGTCATTAACTTTATATTCACAATTCTTCCTACGAGTAAGGAAGATTGAGGTCAAGGTAAACAAAGTATCTCTTTATGAGATGACATGAGAATTTGACATGACACGTCTTCATTAGTGAAAATGATGGCGGTTCAGTGACTGAGAGAAAACTGTGGGACACAACGTTCATAAAACCAAGATTTCCTA
The DNA here is from genome assembly GCA_963210345.1 of Inga oerstediana. Lineage (NCBI taxonomy): Eukaryota > Viridiplantae > Streptophyta > Magnoliopsida > Fabales > Fabaceae > Inga > Inga oerstediana. The sequence continues at coordinate 3,851,683 of OY723408.1, forward strand.
GCAGGAAATGAGCATTAATCACAATAAATCTCTTTAAGAGGTTCACATGTGACAAGGAATAACCAAGTGTTCCTAAGTTCACTGATCTGAGTGGGAGGATTGAGACCATTTTCACAATGAAAGAGGTAAGAGGTAAGTTACGAGAGAATTACCTCACTCACACATAGGAAAAGAATCCTATGAAATCCACCTCGGAGAAAAATTGTCATCTAGCGAATGACTATAAGGGATAGATTCCCTAATGGATTGAATGCTCTCTTCATCATCTAAAAGGTGATGATAAGTACCTATAAGTGCCTGAAAGACACTAGAAGGACCTGCTAAGATGAATTGCAAAGCTAAAATGAATTGCAAAGTGTCATGCAGGAGGATTTGAATTCTCATTGAGCCAAGTATATGTTTTAGGCAATTTATAGCCTAACCAAGAGGCGATTGGGAACAAGTAGATTCTCAAATCTGTTGAGGGCATATAAAACCTAAAACATTTAGTGGCTAAGGGGTAATACAATGGAAAGTTGTCCATTGTGCGTTTTAACTCTGAACTTTGGCTATGACAACAAGCTTAGTCTTGAAAATTGCATCAAGATGATGTAAAGACCACCTTCCAATTTGGAATTTTGGAAATTGGATGATAAACTCTACATGAAGCAGCTTAAGGGCTTTGTAGAAACAATCACCCAAATAGTAGTATATGAGGTTTTTACAAGGTGAAAGCCTCACCAACTTCGAAATAATCGAAGAACACTATATAAGTTCCAAATGGTCTAGTGATGATTCTTTGTGAAGTCATCCTTTGTCAAGTGACAAATGAAACAAGTGTCAAGGGAGTCAAAGGAATAAAGGATAAGAGAATCCTTAAATTCTGAGTTGAGAAAGTCATGGCTTGAACAAATATCTTGATCGACAAGATAAATGGAGTTGCACAAGAAAGAAACAGTCTTTTCCACCTAAGACATGTATAAGTGTAATCCTTAGACATCTTAGGATGTCAAAGTGCGAACCCATGAACACCCCTGAAGTCAAGGGCATAAACCTAAAGAGGTTACATGTCCTATGAGGAATCCAACATAAGAAAGGTGGATAGAGTCCCATGTGAGACTATAGTTGGTAATATGAATGTACACATTGGTGTACATAAGACCAAATATTTTTTTGTCAGACTTGGAAGTTGTTTTTGGTCCAGCTGTGAAATGGGTTATGAGAATAACCATGGATTAAGTTGTCAAGACAACAACTTTCTTTTTTGAAAGGATACTCCAATACAAGACCTAGGCAAATGGTGATGGAGTAAGGAAATATACAAAGTACTTTTTTTCCTGTTATCCATGGAAATAGAACGCAGGGCGTGTTCTGCCATCATTCAAAGTGCCATATGGCTAAAGTAATTCCTATGAGAGATTGGGAATGAATGGTGGGTAGAAGGATCCAAACGATAACATCTTATGATGAGGATCCTAAGTATCACAGCAAGGCGAAACATACCTTTTTTATACATCTCTATGAGAGATATGCTTTCAAAGAGGGAAAGCGATAGTTTAATGACCTTCTACTGACAAGATGTTGGTAGATCCCCTTATTGAGCCCATAACTTGATTTTCATTAAGTTAATGAAAATCTAGGGGCGCAAATAAAATATAAGGTCGTGAACTTCTTTTATATAAAGATAAAAGAAATGGTATGTATGTTATGAGAAAATACATAAAGGTATACAGCTTTGTATGTCGTACAGGTCAAAAGAGGTTGGTTCACTCACACGAACAACCGTCTTCCCATGTTTTGTAGGGGCATGGGAAGGTAAGACGAGCAAATAATCACCATGAGATGGTTGAGAAGAATCTTTGCGTTTGAGTCGCCTCAGTTAGACTGAGATGAGATCCGCATGTGTGCATATACACAAAAAATGGATCGAAGCATGAATATAGACCTGTAGCCAGGCAAAGAACTCTTTTTCACAAATGAGATTGTAAAAGAGATATTGTGAAAAAGAAAGTTCTGGTTCGAATGTTGAGTACATTTTGGAACTAATGTCTGTACGGTGAAAGATAAAGAAATCGACGTACACCTCAAACCATTCACTGTAGCATGCAATTCATACTGCATGTGCTTGAGAGTTAACTGCAACACGGGATGTAGGTGAAAGATCCCTAGTTCACCACAGTGTGAGTCCCAGGAAGGAAGAATACTTCCACGATGCCCTTAAGACTTAGGCGGCATCATGAAAGCTTAGTTTGGTGACAGCTACTTTAGCTGAAGCTCCATGATCACACTCGATTCGGTCAGACGAGTGAAAACTAGGAAAGCGACCAAGTCAAGATGGATTGATGTTTAGTCAAAAAGGAAGATTTACTCTTAGATACATAAGATGTACTAGTATCTGTGGTCGACCCCTTACTAGCTCTATGTGTAGCTAGTAAGTGCGAATACTATGTACGTGGAAAGCAATCTGAGTTAATCAACATATTAACTCGAGAGGGATTAGATATGCCATGAGTAATATGTATGGGAGAATCTGGGGCATATGAGGCAATGAACATATAGCTTACGGTTATATATAAAGGGTGTCCTTGGATGCTGGTCCGATATAAAGGATTTCTAGTATCACAAGCACCAAATCTGAAAGACGTTTTTGCCCACGCAGTCACGGCAGACGCCAAGTATGAAACAAGAAAGAGTAACGCACGCACGATGGGAGGCCCATCAAGTGCGAGTGGGAGATGTTGGACTTTGGGTCCAAGTCCGCCCTTGATGGGCCGGACTATTTGATTAGGAAATAAGTAGCCTAATCAAATAAGAATAAAATCAGCATAAGATGCAGATTTGGGAATATTTAGCAATAATTATAGATTTGTTAAAAGAGGAACAAATCACCATAATTAGGGAATTAATTGAGAGACAATTAATTCATGTCTTAGAGGGCAAGAAGGAGTGCACACGTTTCCTAATTAGTGGCCTCCATAAACCACTATAAATAGGGTGTGCCTCCTCAATTGCAATTCGCTCCGCCATTGAGTTTTCTGGCAATTCCCTTCTCTCCTACCATCTTTCTGGTTCTGGTGATCTGCTGTGCAAATCACAATTAGGCTCTAGTAGTCTAATAATTGTGTGGGCACAAGTATGGAGTATTGGAGCTTTGACCCGAATCCGAACATGGATTCGTCCAGGTACGCCTAATCTCCTTATTAGTTGAATATTTTTTCCTACAATTAGAATCATGAACAACATAATTTCTAATACTTTTCTGTAGATGAACTTCGTAAGTTTCTTAATGTGTGGAAAATATATAATAAAATAAAAAATCAAGACACAATCATGTGATTTTTTTTTTTCCTGGTAAAGGGACTTCACAGGTCATAATTGTAAGTGTACTCTTCATAGGAAAGCATCTAAGCAAGAATCCATTAAAGAAATATGTCCTTGATTGCAGGAAGACTGTTGGGAAAGTTCGCTTTCTTGGACAATTATTCATCATCACTCACATGACTCTTGAAATGAGAATGGAACAAAGTTTTACGTGTTAGATATTTATTGTTCAGAAACAAGCAAGTTAGCCACAAAAATTTCTATTTTTATGTTCATAATATATAAAATTCTGTCAACTCGTTTTTAAACCTATATAATTATACTAGCTGCAAACTCAATTGAATATGCTAGTTTACACAACTCGTTTTTAATTTTTTATTATTTTATTCAAAATTTCATATAAATAATTCTAAAATCTTTCCTCCCTCACCAGTCTAACTCCGTTTTGACTCCGATCTGACCCACTGACCCTTGACCCAGTATTCCGACCGGTCCGGGTTTCAGAATCTTACTCTAAAGAAACTAACACAATTTTTAATAAATAGAAAATTTAGTTAACTTTCTTGATTAGTATAGATTGATTAGATATCTAGCCCTCATATTTTGGATCAAGATTGTTCTACTATAGTAACATATTAAAGACATTATTTCATGAATTTTGTGAAGTAAGTGGCACTTCACCTCTTTAGAGCAGCATTCCCGGTGGACCAGTTTAGATATTGATGTCCGCAGTTACTTGCGCGCAAAAGTCTCACTTTGATTGCAGATCAAAGCGTGAAGCCCATGTGCACATTTCTTCGCTGTATTTGTCTCTAGTTGGATTATTATTTTGTTAAATCTCATATTTGTATTTAGTTGGATTTTAGCAAAATTCAAACTCCACATATTTGTGAAAATATATGTCATATTTTTTTCACCTAGAATAATTTGTATTGGCTCTCACTAAACTCTATTTATTGTGGCTGTCTTATTTCCCATGACATCAAAATTATCTTAGATCTTCAGCACAAGTAGACTAAGTGTTTGTTTGGATTATTTTTTTAGAATAGTTTTTACAATTTACGATATAAGTGTGTGTGAGGAGTTTTGTCTCTGGTTGCGTAAATGTTATAGAGGCATTTTTATATTAGAGAGAAATTGTGTTTTAATGGGAATGGAGGACATTCCCAACTAAATCAGACTCATATCTTACACGACGTGGTATTTTTGTCTATAAATTTTATGATAGTATTAAATGCATGTGAGCATGTCATTTAAAAGAAAAATTGGAGAAAAATTCCTATTTAAAAATTTTATTACTAAGAGTGAATTAAAAAAAATTTATGCACAAAAAATGTTACTCTAAGAATTTGTACACAGAGGACAGAGTAATGACGCGCTAGTTTAGGCTTTTCTCAACAATAAAATTTTCACATATATATCACTCTCATCCGGTCCTCATTGTAATTTCAATTTGTCAAATTTTTTGTCTAAAATATAAGTTTGCCTTGAGAATTATTAATGACTATTTTTTAATTTTATCCTTATTAAAAGGCGAGCGAAAGTGAATCATATATTTTTTCAATATTCATTATCAAATATAAGAACAAATTTGGAATGCTAAATCAATTCAAGACATTAATGTGTCAACTCTCTTTGTTTTTTAGTATGTGGAGTTCGGTCCAACTAAATTTATATTCCCTTCGCTCTTTACTCGTTAGTATAAAATCTATTTATCTAATTTGATTAGATTAAAGAAGCTAGTTAAGGTAGTTAATATAATTTTAGATACCTTAATTATCTTTCTTAATTATCCAATCTCTCTTTTACTTGATCATACTTGAAGGAGTATAAATAGGGATAAATTGAAGAAAAAAAAATTGACAAAAAAAAATATATTAGTATATTTAGGAATAAGATCTACTCCAGAATAGTATATACTCTTTATGGTCCTAAATATGAAATAGAGTTGGTTTTTTTGGAGATATTAAGAAAGCCAATTAAATTATTTTAAAATATTTATATTTATCATTTTTCTCCAAACTATTTTACCTAACTTATAAACTGATATATAATCTAATGATATTTTTTTTGTCAGTTCTAAAGATACATAATATATGATATAATTAAATAAATTATTTAACTTCCTTAATTTTTAACAAAAAAAAAAAATCAACTCTACTCTGATTTATATATTTAAAACATACTGTAAATGTAAACAGGAATAGATTTGATTATTTGAAAGCCTGTTGTGAGGAGGCGCACAGCTGATCAGTGCTCCTGGTCTTGCTAGACAGCTAAGGTCAACTGTTCTACGGTCCCCAAGTCGTGTTTGTTGATGGGGTAATAATACTTGCATTTAATAAATCGAACCGTCTCATAATGACCCTGTTTTCACCTAACTACTGGATTAAGGTTCAAATTGCAGTCAAATTAAAAAATTTAGATTTATTAATATAAAATTTAAAAAAAATTTATAAAAAGGTTGCTTTTTGAAAAAAAAAAAACAAAATAAAACAAAAACAAATCGGGTTTATACCCAGACAGCCCAGCTGGGCCGAGCCGGTTTCCTAGCCAAATAGATTAGTCTGGATTTCAAAACCCTGATATATACATATATACAAAACATTGTAAAATTCCTAACATTCCCTGGGGAGTACCACAATACGTACAGTTGTTTGATTAAACACATATGTAGCTAGTTATATGAGAATGTGCACATTGGCAATGGCAACAAAGATTTATTGTTTAATGTCTTGTAAAATAGATTCAAAACTACGAACGTGTAAATGGTACAAGTTTTCGTCTTTTATGTATGAGATAAATTTAGTTGGGGTGCCTTTTATCTTTAATAATGTTATCTGATTTGGTAATATTCTATTATCGTTGCATTCAGCTAGGGACATCTGTATCAAAGATATATTTTGCATTTTATGTAAACTCAAAAACTTGTGTTTAAGCGACTGTTAAGTTACCACTGGGAGGCGAGGTATGTTTGGTTGAGCGATTCGATTGCTTATAAGTTACTTTTTAATAGTGATTTACGGTATACGAAGTAAGTATGTGAGAGGAGTTGTGTCTCGATTTACGTAAAAAGCAACTTATAAGTTTTTATAAGTTGAAACAAACATGCTTAAGCTTATCTGCCATCAAACGAGAGATACCAACTTTATCTAATATCTTAATGTAGATATCCACAATCAATTCTAACAGGATTATTTACATAATATAAATTATTTAGAGAATATTTAATGCTTATTTATTAAATTCTCATTTAATGAGTAACGATGAATTAGTTAAAGTGATTTATATTACGAATTAAAGTGAGCACACTGTGTATATCTTTAAGTGGAAAAAAATTAGATCGGTGATTTCTATGAGAGGGGCGTCTTCATTGATTTTCTTATCTATCTACTTTCTCTTGAGTGTATATACTATTATATCAACTTTCAATGGTTAAAATTTACTATAATAAATTTTTATTATAATATTATTTTTTACATATTATTAAATCTTAACCATTGAAAATTGATCCAATAATAGATATATTTAATAAAAAATAAATGAAAAGAAAAATCAATGTCAACACTCGTTTCCATTTCGATAATCGAAGAGTAATAAAGACGGAATTCAATGGGCACACAGAAAAGTACAATTATACTGATAAAAATATTTATTTACAATTCCAATATCGTTCGCTGATGGAAACAGAAAATACAGCGGAAGTTTTAATATTTACAAATTTCACCAAAATATCACAAAATAGATTAATTATGACCGCGATATTATCCTTGCCTTGAGACACGTGTCATTCACTTTCTGGTGTCTGCATCTTTTCCCTTTGCCCCACTGGTACCCGCTGAGGTATTGGTTTAAAAATAGGGTGAGATTCCGAAGAATCCCCGTAGAGACATAATATCGTTCATAGAGAATGCGAAAATTAAATATGTCATGCATCAAGGTATGCACAAATTAATAAACAATATAAACACATCATCGTTATGTATACATGGGTAGAGTTCAGCCCCACAATTTATACCGGTTGGACTTCTGCCAACTCCTAGTGTAAGTGCACCTTTGGCACTAACTGCCCCTCTCTAGGCAAATCATGTTGATTAATAAAGTGCATTTACAAAACAATGACATCCACACAATCACACAACTTATGACATAGTGTATGAAGGATAATGTTCCTACTTCAAAAGCTTTATAATCCTCTATTTTATAGTGTCTTGTAAAGCGTGCTGTCCTGGCGTCCAACTCGGTCCTAAAATATTAAATGTACCAGAAATAGGTCATAATCTATCCAAGTATCATTTTAGACTCTTTCATGGTGTTTATTGTGATTATATTAGTCTATGATGAAAATTTACTAAAATGCCCCCGGGACCCCAACCTGGCCTCGGCCCGATGGCACGTTTTCCCAAAATTTTGACTAAGGCTATTTTGACTTATTTTCGCCCAAGGAATCCATTTCCAAGCTCGAAATTACCAAATTCACTATCAAATTACGAAAATACCCTTGACAGCCCCTATTTAGTGATTTCACTGGTGTTTTCGTAATTATGCTTTTTCGGCTTCTACCGAAAAAGTACCCAACTGTAACCCCACCTATTTTTGCCCACTGAGTCCAATGGAATTATTTATTTTATGAAAATCCAACTCCTTGTACTAGTTCTGGTTCTGGCTGAAATTATTAAGGAAAAATGGAAAAAATGAGGTTTTGTGTTTTAGCTCCCAAAACTTGTACTTTTCCACTTCTAATCCTTGTTTAACTCATTTAAATACTTCTTAAACATGATTTAAAGGATTTTGGGCAGCATAACCCCTTAGGGTTATGACTTTTCTAATTTTACAACTCAACCCAAAAATCACAAAATCAAACAACAATCACCAACAACAACTTCAATACACTAAGAAGTTGAGATTTTGGAGATTACCTCTTGATCCTTGATGTTTCTCTCTCTAGGATGTCCTCTCTCTCTCCTCAACTTTGAAGATTAGCTTGCTAAACCATGATTAACATGAAGAATAATAAATTAGAGGATGACTTCACAAAATAAGAAGCTTAAATCACTTTGGAACACAAACTCTTACCTTGATTTTCTTCCTCTTTCTCTCCAGCCTTAAGAGCTTCACAAACTCACTCTCTCTTCCTTTTCTCTATGGTTGGCCGAAGAATGCACAAGGGAAGGGAGAAAGTGCTTCATCCTAGCCCTTGATCTAGCCAATGGTTGGGATTTATCCATATCTCATGTACACCATCCCTCCAACCATACCTCCCACCATACTCTCTTACTTTAGACCATCACTTGTCATCGTTCATGTCCAATTAGGTTTAACTAACTTTTTTCCTTATTTTTCTATGTATTGGACGAATTTTAGGGAAGGTAGAGGAGAAAAAATGTTTTTCATATATTCCATAATTTATATAATTGAACTATGTATAATTTCCCCTAATTTCCCAAATTCTTGATTTATTCTACCAATAATAATCTCATTTATGCATTTTCTTTTATTTTCTTTGATTAATTGAAATTAACTCCAATTAATTGAAAAATAATTAATCTTGGGCTAAATTGGCAAAATTATGATTTTGTTATCCCTTTGTAATTTAATTCAATTTTTGAATTAATTTACCCATTTCCTTATGAATATGAATGTTTCAAGATTCATAAGATCCAAATTCATAAACATTCACCATTTTATTAAATTATTTAAATAATTATAATATATTTTTTATGAATAAAATATAGGGTGTTACAATCAACCCAGACACCCTCTTCCCTTCTATAAATAACATGGCATTAGTTACTGGAGTGCCAAGGCTCAAGCATTAACCGTCCCGAAGCGAGTAAATCCAACTATCTACCAGATCAGAAAATAAAATCTAAAACTCTGTAATGGGCAATAATTGAGTTAAACCGCACTCACCAAACTACCACTATTTAATATTTATTAATTTATTTTTTTCCTCTTTATTACCAGAGTCACTTTTCCAATTTTCTCTTGGAACCGCTTTTCCCCTGCTCTCACGGTCTCACCCCTATCCTCCATTATTTAGTCTCTGCCATCGGTGTGTTTCTCTCACCACTCTCACTCTCTTTCTCCCTCCGACAATGAAAACCATAGCAGGGAACCCCAATCTCTTCATTTCCCTCACCGCCCTGCTCCTCTCTCTCTCCGCCGCTTCCTCCGTCGATCCATCTCCGTTTCAGACCCAAACAATAGTCCTCCGCTCACTCCCTCGCCCACTCACACCCTCATGGCTCGAATCCGATGCCGTAGAGACCTCCGATTCCGAATCTGTGATCTCTCTTGAACTGCATCATGTGGATGCTATGTCTTTCAACAAAACCCCAGAACAGCTCTTCAACCTCAGGCTGCAACGAGACGCTGCTAGGGTCAAATCCTTCATTTCCATGGCCTCTAAGGTTGATTCTGTGGACCAGAGCCTTGTTGGCCGCCCGGGCAGACCGGGTTTCAGTAGCTCCGTTGTATCCGGTTTGGCTCAGGGCAGCGGAGAGTACTTCACGCGCTTGGGCGTCGGAACTCCTCCGAGGAACGTCTACATGGTGCTCGATACAGGAAGCGACGTCGTTTGGCTACAGTGTTCTCCTTGCCGGAAATGCTACTCTCAGGCGGACCCTGTGTTTGACCCGACTAAATCTCGGTCGTTCGCCGGAATCTCATGTGGCTCCCCCCTCTGCCGGCGATTGGATTCTCCTGGATGCAACAATAAAAAGAACTGTCTCTATCAGGTTTCATACGGAGACGGTTCGTTCACTGTCGGGGAATTTTCAACTGAAACGCTGACGTTTCGGCGCACTCAAGTCCCCAGCGTTGCCCTCGGATGTGGCCACGACAATGAGGGACTCTTCGTCGGTGCGGCGGGGCTGCTAGGTCTCGGCCGCGGGAAGTTGTCGTTTCCAGAACAAACAGGGCTCCGTTTTGGCCAGAAATTCTCGTATTGCTTGGTAGACCGTTCTTCTTCGGCCAAACCGTCTTCAATTATATTCGGCGACTTGGCCATTACTCGAACCGCCCGGTTCACGCCCCTCCTCAGGAACCCTAAGCTCGACACATTCTACTATGTAGAACTCCTCGGGATCAGTGTAGGGGGAGCACCCGTTCGCGGTATTTCGGCGTCGCTCTTTCGACTCGATGCCGCAGGGACTGGCGGCGTAATAATCGATTGCGGCACGTCCGTGACCCGGCTCACCCGACCCGCCTACATCGCCCTCAGGAACGCTTTCCGAGTCGGAGCCTCGCATCTGAAGAAGGCGCCGGAGTTCTCACTCTTCGACACTTGTTTCGATCTGTCGGGGCAGACGGAGGTGAAGGTGCCGACGGTGGTGTTGCATTTCCGAGGTGCTGACATGTCACTTCCGGCGACGAACTACTTGATCCCGGTGGATACCCAAGGAACATTCTGCTTCGCCTTCGCGGGAACTATGGGCGGGTTGTCGATAATCGGGAACATCCAGCAACAAGGTTTTAGGGTCGTGTACGATCTGGCGGGTTCTAGGGTCGGGTTTGCTCCTCGCGGGTGCGCGTAAACCGGACCTTGGGGCTGAAGGGGACAAATCGCCCCCTTAGGCCTTTTTTGTTGCCTTGAATTATTGGGGTGTTTTTTAAATTAAACAAAAATGAAATTAGATTCTACGAGCGGAGATACCATCTTCTCGGATTTAGATGAAGAGAGAGGACTGAAGAACAGGTTATTGGATGTTTCTGCAATTTACGTGTATTATGTTGGCTGTTGTACTATTATTAATTATTAATATTATCTAATGGAGAGTATCTAAACTCATTACTCTCGTGTTTGCATATGGTGCTGTCAAATTATTAATTTGCTCATTTACTTTTTTTTTTTTTTTTTTGCGCCCAGTAATTTGCTCATTTACATCAAATGTTTCATTGGATGTTCTATCACATGAACCTCGTCTCATGTGCATGCTTCAAAGCATTCTCTTGTTCTTTATAGGGAGAGCATTCTCTTCAATCGATATGTTGAGTTTAAGTTTAATTATATTAACTTTGTCGCTGTAGAAAGAATTCAGTTATTAAATAGAATAATTCTAAGATATCTACTCATTTTTTTAAAAGGAATTCGAAATAAGGATAAATTTAATCAAATTTATATAAATAGATGTTTTTATAATAAAACCAAAGGTTATATGACCAAAAATTGGTAAACACTGGGGCGGAAATAATGGAGAATAATTTAAAGGGTGAAGGGGCATTTCTGCCCTATAAGTTTTTGTAAAGGGGTAATTTTGTCTCGAAAGTTTTTATTATCTTGGAAGTGTAAAAAAAGGAGAAATTTTTCCCTGGTCATTATTCTAATAAATATTGATTAGTAATTGATCAAATATGCTGAACTGACAATCCACATGTCATCCACATCATTTTTGTTAAAGTGTCGCCCTAGAAGATCTAAATCTAACTTTGAAAAAAAAAATGAAGTAAATGACATATGGATTTTTTACACAAATTTACACTTTAACAAAAATGACACGGATGATATATTGATTATTAGTTCAGTATATTTAGCCAACTAATAGTTAAAATTAATTAGGATAACGGTTAAAACAAAATTACTCATTTTTTATATTTTTAGAGTAAAAATGCCGTTTAACCCAAATTTAAAATCTCAATTTTATATACCGAGTGATTAGAAAAAGATTGAACTTTTTAGCCACGGACATGTTAGTTTTTAGTATACAACTAAGATTTAAATGGGCAAGGGGACCTAATGTAGATCTTAATTTGTCGAGCAGTTTGCCCTAAAAACATGGTCTCACATTTAGAACGACGTTTAGAACGGAAGAAATATTACTTTGATCCTATACGTAAAGTTTTAAGAGAAGATTTCTATTAAAAAAAAAATATTTATAAGTCATATTATTAAATTTTTTATATAATTATACAATTTTACTTTTTATTTATTATTTTTTAGACTTTATTCTCTTAGCCATGTAGGCATAGTGTATATATTAAATAAAAATAAAATCTGAAAGTTATTACTACATTTTAAATTGGAGCTAATAAGTTATAAATTCTAATTATTTTCTTGATTCAAATAAAATAGGTTAGAATTGACTTATAAATAAAGTTATTAATATTGCTTCATAAAGATAATAGGATATGTTAAAATTAAGTTCAAACGAGAAAGAGGAGGCTTGACCGGAATTAAATCTGAATTAGTTGGGTAGTGGCTTACTGAAAAGAACGGTGATTGATGATAGAAGAGAATGAAATGTTATAAATGAAGAAAAGTGGGTAACGGGGATCACGCGGCGCATCAATGATTCATTCAATTTCAACCGCATCATCTTCTCATTGATTGTGGCACCACCGTACAGCAAGGGCATATAGTGTTGTACTACGTGCATTGGGATTTTATTATTTTGTGTTCACTATTTTCATTTCTCATTTCAAACATGTGGATCATGGTTTGTTTGGCAACATCCCAAATTATAGTTTCAAATCATGGTTTGCGTAATCCGAGATAAAACTCTTCTTACACACTTACCTCGTAAGTCATAAAAGTTATTAAAAAAAAGTTAATCCAAACACACACAAGTACTTAAAAGAGTTTGTGTGTGTGTCTTGAGGGCTACATGGGAAAAAAAACCCTGGGAAAGGATTAAAGCAAGAGAGAGTTGTATTTAGCTCCTGGATAAAAGAAAATATGATGAAATAGTTTCTTGAAATCTCAAAATTACACTAAAGTCTTGAGTGACTTTTTTACAATCAATTTTAATTGTTAAATGCACATAAACTTGTCAATGGATGTCCATGGACTTATCAATGTAAGTGTCTATGGACTTGTCAATTGACGTCTATGGACTTGTTAGTGAAATTGGAATTTATTGTAAAAAGTTTCACAGGACATAGATGTAATCTTAAGATTTTAATAGACTATTCTATTATATTTTCTTATATCCGATACCTAAATACAATTTTCCCTTAAAGTAATAGCAGTGTTTTGAAAATCAGACTTGTTGATTCAAGCCGAAAATAGGTCAATCGGTGGTCTGACCAGTCTGATCAGTAGGTAACATTGGTTCAACTGTTTTCCCACGGTTTGACTGGTTTTTTCTTTTTCCTTTTTAATATTTTATTCAAAATTTCATATAAATAACCATAAAATCTTCACTTCCTTACCAGTCTAATCCCAGATTAGTCTAATTTAACTCCAATCTAATCTACTAACCCTTAATCTATTACCTCGACTAATTCCCCAAATTTCAGAACCTTAAGTAATAGTGTTCCCTTCGAGTGGGATCATGTTAGAACATTCGTACGGTCGATAGTGGGTTTCTTTATGTGTGTCTATATATATTTATATATATTGCTGGAAATATATCTTGTTGGACCACTTCTATGTCATCATCATCAATCAACTATTTGAGAATGAACGTGTAATGATGAATGTTCTGTTACTTTTCGGTCCTCTAGTCCATCTCTATTTAAGAATTACTTAATTAATTTTCGTATGTGAAGAAAGTTAAATAAATTGTTTATTACATGCAACTTGATCTCCTTAAAATATTATCATATAATATATTATCTTATAAGTTAAATAAATTAATTTATGAAAAAAATGATAAATATTAAATATAAATAAATTAAAATGTTATATTTATAATCAATTAGGTAATTGAATAGTTATCTCCTCTTTCAATTAGGTAATGGAAAATTTGGCCCTCAAGACAGCTACTACTGCTCATCGTCGGTTTGGATTCAATTATCTAAAAAAGTAGACAAAGTGTTGTCTCCACTCACTTTGTTTTTAAGTAGACACGGTTTAAATCCTTTAAATTTAGAGTGTATTTGGAATTCTTAAAAATAAAAAATATCATATAACTTATTTAAATTAAATAAAAAACATTTTCTGACAAATCATGCACGTCTCTTGTGAATGGGGGAGATCTAGATTTGGATCATCATATATAATACATTTAATTTGAGGTTTCATTTTATCGTTACCTATATCTTCATTAAATTAGTAATTAAGCCCCAGATTTTAATCGGAGATATCCACTTCAGTATTCCATGATGATCAAGATTAAAGAGCACGAACAATACTCCTTCGGGCCATCAGAGATACTAAATAATCGAGTTACCTAAATAAACACATTTGGTTAAAATTAATTAAATGTAATAAATATGTAAAAATACTATCGGAAAAAAAATGTAAAAATGCCACTTATCTCTGAAAAACGCTCTTATTAAATGTGTGTTTGGATTAATTTTTGGGAATAGCTTTTATGATTTACAAGGTCAGTGTGTGAGATGAGTTTTACCTCGATTTGCGTAAATCTAGATTTGAAACTTATATTTAGGTAATTACCAAACACTCATTAAATATGGTAGAAATAAAAAAATGATACTAAAAATTTCTGACAAACTATCATCGATATCTTTGATAAATAAGAACATGCAATTCCTGAAAAAATGTCTCTTATACTACTCATCTAATCCTATTTATCAAGGAACAAATAATCGGATCATGCAATGAACCAATAACGACACAGGTTTAAAGGTTAATGAGTTAATTGAGGTCTAATTGGTGGTCAAACCGACCATATTAAAATATTATAATTTATTAGTGATAATATATATATATATATATATTAATATATTTTTAAACTTCTATAGATAAAAATGAAGATATTTAGAAAAAAATTCTTAAAATCTATTAGTATTAATTATAATGCCTATACTTATGCAATGATATTTCCTTTCCTATAATTATTATATTCTTTTAAATAATTTTTTTCATTATCTTCTTCTTTTTTTAGATTTGTTTTTTCTTTACCTATTGTTCTTTTCATGTTAGTCTTTAACATTTCATTTTCCCCTCAAAAAATAGGGATCCCGCTGCCGTCCTTTTCTTCAAAAGAAAAGGATGGTCCTTTTCTTTATGGGGACCGTCGGATCAAGATTTCAACGGTCCAGATTTAATATATTATTAAAATATTATTATAAAAATAATATATTAAATCTGAACCGTTGAGATCTTGATCCGACGGTCCCAATGAAAAAAAGACCATCAACGGATGGGAAGGAAAAGGATGGCAGCCGGATCCAAAAAATAGCGCGAGATAACAATTAGAAGAATAAAAAAAATGAAATCGATTCAACCAATTGAACCACCGGTTTTAACCGGTTCAACCAGGTTTACAGCCCAATAGGTGAACCAAACCGGTCAACTGACTGGTTATCAGTCCAACCGGTTGAACTAGCCGATCCGGTTTTTGTTCACTTCTATTTATAAGTTACTTTTGACGTGTTTTATTAGAAACAATAAATACTTTAAACAAATAATATTATAAATTTACTCATATTTAAAATATATTATATCAACATATTCTGCATAATAATAAATAAAAGGTAAAATTATACATTCATATAAAAAAATTAATGATGTGATATATAAATATAACAAATTTTTTTCTCCACCTTATAAATGGTAAGTAATTATGGTGTATATTGATCAGTTTGATATGAAATCTCTCCGAGGACCACTATTTTCTCTTGTGTGAAATACCGAATGGATTCGAGCTAAAATTATTAGCTCTCGTTCTTAATATAAAAGTTAATTAATTTTTTTTTAGAAAGATTGAGGAAGATAAATAAGTTACATTAAGATGTTTATATTTATTATTTTTCTTCAAACTATTTTATCTGACTTATAAATTGATATATAATCTAGTGACACATAACATATGCTAAAATTAAGTTATTTATTTAGCTTTCTTAATCTTTTCAAAAAAAAAAATCAACTAACTTTTATATTAAGGAGCCGAAAGAATCTTTGATAAGCATGATTGTGTTTGTGGGTTGAGGTTGAGTTTTAAGTTACTTGAAATTCTAGATAGTGTGTTTAATTTGCATAAAAAGGGTATTCGGAAATATTTGTTTAACTAAAAAAAACGGGGTTTGATTATGATGTCTCAATCTCGTCCGATCCACCTAAGATCGGGATGCCTTTGGAATGGGATGGGTGCCGTCCTACCGTCCTTATATACTGAGACAGAATAAGGTTGGGCTGGTCCTAGTTTTGTCCCGTCCCGTGAATACTCCTAAAGGCACATGGGGAGAAGTAGCCAAGGTAAAAAGTGTGTGAGCACTAAGTAGCCCCATTTATACGGCCCAAAGCAGGCTGGATCGTTCATATGATTGGAGCCTTGGAGGGGCACCCTATCCTTAAATGGATCAAAGTGGTAGAAGAACGAAACCATAGTAGCTCTTCTATCTTGGACCCAACAATACTTAAGGAATTAGTCGTTAGGTTTGTTCCGAAATAGTACCCTCTCCCCCTCTCTCCCCCTCTACTTTATTTCTTTTTAAAATTAAAATTAATTTGGTGTTTTTGGGACTCTAACTGTTGGCAAGATGATGATATGCTAGTGCTCCCAGCACTGCTTCTTCCCTTTCTTTTCCTTTTGAAATCGCAATGATTAATAATTTCCCACTTGGCCTACTTTATGATGACAAAACTTGGGATTCAACTGTCATAGCATATCTACCATGAATTTTATCAAAATGTGAAATATATGCATTTTTTCGTCTACGCATACTTTTGTTAATATAAAAATAATTATATACATGTTATTTTTTTATTACAAAATTATACAACCTCTCTACCTATTTTTTAATATACAAAAATTTTCAATAAAAATATGTGTGGATCTGATTAGCGTGTTCGGTAGGGCTGTCAAAAGTGAATAACCATAAATTAGCTGACGAAGAGGAAGAGAGAATGCCATCTCGTTTCTTTCTTCTTTTTCTCCTTTTTCTTTCCCCCATTTTTCCCTTCTTCTTTACTAACTAGGTTAGAATTTAAAGGACTATTCATTCATAATATTTAGAAGCCCCCTCCACTTCAATATAATCCTTCAAATGCTAACAAAGACCAAGTAATCCGCTTAGATTTTCAATTAGAAGTCAAATGGCAATCAAAAATTTCATTTTAAGTAATTTATTAATAAAATGACTTTTATAATGAGTTTGTGATTCGATTGTATTTGATCATGAATGAAAGAAGAGGAGAGAAGGGGTTGGGGGACAAAGACGAGATCTTTGATAGAGAAGGCTACAAACTCTACTTCACCAGAGGTTGATCCCCGTTTCTTTCGAGCCGTCAAGTCGATGGTTGATTTTCGAAGTCGAGGCTCAAACACCTAAACTCTCTTATTTGAGTTTGGTTGTCAATCTTTATAGTCGAGGCTCAAACACCTAAGCTCTTTGATTTAATTTTGTGGATCTCGGCTTTGATATTATGTGAAAATTGTAGCGAAAGATGATATATTATTTTAATATGGATGAACCGAGGAAGTACCCTTATTTTGAACCATGTGAAAGTTGCCAACTTTATCATTAGTGAAAGGAAAACTTAAGCCTGTTAGAGAAAAATCAAAGGCAAAAACAAGCCTTGGTAGAGAAGAAGCAAGGCCATCAAAAAAGACCAAAAAAATTAATAAGGAGAGAGAGGGTTATGGAGAGGAAGAAGATTTTTTTTTTTTTGCTCAAAAGATACTTCTATTAATATTGTAAAAGTATATCTAATACAATAAAAGAAGTCAATCCCAAAAATAACAACAGAAAATTAACATGACAAACCAAACAAACTAAATCTAAATGTAAAATAAAACTAGTCACCCCTCATTCAAGAGGTGGGAATAGAAGTCTAAATGAGTTAAAAAATGGGCGCGACTTTCAAAATAAATGCTGTTAAATTACTTTTTTATTTAAAAAAAAAGAAATTTGGCCACTATGTCATAGTTTTATTGGACATAGCATGGATGATGTGTTGAACTATGCCTGGATTCTCTCCCCTGCCCCTCCCATCCTTTGCCCCTCCCGTACCTAAATCTACACCATTTTGAGTGTAAATTGGGAGGGTGTTTCATTCTTTTTTTAAAAAAATAACATTCAAACTCTTCAAGTAATTTTTTTATTAGTACCCAATGTTCTAAAATATTTTTTTGTATACTATGCAGCATAAAATAATTTTTCAAGAGCACCCAGTATCTGACAAGATGCACCATGAACTTTTTTTTCTTTGACATTTTGTATCTTAAATTTATTTTTATTGCATTATGCACCGTAAATTATTTTTCTAGTTGCAACTAGAAACCTCTAAAATGTTTTTCTAGTGGTAATGAGCACCATAAATTTGAAATACTGGGTATTGGATGTGTTAAAATTTAGTTTAAAATATGAAATTCTATTGGAAAAATATTTTAAGGTACAGCTTGCCAGATATTGGGTGCTACTAAAAATTATTTTATAGTACACAAAGCACAAAAAATTATTTTAAAATATTGAGTACTACTGAAAAAAATACTTCAAGGGCTTGAATGTTATTTTGAAAAAAAAAAAAGATCAAACAACCTCTCAATTTACACCTAAAATGGTGTGGTTTTGGGTATGGGAGTGGCAAAGGATGGGCGGCGTAAGGGAGGGAAGCTGGACGCTGTTGAGCTGGCGCTTGACTTCTCCCCGTTACGAGTTCCCGTCCATTGCCTCTCCCATGCTTAAAGCAACATCATTTTGCGTGTGAATTGAAATCTACTTGAATGCTCAATAATCTAGTTATCCGCTTCTCTCTTACGGGTTTGGGTCATTTTTCTCCTTTTCTTCTTAGAACCTCATCTCTACCTTTAGATTTAAGAAAATAGATGACCTAGATTTAATATTTTATAAAGCTATAATTTTAAGCATATATAAGTAAATTTAAATTGTTAAAACATGATATACATAATTCATAACTGCAATACAAATAAAT
Source organism: Inga oerstediana (assembly GCA_963210345.1). Taxonomy (NCBI): domain Eukaryota; kingdom Viridiplantae; phylum Streptophyta; class Magnoliopsida; order Fabales; family Fabaceae; genus Inga; species Inga oerstediana. The sequence goes on from OY723408.1 coordinate 3,870,767, forward strand.
TCATAAAAAAAATTAGTTTATAAAACACTATAATTATACATTTAGAAAATATTAAATCTAAATCACCTATTTTTTGATCTAAGGGTGAAGATAGGATTTTGAGAAGAAAAAGAAAAAAAAAAGATTATAAGAGTATCATCATCCCTCTCCTATCGGTTAGAAAGAAAGGTCAGTCACTTCCCTATTAGACTCAAACACGTGAACACATAAATGGTTGTAAAAATATAATAAAAATATTAAATAAAATCCCTTTTTTTTTTTTATGGTTTACATGGAGATCGAGGAGTCACACCACTTATTTTTCAATATGATACTCATTCGATCTTATTTATAAGGTATTTCTAATACTCCATGTTTCAACGAAACTAAAAAATAGCTTAAACCTGATTAAATCTACCTTAAAATTGAACAATTTTTTAATTTTATCTTTGTTCAATATACATCATAAGAACAAAGTATATACTCCCTATGATCCTAAATATAAGACCCATCTGACATTTTTTAGAGAGATTAATGAAGCTAAATAAACTATATAATCATATCATTTGTTGTGTATCATTAGAGTATATATCAGTTTATAAGTCAGACAAATTAGTTTGAAGAAAAAACTATAAATATAAATATGTTAAAGTAATTTAATTAACTTCCTTAATCTCATAAAAAAAGTCTATTGGATCTTATATTTAAGAGCGGAGGTAGTACAATAATAAATTAAGTATAAAACTATATAACAATGTAAAAAAACCTTATGTTGGCCAAATAAGCCATATAAAAATAAGTATAAAATTGTATAACCATATAAAAAACTTATGCTCGCAAACTAAACCATATAAAAAATTTAATGTAGGAATTATAAATATGACTCATCACGTCTACTTTAATAGAAAAAATAGTTTTAATAATGTATAATTTACATTAAATATGGATAAAATTAAAAAATTATTAAATTTTAAAATAGATTTATTGAAATTTAAGGTTTTTCTCAGTTTCGTTGAAATATATTAAAACTGGCTTATAAATAAGATCAAATGAATATCTTATTGAAAAGTAAGTGGTGTGATTCCTTAATATCCATGTAAACGAAAAAAAAAAACATAGAATTTATTATATAGTTTTAATAGAATAAATATTTTTTAATTTATTTTTTCAGCCCTTTCTCTGTTCACATGTTTGACTCTAAGGGTCTGTTTGGTGTGAGGGATTTGGAGGGGAAAGGAGGGGAGGAAAAATTTTTATGAGTTGAATTTTAAAAGATTGAAGAAATGGAATAATAAAATTTTAATAAAGAGAATCTATAAGATAAAAGAGTAAGAAAAATTAATTAAAAATTTTTAACCCTACTTCTCTAATTTTTTTAAATTCAACTCAAAAAATTTTTCCTTCTGCCCACTCTCCCTCCCCTACCCTCAGACCAAACAATCCCTAAGGATGTGTTTGGTTTGAGGGGAGGGTAGGGGAGGGAGGGGAGAGAAAGGTAGGAAAATTATAATTTTGGACAAAAGAAACCCAAAATTTACCCTTTCATTTTTTTAAATTTTAAGTTCCCGTCCAAAATTTACTTTCTCATTTTTTTTTAAATTTTGGATTCCCGTCCAAAATTTAAATTCTTTCAACCAAAAAGGGTAATTTACCCATCCACCAATTCCCTCCCACCCCTCTCCTTTCCCTCAAACCAAACACACCCTAAGGGAAGTGTATGACTGTTTTTTTTTTAACCAATAGGAGAGAAGCGGATGACTGATTATTGAGCATTTGAGGAGATTTCAATTCACACGCAAAACGACGTCACTGTAAGTATGGGAGAGGCAATGGACGGAACCCGCGATGGAGAGAAACCATGAGCGTTGAGCTGGGTGTATGCAAGAATTTAGGGTTCTTTTGGAGAATAAAATTCGACACTGCAATTTAATGAGTCTGTGATTCGATTGTATTTGATCATCAATGGAAGAAGAGGAGAAAAGGGGTCGGGGGACAAAGGCGAGGTCTTTGATAGAGAAGGCCACAAATTCTACTTTGCCAGAGGTCGATCCCCGTCTCCTTCGAGCCATCAAGTCGGTGGTTCGAAACTCGGATTCGGAGCTCCGAATTGCTGCCGAAACACTTACGGACCTCATGAAGCGAGACCACTCTCAGGTTTTCATACTTAATATTTAAGTAGAACTCGTTCACCTCAGGTGATATACTTTCACCGGTTTAGAATATAAGTTACTTTCAATCATTTTATTGAGGTTAACTTGTTAAATTAATTTTTTTCCAACTTTCATATTTTATTCATATTAAATGAGATTTTGAAAGATATGTAAAATAAGAGGAACTATATTTAAACATTAATTAAAGAGGAAAAAAATAAAATTGATAAATAAAGAATATTATTACCCACTCTCTATGTGCCTTATATTATGGAGTAACAAATGTTTAGGATGTGACTTGTATTATAGACAGGACTACATTGTTACAAGAGTCTAAAATTGACCCATAAAAATGATTAAAATTTAAATAAGGCATTCAAGGGAACAAAAGGAAAAACTAAATTCTATAACGAAATTTTTATAAAATCATGTGGAATCCAAAGACGTAAATTAACAGTAAAAAGGAAAACAAAATGATAGTGGCATGAATAGTAAACAAAGAGTAAATGGATTGTGAGAATAACAGTTATATTAATTCATTCAATTTTTACATAATAAGTTGATTGAAAATCCCCATGACCATGAAAACCTGTGTAGTAGTAGTATATTTGAAAATAGTACTATTGGCAACGATTAGTGCTGCTAAAAAGTCTAGAGCATTATCATAAAACAAAGAATGTTAAACTTTGTTTACATTTCATTAAATCAAAGTTTGAAGTGATATTCTTGAATTTGACTCACACACATATATACCATTTCAAAGTCAGTATGCCAATCATTTTGACCTACGCTTGGCTTTGAAATCAAGTTTGGAGCATTAATTAGCATGCTAGTTATGTTAACCATGCTATGTTCATTTACTCTAAAATTATTTTTTACTAAATTTATCATATCCATATAGAAGGATAATTTGAAAAATTTTGTTTGGAGAAATGGAAAAAAAATGCATTAAGAAAAATCATACTCCCTTAGGTCCTTAATATAAAACATATTTATCTAATTGGGCTAAATTAAAGAAGTTAGTCCTTAGTTAATATGACATGTATTTTTAAAACACCTTAATTATCTTCCTTAATTTCCTCATTCTCTCTCCTCATTAATTATTGTTGAGGAATTATTAATAGGGATAAATTAGGAAAAGTTTGACAAATAAAAAAATTATGTCTTATATTTATGATCAAAATCAACTCCCAATATATGTCTTATATTAAGGACGGGAGGGAGTACCATTGTTGCATTTGAAATCTTTGGTATTTATGATGGGGAGGATTTGCAATTAAATTTTATGTTTGCTGATATTTCAGTTTTAAACTTTGATTATTTTGAATCCCTGTGGATTTGATTCCTGTGGTTGGTTGAAGTAAGGATCCTTAATATGTTCGGGGAATAAGGTGAAGTTGTATGATTAGTGATGGAAAAAGTTGGTGTCCTAAAGATCAGTTACTATTCATCCAGATCTGTGGAATTTCGCCAGTTTCATAATCCCTTTGGTACTGCACTTCTGCCAGATGAATGCTTCACTTAGAAACCTCAGTTTCATGGCAGAGGCTTGCCTCTCTTCAACCCAATCATATTCTTATTACTTGCAAAAGAATGGAGGAAAAGGAATTATTCCAGGGTTTGCGATGGGTGGCTATAAGGGGTTTAAAAGTTAATGCATGCGATGAAAAAATTCTGTTGAATAATTGATTATTTTTACTGTTTAACGGGCAAGTGGTTGCATATCCTTCACCTTCCTCACACCTGTGTGGAGTAGTGACCCTGTGAGTTATATAAGTGATGGGCTGGTGCATTTCTGTGACTTAGGTTCTTTGCAGGCAGCAATTAGCAGATATAACATCGGCCTTCAGCTTCCTGATTCATAGTTCATGCCATAGTCAGACTTAATCTGATGCTATAACATTAGAGTGTATAGGGCGTGAAACTAGAAATAAGAATGTGGACATTAAGTAGGTCATAATACCAAAGTTCAGAATCCAACACCAACGTTATGAATCAACTTACTTATTTGCAAATATCTTAGATTAACATTCTGGTTATTACTCTAGCTTAGAGTGTGTTAACATTCTGGTTACCTCTTTAGCTTATATTGTGCTCAAGCTATTTGGTGATACTTAGAACTATCCTGAAAAGGAAAAGAATTGATCTTTAAAACTATGTTTTATGGTTATTGTAAGGATGTATATTAGTTGATAAATGGGATCAAGGATGACCATAATGGAGTCACTGATTTTTTTATCAAAATTTATTCTGCAGTGTCACAATGGGCATACACTTTGTTCAACTTGTAAGACAAGGGTACACAATCGATGCCCGACCTGTAGGCAGGAATTTGGGGATATAAGGTGCCTGGCGCTGGAGAAAATAGCAGAATCGCTTGAACTGCCTTGCAGATGCGGCTCACTTGGTTGTCCAGAGATATTTCCCTATTATAGCAAACTCAAACACGAGTCTATTTGTAACTTCAGACCATACAACTGCCCCTACGCCGGGTCAGACTGTTCTATTGTTGGGGATATTCCATACCTTGTTACTTATTTACGGGACGACCATAGAGTTGATATGCACTCGGGATGCACATTTAACCACCGCTACGTCAAGTCTAATCCTGCGGAAGTAGAAAATGCTGCATGGATGTTAACTGTAAGTATATTGTTGTAGACCCAGAAAATCCAAAAGGAAAATGAATTTTAGCATTTAGTGTCCCCTCTCTGGATTTGTTTCATACAATGTTCCCTGCCCTATGCATTTTATGCTCATATTCATTGATATCATGCTGGTAGTAGAACTAGTACTCTCTCTGGTCCACAATATAGGCCGTTTCTAGAAGAATAGCTTAGTCTAAAATACAAATCACTTTTAAGATAATTAATGCTCATTTTTCAATTTTGTTCCTATAATTAATCCTCATTTCCAATTTTGCCCACGCATTAAATTTTCAAACACATTTTTTAATAAGAATAAAAGTGAAAAAAAAATTTCAATTTATGACATATTTAATGAGTTAACGGTTACTTCTTATTTCACGTGTGTGAATTGAACCTCAAATTTTGTTCCATGGCTCATATACACTTCAGACTTATGACCAGTAAATTTCCGTATGAAGGGGATGCATTTAAAATAAAGAAACTGATATTTAGAAAGATCAGGTCTTTGTCAACCATGGAAGACCTTCTAGAGCTTCTTTGTCTCCAGGGTGAGAATGCTCAGGGCCTGGGATAACTGAGTTGCCACTTCATGTTCTTGGCCATTTCCCACATTCAAGTCGTTGAGGACATGCTCTGCCATTGTTGGGTAGAACAGAGAATTTAGGATGAAAATGGTGAGAGAATAGGCTCGATTTTGGTATCGGAAGGGGCTACGTTCAACAGCTACTTTATATATAGACGTGTGCATGTAGTATACATACGCGCGCGCGGAGACTTTTGTTGCCAATCTAATCATTAAATTACTTTTTATATTTGGCCACGTATTGTTGTTTTATTTTATTTTGGTCAACTGTGTCATAGTTTTATTTTGGGCACTATCCCATATAAAGACGGTTGAATTTACAAATCTAAATTTGGGTCACTGAACTCAACAAATTATACATCAGGTTATGTGTCATAATTAAGAATTTAAAATTTGGGTTATAACTGGTAAATTTCCTTATGAAGGGGCTGCATTTAAAATCAAGAAACTGATCTTTAGAAAGATCAGGTCTTTGTCGACCATGGAAGACCTTTTGGAGCTTCTTCGTCTCCAGGGTGAGATTGCTCAGGGCTTGGGATAATTGAGCTGCCACTTCATGTTCTTGGCCATTTCCCACGTTCAAGTCGTTGAGGACGTGCTCTGCCGTTATTGGGTGGAACAGAGAATTTAGGACAAAAACGGTGAGAGAATTGGCTCAGTTTTGGTATCAAAAGGGGCTACGTTTAATAACTACTCTATATATAGATGTGTACATGTAGTATACATACGGGCGCGCGGAGACTTAGGTTGCCAATCTAATTATTATATTACTTTTTAAATTTGTCCACGTGTCATAGTTTTATTTTACTTTTGGTCAAATGTGTCATAGTTTTATTTTTGGAAAATCCCATATAAAGAAGGTTGAATTACACAAATCTAAATTTGGGTCACTAAACTCGACAAATTATACATTAGATTATGCGTCATAATTAAGAATTTAAAATTTGGGTTATGACCGGTAAAATTCCGTATGAGGGGGATCAATTTAAAATCAAGAAACTAATCTTTAGAAAGATCAGGTCTTTGTCGACCATGGAAGACCTTTTAGAGCTTCTTCATCTTCAAGGTGAGATTGCTCAGGTTCTGGGATAACTGAACTGCCACTTCATGTTCTTGGCCATTTCCCACGTTCAAGTCGTTGAGGATGCACTCTGCCATTGTTGGGTATAACAAAGAATTTAGGACAAAAATAGTGAAAGAATAAGCTCGGTTTTGGTATCAGAAGGGGCTACGTTCAACGACTACTTTATATATAAACGTGTGTAAGTAGTATACATACACGCGCGCGCGTGGAGACTTTTGTTGCCAATCTAATCATTAAATTACTTTTTATATTTGGCCACATGTTGTTTTTTTATTTTATTTTGGTCAAATGTGTCATAGTTTTATTTTGGGGACTATCCTATATAAAGACGGTTGAATTTACAAATCTAAATTCGGATCACTGAACTCAACAAATTAGACATCAGGTTATGTGTCATAATTAAGAATTTAAAATTTGGGTTATGACCAGTAAATTTCGTTATGAAGGGGCTGCATTTAAAATCAAGAAATTGATCTTTAGAAAGATTAGGTCTTTGTCGACCATGGAAGACCTTTTGGAGCTTCTTCGTCTCCAGGGTGAGATTGCTCAAGGCCTGGGATAACTGAGCTGCCACTTCATGTTCTTGGCCATTTCCCACGTTCAAGTCGTTGAGGACGTGCTCTGCCATTGTTGGGTGGAACAGAGAATTTAGGACAAAAACGGTGAGAGAATTGGCTCGGTTTTGGTATCAAAAGGGGCTACGTTCAATAGCTACTCTATATATAGACGTGTGCATGTAGTATACATACGCGCTCCCATTGTTGGGTGGAACAGAGAATTTAGGACAAAAATGGTGAGAGAATTGGCTCAATTTTGGTATCAGAAGGGGTTATGTTCAATAGCTACTTTATATATAGACGTGTGCATGTAGTATACATACGCGCTCGCAGAGACTTAGGTTTCCAATCTAATCATTATATTACTTTTTAAATAGCCAGATGGAACCGTGCGTTTCTAATAGAATTCCCATATAGTAGTAAGAACCAGATGGGAATTAATTTTTCTCACACAGAAAAATTAAAAAGGAAGAAAGAAAGAATAGTCTGAAACTAATTGAGTTTTGTTAGCCAAAAGGAAAAAAGAAAGAAGGAAGCAAGAAAGAAACTAATTTAAGTTCTACAAACTTTGTCTGGCAAAGCAACTATCAAAGTTGTTTTGACAATATTGACGTCTCAGCAGGTAGCCCCTTAAACCCTCTTCTAGTATGCTTCCTGGCACTGCACAAAAACGATAATATCTGAATAATATCAAACGCAATCAAGAGTTTCTTTTCCAAGAAGTTATGCAGGAGTTTTGCTTTTTCAAAAATCATATATGAAAGTTTAATGTGCCAAGAAAAGATGAAAGAATCACGTACCAAGACGAAAACTAATGAGGGGCTTTTTGCTCTTCCTCCACTGGTTGCCCCACAAAATCTATCGCCAGAAGGAACCGTGCGTTTCTAATAGAATTCCCATATGGTTGCAAGAACCATATGAAAAATTTCGATTGAGGCACAAGATCTTGAGATACCCAGAATTGCCCGTCACGTTCCAGATCGTAGACGCCCCTCTTCATCGTAGTGAATTGGACCTCAGATTTTGTTCCTTGGCTCGTATACACTGCACACTTATGGCCGGTAAATTTTCTGATGTTGGGGCTGCATTTGAAATCGACAAAATGATCTTTAACAAGATTAGGTCTTTATCGACCATGAAACACCTTCTGGAGCTTCTTCGACTCCAGGTTGACATTGCTGAAGGCCTGTGATAATTGAGATGCCAATTCGTGTTCTTGGCCATTTCCTAAGTTCAAAAACGGTGAGAGAATTGGCCCGGTTTTGGTATCAGAAGGGGCTACGTTCAATAGCTACTCTATATATAGACGTGTGCATGTATTATACATAAGCGCTCCCATTGTTGGGTGGAACAGAGAATTTAGGACAAAAATGGTCAGAGAATTGGCTCGGTTTTGGTATCAGAAGGGGCTACGTTCAATAGCTACTCTATATATAGACGTGTGCATGTAGTATACATACGCGCTCCCATTGTTGGGTGGAACAGAGAATTTAGGACAAAAATGGTGAGAGAATTGGCTCGATTTTGGTATCAGAAGGGGCTACGTTCAATAGCTACTTTATATATAGACGTGTGCATGTAGTATACATACGCGCTCGCAGAGACTTAGGTTTCCAATCTAATCATTATATTACTTTTTAAATAGCCAGATGGAACCGTGCGTTTCTAATAGAATTCCCATATGGTAGTAAGAACCAGATGGGAATTAATTTTTCTCACACAGAAAAATTAAAAAGGAAGAAAGAAAGAATAGTCTGAAACTAATTGAGTTTTGTTGGCCAAAAGGAAAAAAGAAAGAAGGAAGCAAGAAAGAAACTAATTTAAGTTCTACAAACTTTGTCTGGCAATGCAACTATCAAAGTTGTTTTGACAATATTGACGTCTCAGCAGGTAGCCCCTTAAACCCTCTTCTAGTATGCTTCCTGGCACTGCACAAAAACGATAATATCTGAATAATATCAAACGCAATCAAGAGTTTCTTTTCCAAGAAGTTATGCAGGAGTTTTGCTTTTTCAAAAATCATATATGAAAGTTTAATGTGCCAAGAAAAGATGAAAGAATCACGTACCAAGACGAAAACTAATGAGGGGCTTTTTGCTCTTCCTCCACTGGTTGCCCCACAAAATCTATCGCCAGAAGGAACCGTGCGTTTCTAATAGAATTCCCATATGGTTGCAAGAACCATATGAAAAATTTCGATTGAGGCACAAGATCTTGAGATACCCAGAATTGCCCGTCACGTTCCAGATCGTAGACGCCCCTCTTCATCGTAGTGAATTGGACCTCAGATTTTGTTCCTTGGCTCGTATACACTGCACACTTATGGCCGGTAAATTTTCTGATGTTGGGGCTGCATTTGAAATCGACAAAATGATCTTTAACAAGATTAGGTCTTTATCGACCATGAAACACCTTCTGGAGCTTCTTCGACTCCAGGTTGACATTGCTGAAGGCCTGTGATAATTGAGATGCCAATTCGTGTTCTTGGCCATTTCCTAAGTTCAAAAACGGTGAGAGAATTGGCCCGGTTTTGGTATCAGAAGGGGCTACGTTCAATAGCTACTCTATATATAGACGTGTGCATGTATTATACATAAGCGCTCCCATTGTTGGGTGGAACAGAGAATTTAGGACAAAAATGGTCAGAGAATTGGCTCGGTTTTGGTATCAGAAGGGGCTACGTTCAATAGCTACTCTATATATAGACGTGTGCATGTAGTATACATACGCGCTCCCATTGTTGGGTGGAACAGAGAATTTAGGACAAAAATGGTGAGAGAATTGGCTCGATTTTGGTATCAGAAGGGGCTACGTTCAATAGCTACTTTATATATAGACGTGTGCATGTAGTATACATACGCGCTCGCAGAGACTTAGGTTTCCAATCTAATCATTATATTACTTTTTAAATAGCCAGATGGAACCGTGCGTTTCTAATAGAATTCCCATATGGTAGTAAGAACCAGATGGGAATTAATTTTTCTCACACAGAAAAATTAAAAAGGAAGAAAGAAAGAATAGTCTGAAACTAATTGAGTTTTGTTGGCCAAAAGGAAAAAAGAAAGAAGGAAGCAAGAAAGAAACTAATTTAAGTTCTACAAACTTTGTCTGGCAATGCAACTATCAAAGTTGTTTTGACAATATTGACGTCTCAGCAGGTAGCCCCTTAAACCCTCTTCTAGTATGCTTCCTGGCACTGCACAAAAACGATAATATCTGAATAATATCAAACGCAATCAAGAGTTTCTTTTCCAAGAAGTTATGCAGGAGTTTTGCTTTTTCAAAAATCATATATGAAAGTTTAATGTGCCAAGAAAAGATGAAAGAATCACGTACCAAGACGAAAACTAATGAGGGGCTTTTTGCTCTTCCTCCACTGGTTGCCCCACAAAATCTATCGCCAGAAGGAACCGTGCGTTTCTAATAGAATTCCCATATGGTTGCAAGAACCATATGAAAAATTTCGATTGAGGCACAAGATCTTGAGATACCCAGAATTGCCCGTCACGTTCCAGATCGTAGACGCCCCTCTTCATCGTAGTGAATTGGACCTCAGATTTTGTTCCTTGGCTCGTATACACTGCACACTTATGGCCGGTAAATTTTCTGATGTTGGGGCTGCATTTGAAATCGACAAAATGATCTTTAACAAGATTAGGTCTTTATCGACCATGAAACACCTTCTGGAGCTTCTTCGACTCCAGGTTGACATTGCTGAAGGCCTGTGATAATTGAGATGCCAATTCGTGTTCTTGGCCATTTCCTAAGTTCAAAAACGGTGAGAGAATTGGCCCGGTTTTGGTATCAGAAGGGGCTACGTTCAATAGCTACTCTATATATAGACGTGCGCATGTATTATACATAAGCGCTCCCATTGTTGGGTGGAACAGAGAATTTAGGACAAAAATGGTCAGAGAATTGGCTCGGTTTTGGTATCAGAAGGGGCTACGTTCAATAGCTACTCTATATATAGACGTGTGCATGTAGTATACATACGCGCTCCCATTGTTGGGTGGAACAGAGAATTTAGGACAAAAATGGTGAGAGAATTGGCTCGATTTTGGTATCAGAAGGGGCTACGTTCAATAGCTACTTTATATATAGACGTGTGCATGTAGTATACATACGCGCTCGCAGAGACTTAGGTTTCCAATCTAATCATTATATTACTTTTTAAATAGCCAGATGGAACCGTGCGTTTCTAATAGAATTCCCATATGGTAGTAAGAACCAGATGGGAATTAATTTTTCTCACACAGAAAAATTAAAAAGGAAGAAAGAAAGAATAGTCTGAAACTAATTGAGTTTTGTTGGCCAAAAGGAAAAAAGAAAGAAGGAAGCAAGAAAGAAACTAATTTAAGTTCTACAAACTTTGTCTGGCAATGCAACTATCAAAGTTGTTTTGACAATATTGACGTCTCAGCAGGTAGCCCCTTAAACCCTCTTCTAGTATGCTTCCTGGCACTGCACAAAAACGATAATATCTGAATAATATCAAACGCAATCAAGAGTTTCTTTTCCAAGAAGTTATGCAGGAGTTTTGCTTTTTCAAAAATCATATATGAAAGTTTAATGTGCCAAGAAAAGATGAAAGAATCACGTACCAAGACGAAAACTAATGAGGGGCTTTTTGCTCTTCCTCCACTGGTTGCCCCACAAAATCTATCGCCAGAAGGAACCGTGCATTTCTAATAGAATTCCCATATGGTTGCAAGAACCATATGAAAAATTTCGATTGAGGCACAAGATCTTGAGATACCCAGAATTGCCCGTCACGTTCCAGATCGTAGACGCCCCTCTTCATCGTAGTGAATTGGACCTCAGATTTTGTTCCTTGGCTCGTATACACTGCACACTTATGGCCGGTAAATTTTCTGATGTTGGGGCTGCATTTGAAATCGACAAAATGATCTTTAACAAGATTAGGTCTTTATCGACCATGAAACACCTTCTGGAGCTTCTTCGACTCCAGGTTGACATTGCTGAAGGCCTGTGATAATTGAGATGCCAATTCGTGTTCTTGGCCATTTCCTAAGTTCAAAAACGGTGAGAGAATTGGCCCGGTTTTGGTATCAGAAGGGGCTACGTTCAATAGCTACTCTATATATAGACGTGTGCATGTATTATACATAAGCGCTCCCATTGTTGGGTGGAACAGAGAATTTAGGACAAAAATGGTCAGAGAATTGGCTCGGTTTTGGTATCAGAAGGGGCTACGTTCAATAGCTACTCTATATATAGACGTGTGCATGTAGTATACATACGCGCTCCCATTGTTGGGTGGACAGAGAATTTAGGACAAAAATGGTGAGAGAATTGGCTCGATTTTGGTATCAGAAGGGGCTACGTTCAATAGCTACTTTATATATAGACGTGTGCATGTAGTATACATACGCGCTCGCAGAGACTTAGGTTTCCAATCTAATCATTATATTACTTTTTAAATAGCCAGATGGAACCGTGCGTTTCTAATAGAATTCCCATATGGTAGTAAGAACCAAATGGGAATTAATTTTTCTCACACAGAAAAATTAAAAAGGAAGAAAGAAAGAATAGTCTGAAACTAATTGAGTTTTGTTGGCCAAAAGGAAAAAAGAAAGAAGGAAGCAAGAAAGAAACTAATTTAAGTTCTACAAACTTTGTCTGGCAATGCAACTATCAAAGTTGTTTTGACAATATTGACGTCTCAGCAGGTAGCCCCTTAAACCCTCTTCTAGTATGCTTCCTGGCACTGCACAAAAACGATAATATCTGAATAATATCAAACGCAATCAAGAGTTTCTTTTCCAAGAAGTTATGCAGGAGTTTTGCTTTTTCAAAAATCATATATGAAAGTTTAATGTGCCAAGAAAAGATGAAAGAATCACGTACCAAGACGAAAACTAATGAGGGGCTTTTTGCTCTTCCTCCACTGGTTGCCCCACAAAATCTATCGCCAGAAGGAACCGTGCGTTTCTAATAGAATTCCCATATGGTTGCAAGAACCATATGAAAAATTTCGATTGAGGCACAAGATCTTGAGATACCCAGAATTGCCCGTCACGTTCCAGATCGTAGACGCCCCTCTTCATCGTAGTGAATTGGACCTCAGATTTTGTTCCTTGGCTCGTATACACTGCACACTTATGGCCGGTAAATTTTCTGATGTTGGGGCTGCATTTGAAATCGACAAAATGATCTTTAACAAGATTAGGTCTTTATCGACCATGAAACACCTTCTGGAGCTTCTTCGACTCTAGGTTGACATTGCTGAAGGCCTGTGATAATTGAGATGCCAATTCGTGTTCTTGGCCATTTCCTAAGTTCAAAAACGGTGAGAGAATTGGCCCGGTTTTGGTATCAGAAGGGGCTACGTTCAATAGCTACTCTATATATAGACGTGTGCATGTATTATACATAAGCGCTCCCATTGTTGGGTGGAACAGAGAATTTAGGACAAAAATGGTCAGAGAATTGGCTCGGTTTTGGTATCAGAAGGGGCTACGTTCAATAGCTACTCTATATATAGACGTGTGCATGTAGTATACATACGCGCTCCCATTGTTGGGTGGAACAGAGAATTTAGGACAAAAATGGTGAGAGAATTGGCTCGATTTTGGTATCAGAAGGGGCTACGTTCAATAGCTACTTTATATATAGACGTGTGCATGTAGTATACATACGCGCTCGCAGAGACTTAGGTTTCCAATCTAATCATTATATTACTTTTTAAATAGCCAGATGGAACCGTGCGTTTCTAATAGAATTCCCATATGGTAGTAAGAACCAGATGGGAATTAATTTTTCTCACACAGAAAAATTAAAAAGGAAGAAAGAAAGAATAGTCTGAAACTAATTGAGTTTTGTTGGCCAAAAGGAAAAAAGAAAGAAGGAAGCAAGAAAGAAACTAATTTAAGTTCTACAAACTTTGTCTGGCAATGCAACTATCAAAGTTGTTTTGACAATATTGACGTCTCAGCAGGTAGCCCCTTAAACCCTCTTCTAGTATGCTTCCTGGCACTGCACAAAAACGATAATATCTGAATAATATCAAACGCAATCAAGAGTTTCTTTTCCAAGAAGTTATGCAGGAGTTTTGCTTTTTCAAAAATCATATATGAAAGTTTAATGTGCCAAGAAAAGATGAAAGAATCACGTACCAAGACGAAAACTAATGAGGGGCTTTTTGCTCTTCCTCCACTGGTTGCCCCACAAAATCTATCGCCAGAAGGAACCGTGCGTTTCTAATAGAATTCCCATATGGTTGCAAGAACCATATGAAAAATTTCGATTGAGGCACAAGATCTTGAGATACCCAGAATTGCCCGTCACGTTCCAGATCGTAGACGCCCCTCTTCATCGTAGTGAATTGGACCTCAGATTTTGTTCCTTGGCTCGTATACACTGCACACTTATGGCCGGTAAATTTTCTGATGTTGGGGCTGCATTTGAAATCGACAAAATGATCTTTAACAAGATTAGGTCTTTATCGACCATGAAACACCTTCTGGAGCTTCTTCGACTCCAGGTTGACATTGCTGAAGGCCTGTGATAATTGAGATGCCAATTCGTGTTCTTGGCCATTTCCTAAGTTCAAAAACGGTGAGAGAATTGGCCCGGTTTTGGTATCAGAAGGGGCTACGTTCAATAGCTACTCTATATATAGACGTGTGCATGTATTATACATAAGCGCTCCCATTGTTGGGTGGAACAGAGAATTTAGGACAAAAATGGTCAGAGAATTGGCTCGGTTTTGGTATCAGAAGGGGCTACGTTCAATAGCTACTCTATATATAGACGTGTGCATGTAGTATACATACGCGCTCCCATTGTTGGGTGGAACAGAGAATTTAGGACAAAAATGGTGAGAGAATTGGCTCGATTTTGGTATCAGAAGGGGCTACGTTCAATAGCTACTTTATATATAGACGTGTGCATGTAGTATACATACGCGCTCGCAGAGACTTAGGTTTCCAATCTAATCATTATATTACTTTTTAAATAGCCAGATGGAACCGTGCGTTTCTAATAGAATTCCCATATGGTAGTAAGAACCAGATGGGAATTAATTTTTCTCACACAGAAAAATTAAAAAGGAAGAAAGAAAGAATAGTCTGAAACTA
Organism: Inga oerstediana; assembly: GCA_963210345.1. Classification (NCBI taxonomy): domain Eukaryota; kingdom Viridiplantae; phylum Streptophyta; class Magnoliopsida; order Fabales; family Fabaceae; genus Inga; species Inga oerstediana. The sequence goes on from OY723408.1 coordinate 3,885,870, forward strand.
ATTGAGTTTTGTTGGCCAAAAGGAAAAAAGAAAGAAGGAAGCAAGAAAGAAACTAATTTAAGTTCTACAAACTTTGTCTGGCAATGCAACTATCAAAGTTGTTTTGACAATATTGACGTCTCAGCAGGTAGCCCCTTAAACCCTCTTCTAGTATGCTTCCTGGCACTGCACAAAAACGATAATATCTGAATAATATCAAACGCAATCAAGAGTTTCTTTTCCAAGAAGTTATGCAGGAGTTTTGCTTTTTCAAAAATCATATATGAAAGTTTAATGTGCCAAGAAAAGATGAAAGAATCACGTACCAAGACGAAAACTAATGAGGGGCTTTTTGCTCTTCCTCCACTGGTTGCCCCACAAAATCTATCGCCAGAAGGAACCGTGCGTTTCTAATAGAATTCCCATATGGTTGCAAGAACCATATGAAAAATTTCGATTGAGGCACAAGATCTTGAGATACCCAGAATTGCCCGTCACGTTCCAGATCGTAGACGCCCCTCTTCATCGTAGTGAATTGAACCTCAAATTTTGTTCCTTGGCTCGTATACACTGCACACTTATGGCCGGTAAATTTTCTGATGTTGGGGCTGCATTTGAAATCGACAAAATGATCTTTAGTAAGATTAGGTCTTTGTCGACCATGAAACACCTTCTGGAACTTCTTCGACTCCAGGTTGACATTGCTGAAGGCCTGTGATAATTGAGATGCCAATTCGTGTTCTTGGCCATTTCCTAAGTTCAAATCGTTGAGGACAAGCTCTTCCATTGTTGGGAAGAATAGGACGAAAACGGTGAGAGAAGGTTTTGGTATCAGAAGGGGCTATTTAACAACTACATTATATAGAAGTGTGCATGTAATATACATATGCGCGCAAACTCTATTGTGGCGCTTTCTTGAAAAAGAGCTACAATATAATATTTTAAATTTATCCTATTGTAGCTCTTTTTAGGAGGAGTGCTACAATATATTTTTATAATATTTTAAATATAAACTATTGTAGCTCTTTTTTAGAAGAGAGCTACAATAGCTTAGATAATATTTTAAAGTTGTGGAGCTGTTGCAGAATGGCAGATGAGATCTCATCACTGTTTATAGTTCCTCTTTTGGTCCAGCACAAAGGAGACTAATGGGGACGGAGAGTTCAGTGAATTTCATATACATGGGAAGGAGTATCAGCGAGTTGAGCATCAATGATCATTCCTCTTCTACTTTCAATGATTGCAACAGTGACAGATCGGTGAGTTTTTGACGGCTTCTTCCCAAACCTCCTGATTGCTTGTGTGTCTGACAATTATGATAATTTTATCGCTGAGCTAGTCAATGAACTTCAGTCTTGTTTGATTGATGACCAGAAGCAAGCCGCTATGGAGATTAGAGTACGACATCACGATGATTTTGAATCTATCACTTTGCGATTAGAATAAGGAGCTTATAGTTTCGTTGGGAGCAATAAAGCCTCTGGTTCGAGTGCTCAAGACCGGGACGTCAACGGAAAAAGAGAACATGGCATGTGCTCTGTTTCTCCTTTCGCATATAGAAAAGAACAAAGTGGCAATCTGAAGGTTAGTAGCCATCTGCTGCTAGGGAACCTTGTAGAGAGCGGCGGTTTACGGGGAAAAATGATGCCTTAACTGCATTGTATTCCCTCTGTTCGGTGAAGGAGAATAAAATAAGAGTGGTGCAAGTCGAGATAATGAAGCCGTTAATGGAAGTCAATGTTGAACGTGCTAGTACCGGTGCCAAAGGTGAGAATAGCGCTAGTAGAGGAAGGAGGAATTTTGGTGCTGGAGAAGTAGAAATAACTGGAGAAGGAGCCCTCACGGTTGGAGAGAGAGAGTCGCTGGCTCTAGCTTGATTAAATTTATTAATTAAAGTTCTTAAATTTTTTATATCACTCAAATCATCCCCTCTTCTGTAAAACGCTAACATTAACAGTTAGGTATTTTTCCAAATTTTGTAACATTTCAAAATTCCAATCCATTCCCTTTAGAATTATTTAAATTCAACATACCTTTTTGTCTTTTACCAATTTTGACAGAATTTTTTTTATCTTTTTATCTTTTTTCGTTTAGTTTTTAGGGAAAACAAGCATTAAACCCCGCGCATCCGCGAGATGCATGCAATCATTATTAGGGCTGTGTTTGAATTGGGACGGGATTGCGAAATACCATTCCCGATCCCAATCCTAAAAAGTATTCAGGAAGGAGTTTCATTCTCGATCTTGAAAATTTTCCAATCTTGAAAGTCGGGAATTTTCGGGATCGGGAACGGGAATTTCCCAATCCCGGATTCCCTTTTCTTTAAAAAAAAATCTCTATATTGAATTTTTTGTTGTGTTTCCTTTAGTCTAGTATAAATATTTAATTTGTCTAACATCATATTGTACCAAATAAGTCTAATACAAATATATAATTAGTCCAATATATGCTTAAAGTTGTAGATTCAATTACAAAAAGAATAAAGATAAGAACAAAAAATTAGAATTATTTAATAAATAATAAATGAAATTAACTAAATAAACTAAAAGAATAGATATTACCTTAAGGATGTTAGGGATTTTCACATTTTATTTTACATTTGGTCTTATTATCTTAAATATTTTTAAAAAATGTACACACACACATATATATTCGGGATCGAGAAAAAGTTGGGATCGGGAAGTCCCATTCTCAATCCCGAAATCACATTCTCGATCTCAAAATTTTTGGGACGGCCTCAGGATGGGGACGGGAAATTGATGAACACCCCTAATCATTATATAAATTAGCGCTAATCAACTTGATACTTTCAAGTAATGGAGTATAATTATATTGATAGTGCTACCATGCTTACATCATTTTTCATACTCCCTCTGGTTCACAATATAAATCACTTTAACTAATTCATCAAAACCAATAAATCGTAGTTAACTCATTAAATTTATCTTCAATTTTAAGAAATTTCCAACTTTTATATTAAATGAGGTTTTGAAGGAGACAGAACAATATAATGAGTCATGTTTGAATATTAAATACAGGGGCAAAATTGAAAAATAATCGTTAATTACTCTCCAAATGACTTATATTGTGAATTAAGACTTATATTGTAGATAGAGGAGAGTATCTCATGGATGAGTTTGAAATTAAAAAAAAAAAAAAAGGAATCAACTTTAACTTTCCATTTCTATGATAAAATATGAGTAAAGCTATAACTAATTATTTTACTTGAAAAATTTAAATATTGTGTCAATTATTTATAGAAATTTATAATACAAGTCATGTATACATTATTTATTGATGATTTGGTAAGAGAATTTGGTAGGTATCTTAAACTACAACAAAAAAAAAGTCAAAATATCTTTTGAACTTACTATTACAATGATAATGATTTTTTTGTTATTATAACTGGTTTTGGAATATATTCCCTCCATCTCTATATATAAATAGGGCATTATTTTAAAAAAAAATTATATTTTCTACATATTTATTATTTTTAACTAATTTTAATTATTTTTTAGAATTTCACGATTCATTTGAAAGGACCTTATATATAGACATAGAAAGAGCAATCCATTGCATAATGATTGCTCTTAATTTTTTTAATTTTCATTGTAAATGTTCAAATGATCAAAAATTGTTTGAGTAGCAACATACAAAAATATGATCATGGCTTTAATATCATTACGATCTTTATCAGTTTAAATAAAGAATATCTACTCATAATTAAAGTTGTTAAACCCAATGAGTTTAAGTAAACTCATTTGAGAGATGTAGACTGGGATCATAATCTCTAAACATGCTTCACCAATAAATAGTTATTGAAAATATATAATTAAAGTATAAAAATACAGAAAAAGGAACAATTTAATTTATAATATTTGAAAATAGATAATTGAGATTTAAATTATTTATAGTTTATCATATTTAAAATACAATTTTTTTTAAGTTTACATAGAGAGTTACCAAATATCCTCAAATCCAGAAAATAATTTTAATAAAATCAGCAAATGTTGAATCATCCTCCTATTCAAAATCAGCAAGTGTGTGTTTGGGTAAGCCCCAAACCGCGATTTCAAAAGCCCTTTTTTCCTTAAATTGAGACAAAACTCCTCTTACATACTTACATTGTAAATCGTAAACAATATTTTTTAAAAACTAATACAAACACAATTGGGAAAAAAATAAAAGGACGCAGAAAAGTTTAATTTGATGATAGATTAAGGTTCTCAAATGCAATTTATGTTCAAGATGAAAGGAGGGACAAATGCTAGGGAAAGGTGAGAGCAATTGGACAAAACACTCTCCCTAATATGTCAATCAAATTTTCAATTTGTTATATGTTTTCCCTTGAATGGTTCCTTCAGACTCAGGTTAACCTTTAGACTTAAAAATTTTAAAAATAATATATAATATTTTATTTAAAAATAAAGTACAAAATTTTGAATACGTTTATGCCTTCAGAGTATTTTATCGCTCTCCTCTCCCCACTTTTTTCTCTCCTTCCTCTTCCTCTTTTTTCTTTTCGTATTTCGTGAACCAAAACTACTACAAGAGAGGCAGAAGTATGGGTAAAGAAGGAGAGGTTAAACTGTGGGTGAAGAAAGGAAAGTGAAATGTATTAATATGGAAATATTTTAAAATAAATGAAGAGAAATTAAAATGAGGGACACTGAGATTGATTTGATCAGTCCTTATTTCACTTGTCTTGCAAAATTCATTCAAGTGATTGATTTGATCCAATGTGCTGCCATTTTGCTCTTATGTGAAGCAACAATATTGAACTGTGACATAGTTGCACTTACAAATCCATATAGCGTGGGTTCACTGTTTTAGTGGAAAACTTGTCATCTCCTTTTCGTTAGTGTCCTATTCATTTTGTGAAAAACATTCTCACAGGATTTTTTATATCTTGTTTCACACTGGCTAATGACATTTTAAAACTATTGGAAATCACTTCCTTCCTTTTCTAATTAAAAAAATAAGTAAATCAACCAGTGGAAAAAGCACTATGTTATAGGCAATTTGGTGATTTTTTCCCACCGATTTTAAGCAATGTAATGTTGTTGCTTTAATATCTCAATAATAATTAGTGTTGTTGAATTAATTTGTTTTGTTGAGTTAAGAAAAGAGCATGAAGTACATGGATCTGGTCTTGTACAGTGGTTTACACTTCTTGTAGCTAAGAATTGTAGAAAATAGGGAGTGACAGAACAAAAGGAAGGGAAAGGAAAGTTACTTCTGTGCAAACACCATAAGATTCAAATGAGCAAAAGTAAAAAGGGGGAAATAGGAAGCTGCAATATATCTGGTAAATTTCAAACACAAACCTATTTCAGCTTTTCCTAGTCTATCATCAAACTTAAAAGAGACCCAGGAAATACCAAAGAAGGACCAACGTTATTTCAAAAAATACTAGATAAGAGGTGGATGCTTGATGAGAGGAAAGAAGTAGTCGACGCCTATGATAAAAAAAGAAAAGAAAAGAAAGCTTCTATCATCATCATCATCATCATCATCATTGCACTTCACAATCATGAATCATTGCCCTCCTCCATCCTCACCACCATCACGACATCGACTTCATCTACCGAGAGAGATCATCAGAGTGCTAGATCATCTTCACGATTCCTCTCGCCATCCATTCTCCACTTCGTCCCCTTCGCCACTCAGAAATTTCCGTCCTCATAACCATAGCTGGAAATGCACCTCCGCCACACTATCAATCTACTATAAGTTCCTTCCTCTTATCCATGACCATTACCTTGGCATGCCCCCATTGAGATGAATGAAGAATATGAATAAGCACGAACAAAATCAGCAAACAGATAATAAAGGTAAGATCTTTAACAACATGTATTAGCGAAGATGGAGGCATGGTTTTTGGAGGGAGACGAAATGGAGGATAGAAAGATGAGCAAAAGGCATGGGGGAGAGGTGAGATATATAAGGATAAAAAAGAGAGACCAGAGGGAGAGAATGAGCCTTCCTTATTTATTATTAGGCGAGAGAAGCTCCTTTATTTACTAGGACAGAAATGAAAAGCAATAAGAGAGAGAAAAGGAATTTCAAATGGAGGGAATTTTAAAATTTGAAATCACCTTGCAAGAAAAAGTAAGCATGGAGCCACACTATTCATGGAGTCGGTACTGTTCATATGAACAGTAAAAATAGAGAGAAGTCACACAACTTGTGGCATTAGCTTAGCTCAACAATGATTGAGATTTATTAGTGTACACATATGATAGGAAAAAAAACTTTTAAATTGTAAAATCCCAAATTAAATTTGTTATTGAGAATTGATAAAGTAATTACCAGACTTAATAAATAACTCATAACACAAGAATGAGAAATATCTAATTTGGGATTTTGCAATTTCAAAGTTCTTTTTTTGTCATTCTCTCAATTTTTCATTTGCCAACTAATATTTAAAAGGGCCAAATTCAAAAGAGAAATACTTACATACTTCAAGAGTACTATTTTATTTGGACTCTATCCAATGAAAACATGAGATTTATTTATTATACATTAAAATTTTAAGGGAGTTAAATTTAAATTTTGAAATATCAAAGGGTTATTTGTAACTGATCAAAGTTTAAGGGGGGTTATCTACAACTGTTAAAAGTTCGGAGGATTTTATGAAATTAGTAATTTACATAAGATACCACGTAGAATGACACTTGTCATCTCATAATGTGGTAATTTCTGTTAAAAAGATAACGGTTACTTAATGGCATGGGGTTAATAATTAAACAATGAAAGGTCGGGAGGGTTAGATTTAAACTTTGAATTGTCAAGAGGTTATATACAACTGACTTAAAGTTTAAGGGGTTATTTTACAATTTTGTCAAAAATAAATAAATATTTATTTATTATATTTTTCGTCACCTTCCCATTCTTTCTCAACATCGCAGATTCGAACTCCCGGCTCGCTGGAATCAAAAAGCCCGTTACGGCTCTGACGTGTCTTTCCTTTTCCTATTTTTATTATTATTATTTTTTTTTTTTGATAAAACAACGCTAAAGCGCTAACAGACCATTACATAAAGAGCCCACACGCAGCTAACCTGTCCCTCTCAACAAACACATTCAGCTCCGTAAAACAGCCAGAGAAAGAATGACACCCCGGCATGCAAGATAAAGCTCGAGTAGCTAGAAAATCTGCAGCTTCATTGGCATCCCCAGAGGTGTGGTGTATACGAACTACCCAGTCACGGGAGAGCCATTCCTGAATATTGCCCACGAGCTGGTGCTCTTCATGCAGACGTGAACAACCATTACGCAGCAATTCAACAACAGATAGCGAATCAGATTCCAGAATCAGCTCCCTTTCCCCTCGTTCCCATGCAATCTTGAGGCCTAGAAGACAAGCCCACAACTCTGCTGTTAAGTGGTCTCCATGGTCCAGTCTGTGCATAAACCCTGCTAAACACGTTCCATCCGTCCGCCGAAAAATCCCTCCGCATCCGGAAGTCTGTGATAGTTCAGAAAAGGCCCCATCTACGTTAACCTTGCACCAACCTTGTGCTGGTGGTGTCCATCTCCTAGCCACCACAATACTCGCGTTGTCATGTATACGAGTACCATGTAGCTTATCGCTCGCCCCCTGTATTGACCCAAGCGTCGCCATCACCTGCGCATAAATCAAAAAGCGTCGCCATCATCAGCAGCGGTTCAGGGTCGTGGTGCAGTGAAGGATCGTACTGGGCTAGTGAGGTTCTATCGAATTCAAATTCTACGCCATTGCATCGTAGAATAGCAATGGAGCAAGGCTCTGAAAGGATTCGGCCTCCATTGTTTCGGTCGTCTCGTGGTCGCTCTCAAATGCTTCCATCGAGGTTCAATGATTCTGCTCTCGGTACATGGAAGAATCGGGGAAAGATATCTATAAACCGGAGGATTTTGCCTTGGGTGACATAGTTTGGGCAAAGTGTGGAAAGAGATATCCAGCTTGGCCTGCTGTAGTGATTGATCCTATCTTGCAAGCTCCGAAGTCCGTTCTGAGCTGTTGTGTTCCTGGTGCAATTTGCGTGATGTTTTTTGGGTATTCAAAAAATGGAAAGCAAAGGGTATAGATCTCTTGATATATCAGGTCATAAAATCTGGTTATTAGGGCGCATTTTTAATTTCAGTATTAATATCTGGAGGAATGTTGTTGGGCAGGACTACGCATGGGTGAAGCAGGGAATGATATTCCCCTTCGTGGAGTTCATGGGCAGGTCTGTTACAAACCAATATTGTCTGCAGTTGTTTCTGCAAGAATATTGATAACTTAAGTATTGATATTTATATTTTCTCAGATTCCAGGGGCAGACTCGGCTGTACAAGTGCAAACCAAGTGACTTTCAGATGGCCCTGGAAGAGGCGCTGTTGGCAGAAGATGGTTTTATGGATTCACATGTGGGAGCCGAGCAGAGAACAAATGCAGAAGCCCATCCCAAATGTTTTATGGAGGCTACAAGTTCATATGTTGATCCGGAATGTGGGTCTCAAGACCAGGTGAGATTAATTTCTCCCTTTTTGTTCAGTATATGAGTATGATGAGATGATTAGAGTGCTTATAACTTGGGTTGGCTGTAAGATTTTGGATGTACTCGGCTGGACATCAGATAGGCTGCTGCAAACATTGTTATCTTGGGAGGAAGGATGACCTGTAACTTATACACTCGGGAGTCTGTAACTTGCTTCTGTTCTTTGAAGTAGAGATTTGTGTTTTGACATCAAGTACTAGTTAGAAAAAACTTGAATAATTTGTGATCATTAAACTAACAATGAAAGGTCTACACTCCATGACAAGATGTATGTACATTGTATGAATGAGTAATCGTTCTTAATTCATATCGCCCAAGAGTCAATTTGAAAGTATTGATCTTGTATATTCTGGAAAGCTGTAGATTTTCATTTTGGGATAAATATCATGCAGGATTTGAGACCTTGTGCTGGCTGTGGTCTGCCTTTGCCCTTCAAAACCCTGAAGAAGATTAAGGATTCCAATTCTTCAGCTCAACTTTATTGCAAATTTTGTGCCAAGGTTTTTGCAAAATACCTCATTTCAGATAATTTCAAATTTTTCTTTGACAGATTTTTAGCAGGAAAATTAATTTCTAAAATTATTGATGTGTTTTTTCAGTTACGTAAATCAAAACAATATTGTGGCATTTGCAAAAAGATTTGGCACCATTCAGATGGTGGCAATTGGGTGAGGCTGTCTGATTTCTCAATTATTATTCTTCTTAATTTTTGATACAACCTCTTGTAGTTCTACTTGAACAACTAATATATGGATATATTATGTGGCTTTTCTTATTGAATCAGGTGTGTTGTGATGGTTGTAATGTTTGGGTTCATGCTGAATGTGCCAAAATATCCAGTAAACTTTTCAAGGTGTGTTTTGATGGTCACTATTATGCCGCATACTTTTCCCTGGATTGTTGATTTTCCCAAGTTCACAAAGTGGTGGCAGAGTGAAGACCTCTGATGAGTTTCTGATTGCAGGATCTGAAACACACAGATTACTATTGTCCAGAATGCAAAACAAATTTAAACTGTAAATTTTCAGCATCACAAACGTGCAAGCCAAAAATCAAGTATGCAGCAGTCATTTATTGCTTACCTTAGCATGCATTTGGGAAATTCACGTTTTCATTTTAATGTTTGAAGTTGTTTCCACCCTAAATCTTACGATTTGATATTGTTTCGAGACAGATCAACAGAAAATAGCCAAAAGCCCGATATACCTGATAAGATAACAGTGGTGTGCAATGGCATGGAAGCGTATTACATTCCGAAGCTTCATCTGTAAGATTTCTATTTCTATTCTTAAATAAATGCATATTATGAGTGTAGGAAAAAATATTTAACTAAAAGGAGATTAGGCGTACCTGGACGAATCCATGTTCGGATCCGGGTTAAAGCTCCAATACTCCATACTTGTGCCCACACAATTATTAGACTACTAGAGCCTAATTGTGATTTGCACAGCAGATCACCAGAACCAGAAAGATGGTAGGAGAGAAGGGAATTGCCAGAAAACTCAATGGCGGGGCGAGTTGCAATTGAGGAGGCACACCCTATTTATAGTGGTTTATGGAGGCCACTAATTAGGAAACGTGTGCACTCCTTCTTGCCCTCCAAGACAACAATTAATTGTCTCTCAATTAATTCCCTAATTATGGTGATTTGTTCCTCTTTTAACAAATCCATAATTATTACTGAAATATTCCCAAATCTGCATCTTATGCTGATTTTATTCTTATTTGATTAGGCTACTTATTTTCTAATCAAATAGTCCGGCCCATCAAGGGCGGACTTAGACCCAAAGTCCAACATCTCCCACTCGCACTTGATGGGCCTCCCATCGTGCGTGCGTTACTCTTTCTTGTTTCATACTTGGCGTCTGCCGTGACTGCGTGGGCAAAAACATCTTTCAGATTTGGTGCTTGCGATACTAGAAATCCTTTATATCGGACCAGCATCCAAGGACACCCTTTATATATAACCGTATTAAGGCTTTGTTTGCTTCAACGAAAATTGAATTAAGTGAGGTTTACTTAAGTTAGGTTAGAAGAGGATATAATGTTGTTTGGTTCAATAAAGGTTAGATTAAGTGAAGTTTATTTAAGTTAAGTTAGGTTAGAGGAGGTTAAAATGTCCTTCTACATATTTTCCTTCTTCTTTTATAATGTATTTATTAATAATAATTATTTATATAAAATTATTATTTATAAAATAATTATTCGTGTAACCATATAAATAATTATTTATAAAATTATTATTATTTGGAAAGTTCGTTGAATCAGGAAGGCAGTGTTAGAATTTTAAAAAATTGTCATGGGCAATTTAGTTACAATTGAAGACAAATATTCTCTCACCTAGGAAAAACCCCAATTTTGGAGGGTTCACAACCTAGGTTAGGTTACCACTAGAAGACAAAAAAACATCCAACATCTAACCTAACCTCCTTTCAACCAAATACTACTTTTTTACCTCCAACCCACCCCAACCTAACTTAACCTACAACCAAACAAAGACTAAGTTATATGTTCATTGCCTCATATGCCCCAGATTCTCCCATACATATTACTCATGGCATATCTAATCCCTCTCGAGTTAATATGTTGATTAACTTAGATTGTCTTCCACGTACATAGTATCCGCACTTACTAGCTACACATAGAGCTAGTAAGGGGTCGACCACAGATACTAGTACATCTTATGTATCTAGGAGTAAATCTTCCTTTTTGACTAAACATCAATCCATCTTGACTTGGTCGCTTTCCTAGTTTTCACTCGTCTGACCGAATCGAGTGTGATAATGGAGCTTCAGCTAAAGTAGACGTCACCAAACCAAGCTTTCATGATGCCGCCTAAGTCTTAAGGGCATCGTGGAAGTATTCTTCCTTCCTGGGACTCACACTGTGGTGAACTAGGGATCTTTCACCCACATCCCATGTTGCAGTTTAACTCTCAAGCACATGCAGTATGAAATGCATGCTACGGTGAATGTTTTGATGTGTACGTCGATTTCTTTATCTTTCACCGTACAGACATTAGTTCCAAAATGTACTCAACATTCAAACCAGAACTTTCTTTTTCACAATATCTCTTTTACAATCTCATTTGTGAAAAAGAATTCTTTGCCTGGTTACAGGTCTATATTCATGCTTCGATCCATTTTCTGTGTATATGCACACATGTAGATCTCATCTCAGTCTAACTGAGGCGACTCAAACGCAAAGATTCTTCTCAACCATCTCATGGTGATCATTTGCTCGTCTTACCTTCCCATGCCCCTACAAAACATGGGAAGACGGTTGTTCGTGTGAGTGAACCAACCTCTTTTAACCTGTACGACATACAAAGCTGTATACCTTTATGTATTTACTCATAACATACATACCATTTCTTTTATCTTTATATAAAAGAAGTTCACGACCTTATATTTTATTTGCGCCCCTAGATTTTCATTAACTCAATGAAAATCAAGCTATGGGCTCAATAAGGGGATCTACCAACATCTTGTCAGTAGAAGGTCATTAAACTATCGCTTTCCCTCTTTGAAAGCATATCTCTCATAGAGATGTATCAAAAAGGTATGTTTCGCCTTGCTGTGATACTTAGGATCCTCATCATAAGATGTTATCGTTTGGATCCTTCTACCCACTATTCATTCCCAATCTCTCATAGGAATTACTTTAGCCATATGGCACTTTGAATGATGGCAAAACACGCCCTACGTTCTGTTTCCATGGATAACAGGAAAAAATGCTTTGTATATTTCCTTACTCCATCACCATTTGCCTAGGTCTTGTATTGGAGTATCCTTTCAAAAAGGAAAGTTGTTGTCTTGACAACTTAATCCATGGTTATTCTCATAACCCATTTCACAGCTAGACCAAAAACAACTTCCAAGTCTGACAAAAAATATTTGGTCTTATGTACACCAATGTGTACATTCATATTACCAACTATAGTCTCACATGGAACTCTATCCACCTTTCTTATGTTGGATTCCTCATAGGACATGTAACCTCTTTAGGTTTATGCCCTTGACTTCAGGGGTGTCCATGGGTTCGCACTTTGATATCCTAAGATGTCTAAGGATTACACTTGTACATGTCTTAGGTGGAAAAGACTGTATCTTTCTTGTGCAACTCCATTTATCTTGTCGATCAAGATATTTGTTCAACCCATGACTTTCTCAACTCAGAATTTAAGGATTCTCTTATCCTTTATTCCTTTGACTCCCTTGACACTTGTTTCATTTGTCACTTGACAAAGGATGACTTCACAAAGAATTATCACTAGACCATTTGGAACTTATGTAGTGTTCTTCGATTATTTCGAAGTTGATGAGGCTTTCACCTTGTAAAAACCTCATATACTACTATTTAGGTGATTGTTTCTATGAAGCCCTTAAGCTGCTTTATGTAGAGTTTATCATCCAATTTCCAAAATTCCAAATTGGAAGGTGGTCTTTACATCATCTTGATGCAATTTTCAAGACTAAGCTTGTTGTCATAGCCAAAGTTCAGAGTTAAAACGCACAATAGACAACTTTCCATTGTATTACCCCTTAGCCACTAAATGTTTTAGGTTTTATATGCCCTCAACAGATTTGAGAATCTACTTGTTCCCAATCGCCTCTTGGTTAAGCTATAAATTGCCTAAAACATATACTTGGCTCAATGAGAATCCAAATCCTCCTGCATGACACTTTGCAATTCATCTTAGCTTTGCAATTCATCTTAGCAGGTCCTTCTAGTGTCTTTCAGACACTTATAGGTACTTATCATCACCTTCTAGATGATAAAGAGAGCATTCAATCTATTAGGGAATCTATCCCTTATAGTCATTCTCTAGATGACAATTTGCTTCGAGGTGGATTTCATAGGATTCTTTTCCTATGTATGAGTGAGGTAATTCTCTCGTAACTTACCTCTTACCTCTTTCATTGTGAAAATGGTCTCAATCCTCCCACTCGGATCAGTGAACTTAGGAACACTTGGTTATTCCTTGTCACATGTGAACCTCTTAAAGAGATTTATTGTGATTAATGCTCATTTCCTACTAGGAAATCTTGGTTTTATGAACGTTGTGTCCCACAGTTTTCTCTTAGTCACTAAACCGCCATCATTTTCACTAATGAAGACGTGTCATGTCAAATTCTCATGTCATCTCACAAAGAGATACCTTGTATACCTTAGCCCTAATCTTCCTTACTCATAGGAAGAAGTGTGAATATAAAGTTGATAACCCTTATGGTCTTAACGAATTTGACCCTGGTCTAAGGCCTATCCACGATTCATAGGGTAAGGTTGTGACTGACATAGAAGGCATTTGGTTAAGTGTGAATATAATAGCTATGAGTCCACCTACCAACATATGGCTGGTAACCTCATTGATGCCATTATGTTCACAACCAAATCAAAGGAGAGGTCTAACTCTCTATTTCAACAACTCTATTATGTTAAAGGGTTCTAGGTATTGATAGTTGCCTAACAATGCCTTTCTTTCACACAAAGCAGCTTGAACTAATCACATGGGTGTCTCTAACCCTTGTTAGTTCAAAAAAGGTCTTTTCCTTTTAGTTTAACTAATTCCTGACTAGTTCAGCCATTATCTAACAGCTTCACACTTGCCAAAAATCAAGTAAACATTACTGTATTTCGAGTAAACGTCCATAACGTTAACGAAACACCAAGCTCTTTGTGTTTTGCCCTCACGTTCATTGGTTCACTAACGTCATAATTTGCCAATTGCAATGGATTTTCTCAAAAAATGTTTCTTTGTCTTTCTTACCAGGTAGAATAAGTTTTCAACTTATTCATTAAGGTATTAACCCTTTAGCACACGTTGTTTAGCAAATACTCTTTTGCTAGTTTGATCATTCCCTTTGATCAAGGTGTACATGTGGCAAGAAATGGAATCTTTTATCCCTATAAAAGAAACATCAAAATCCAACAAAGGATTTGAGAATCATAGTCCCATCGATCCTTAACTAAAGAGATAACAAAGATGTGATTCTGTCAATTGCAATTGCATGGAGTGAATCAGGGTGGTTTATCTATGCAAAGTTAACATGCAAGTTTCAATCCCTTGATTCTATCTCTTTATTGCTTTGCTTTTGACATGAAGCCATATGCTTCTCTGAAACATCCACAACTCATGTGGATTGCTACTTTTATAACCCTTAAGAATTATGAATGTAGCTTTTCATCTTTGTAGAAACCATTTGACCTCCTCTAGATCAAGTTTACCTCATAGGTTTCTTGCCCTTGGGCTTAGAGGATGAATCCTCCCACTCTTTAGCTAAGTTCGTCTGACTGATGGATCTTGAATCCTTCAGTCTTTCACACTCAAGTTCAATGTGGCGAATCACATTGCTGAAGGTTACAATATGCATATCAGAGGCAATCTTTACTTTCGTATACGCCCACTCACTGAAAGACATGGCTCACTCCCACTCACTGGGAGACATAGCTTCCTCCCACTCATTGGGAGATGTCTTATCACAACATACACTTGTTGTTTGTTAGAAAGAACTTGGCATTTAGTTTGTCTCAACTTCTTAGTTCGACATCTTCTTCAAGTGTTGCCTAAACAACATGTTAGGACTTAGCACACTGTGTTAAAACTTAACTTAGTTTTAACTTTATGGAAGAAGATCACTTATTTCACTATCTTCCAACACTATCCACACGGCTTGGATAAGGTTACATTGCTCAAACCAACATAAGTTTAAGCAATGTTGTTCTTTCTATGCTTGATAGCATAAACCTCTTGTATCCTTCAGTTGCTTTAGCCTCTAAATGCTGAAGACTAGTTGGTAGGATGTCCCTGACATCTCATTCTTCTTGAATGAAAGAGATTTGAGAGTTTTTAACTCCATAGATATCTCTATTGAGCTTGCTTTCATAAGCTCAGTCAAATAGACTTGGTCATAATTGGTCACTTAGACGATTATGGTATACAAATCTTATTTGTTCAAATAAGACAAAGGATAATTAGATAATAAGTTTACTAGTTTCATGTTCAGGAGACAACTATGTTGACTCCCATCCCAATCATACTAGTTAGCTCATCACTCTTTTAACCACAGTCTTCATTTGAACACTTTCCCCTTTGGATTTCTAGACGTATTCCAGAAAACTCCCACTCAATCAAAGAGCAGTTATATTAACAAGATAATAACACAATATTATCTAACTAACATGAATGTTCAAGAAAACAAGAAGAGAATATACTGAATTCAATTCTATAAACTAACAGAGAATTTAATCTTAAATTCAATGGGAAAAACAAGAACATTCAAAAATTTAAGCCTCATATCATTGTGTCTTAACTAGGTTCTCCTTCTCATAGGCCCTTCTGACCATATTAACTCATGTAGCATCTAGCTACAATGTCAAGCTCCTCTTTGCCATGTTTACATCTACTCATTTGGATGTATTTGCAGCATACCTCCCACTTGATGAGATGATTCTCACATCTCTATCTGTCTTGTCCTTTGTCACAACGTATGTGTAAAAGGTTAACTTTTTAGAAGTCATTGCTTCAATATTTGGGAAGACTTATTATTATTCAATAATTATTGAATAATTTTAAGTTGCTGCAATTTTTTTTTCAGGTTTTATTCCTAAGAGTTTGAGTCAAGGTTGGATAGGATTTTATATTCAAAAACTCATTTGAATAATCCCTTACTTTTAAAGAATCTTTCAGCATTAACCTTATGTTGCAGCTGAAATTACTCTTTAAAAAACAAGCCAACATGTCCCAAAAAATAATAGAACCAACATTGATTCAATTCCAACATTTTTGGGAATCTCTAAGTGCACATAAGCACCTTTTTGACTCAAATCATATCGAAATGTGCTTCAAATATATGCAAATTATATATCAAATTGAAGCTCTCGAATTTAGGGATTTTTAGGAACCAACCACATCTCAATCGGAGGTCCCACACCCTCTCACGCGCCCCTAGAAGGTGTCTGGATGGAAACATCCTGGAAAATTCCAGAATTGGCCACTCTCGGTGGAGGCGAGTGACTCACACGCGCCGCCTTGCGACCGTCTGCCGGCAACACGCGCCGACTCCCAAGAATCCACGCGCCGTCCTCTCTCCGACGGTGCTTGCCACGTGTCAGACGGAGACCCCAGTGGGCCCCACGCGCCATGTGTCCCATTTTTTTTGGTTTTTTTTGGGTCAGCAGTCAACGGATGACTGTTTGACCGTTGACCGGTCAACATTGACAGTTGACCAGTCAATGTTGACTGGTCAACCGTGACCCGTCACCGCTGACGTGTCAGTGACGTGGCGCTGACGTGTCTCGGTCAACGTGGCTGGTCAACGGATGGCGTGGCACGTTGACCGATGCTGTCGTGGCATTCGGCGCTGACGTGGCGACCACTCATTGGCGCCACATGTCATCGGTGGACCGATGACGTGGCGTTGACTGCCACGTCATCGTCTTCAACCTCCAGCCGGGTCAACCCGACCCGGTTGGAGCTCCGACGGGTCATCGCAACCCGCCAACTTCGGGAGGCCATATCTCCCTCGTTTTAGCTCCGTTTTTCGTGTTCTTGGTGTCGTTAGAATCATAGTTCTGCGAACTACAAGTCCATGGCATTTATTTGATCTTAAAACCTCTGTTTCATTGATCAAATCACGAGTGAAGTTGCGGCGGCGACTAACGACCCACGAACTTCATTCCTTTGTTTCTCCCTCATCCGGACTCCGTTTGACGCATTCTAAGCATCTTTGGAATCGTCTCTTCGAGATCTACACATCCATGTCCTTACTTTGAGCAAAAACACCGAGTTTCAAAACACCCAATTTTTCTCGACGTTGTCGGCGCGACGTAATTCGACCGGATGTGTGTCTCTGTGTTTTAAAGGCTCTTCTAACCTTTGAGGGGTCAAGTCTTTTCCGTTTTTAGTTCCACATAGGTTTTAAAAACACCAACTTGAAAGAGATCCAAGAAGGGACGAGAAGAAACGATGGAAATCGCATAACGTAGTATATATATATATACGGTTATTATATATATAAACTAACCAAAAGGAGCAAACGTATGAACCTAGTATTTTATGTGTGCATGTTGAACAAATATGGGAAGCACACACAGACACGCATATAATCGAAAAAACATAGGAGGCATATTCATGAACATGTATATATAAAACAAAAACAAATATCATGCTTGACCAAATATATATACATATATGCGAGACACTTGTTCATGGTATATCTATGTATGCATTCGAAAATAAATTGAACCATCATATATTCTTTTATCATATAATCTCATATATATGATTGCACAGCGGAAATAAAAATCATGATGAGATATAATTAAAAAAAAATTATAACACATGTTTATTCACATAGAATAACCACAGCCTCAAGGATCAAATATCTCTGATACCAATGTAGGAAAAAATATTTAACTAAAAGGAGATTAGGCGTACCTGGACGAATCCATGTTCGGATCCGGGTCAAAGCTCCAATACTCCATACTTGTGCCCACACAATTATTAGACTACTAGAGCCTAATTGTGATTTGCACAGCAGATCACCAGAACCAGAAAGATGGTAGGAGAGAAGGGAATTGCCAGAAAACTCAATGGCGGGGCGAGTTGCAATTGAGGAGGCACACCCTATTTATAGTGGTTTATGGAGGCCACTAATTAGGAAACGTGTGCACTCCTTCTTGCCCTCCAAGACAGCAATTAATTGTCTCTCAATTAATTCCCTAATTATGGTGATTTGTTCCTCTTTTAACAAATCCATAATTATTGCTGAAATATTCCCAAATCTGCATCTTATGCTGATTTTATTCTTATTTGATTAGGCTACTTATTTAAAGCAACCAGACAAGTCCAATTGCCCAAAATAGAGATCAAATCTTTTATGAAAAATGTTTTAAATAATTTTCTCTTTCTTTAAAAAGTAATCTTCTGCTAATTAGAGAATATTTTGGAATAAGAGTTTAGGCAAGTTTTGATTTTTGTTAATATATGATTGTAGAAATGTAGAGAATAATTAATAATTAATTTTAACTAGTTTAGATTTATTATTTAGTTGTTTTATGATTTTATAATCAATTTTTTTTATAAACATGTCATAAATTAATTTCTATATAGTGTTTTTACCCATTAAATTTAGTTTAAATAATTTATTTGGATTATTGGAGGTATTATTGAGATTTTAATCGGTTTATTTTGTTAGATTTTGAGTTATATGAAAATATGAGTTATGATTTAATATTTAAATTAGAGTTTGATATAATTTATAAAATTTAAGCTTGAAATGCACAATAGAAAAGACTTTTGGAGTGTACCAATTTAAATTAGAGTTTAATATAATTTTATTTAAAATTGTACCATTGCCAAATTTTGATTATGTGTCTTGTGGTAACACTGTCGCCATTGGATGGTTTGGATCAATTTATCACCAAGAATGCTACTTTAATAAATGCAGATATCTTCCGAGGTCCCATTTGGCAATTAAGTTGCCAATGAGTTCTTTTTCCACAATTAGTCCTTCATTTTTTCATTTTTCATAATTTTTTCAATTTTTTTCTCTTAATTAATACAAAAGTCACTTATGCAAAAGTCAAACCAAACATCATTCACTTTTACATAAGTTACTTTAAGTTACTTATCCAATCGCTAATCCAAACACTCATCATTTTACTCAATCTAACTTTTTTCCAATCTTAAGATTCCATAAGTTTAAGTAAAAATAAGTTAATTATCCAATCGACAAAACAAACACACCCTATATATTTATGTTTGCATCTTTACCGTTGTGAATTCTGTCTTGCAACGCTCATTTGTTTTCTCATGTGATAATGTTCTGCAGGTGGAGCTCTAAAACCAACTGATGTTGAGATGCTGTGGGTTCATGTCACATGTGCTTGGTTCCGGCCTGAAGTTGTATTCTCAAACGATGAGACAATGGAACCTGCATCTGGAATCCTTAAAATTTCTTCAAGTTCCTTTTTGAAGGTTGCATTCTTGTTTTGCTGGCTTTAGCTACCGAATCCCTTTCAGCAATAACTTTACAAGTAGGAATGAGGTCAGACAAAGGAATTGTATAACGCCCCACTTTATACACAGTTTCTTTTTTCATGTTTTGGTAGAAATCTTTGCTTATTTTGCAGTGTTGTTATGTTACTTCTTGCTCTTTCTATGCTCTTTTGTTTTTCTCACTTGGGGTAATTTCCTGAGGTGGGAGGTGTGATTTTGCCCGTGTTCTAAATTTTATTGTTCACGTTAACTGCAGACTTGTGTTATCTGTAAACAAAGCCATGGATCCTGTGCAAGTTGTTGCAAATGTGCTACTTATTTTCATGTGATGTGTGCATCTAGGGCCGGATACAGCATGGAAGCAAGTTCAGTGATTTTATTTTATGTAAACAGAGCATTGACTCGACTCAATATTTTTTTTTTTTGTGTTTCATAATTTTAGAGTGTGTTTGGTTTGAAGGGAGGGGATGGAAGTAAAAGGTAGGGGTTATCTTGTTTGGTTTGGTTAGTGAGAAAAGGTGAAGGCTTTTTAATGACCGCTTCTTTAATTTAAGAGGGTTGGGGTGGGGAGGGGAGGGGAGGGGAGCAATTTACCATTTTACTCTAGTATATTAGTTTATAGTTTTTTATGTTATATAAATTAATTTACACCTTATCTTATTAAATATAATGATATATTTTAAACATGAAATAATTAATATAATAAAAGTTTCCCCTCTCTTCTATTTCCCTCGTGCCAAACAGACCCTTAATCCTTAAAAGGTTCGTTGGGTGTACCCAAGCTAATGAAATATTTCAATATTGTTTAAACTTACAGTTGCATTGTATGGAAAAGAATGGAGTTCCGATAACGAAGAAGTTAATATATTGTGCATTTCACATGTTTGAGCTATTGTCACAGAATAATGATTGATGTTTCCCAAGTTTCTGAGTTCCTTAAGAAAATGTTGCGTTATATTTTGCTTCCATTGCAGGCTTCCAACCCCAGATTCCGTAATGGTTGTTCACACTCCATTGGGGGTCTTCTCTCCCAGAACTTCCCTGCAAAATCATAAGGGATGCTTCAGGGGCTCAAGGCTGGTATCATCAAAAAACATACAACTTCTTGAATCTTCAGCCCCCGGCACTAATGAATTTGATCCACTATCTGCTGCAAGATGTCGTGTTTATTGAAGGTTAAATAAATTAACTGACACATGTGAAGAGAGTTAAATAAATTGTTTATTAAATACAACTTGATCTCCTTAAACTTCATTATATAATATATTAGTTTATAAGTTAAGTAAATTAATTTATGGAAAAAAGATAAATATTAAATATAAAATAAATTAACATATTATATTTTAAATCAAAATCAATTATATAGTTTTATATTTAGAGCCACATGAATAGTTATCTCCTCTCTCCTCTCCACTCACTTTGTGTTTAAGCAGACACGGTTTAAATCCTTTAAATTTAGAGTGTATTTGGAATTCTTTTAAAAATAAAAAATATCATATAACTTATTTAAATTAAATAAAAAAACATTTTCTGACAAATCATGCACGTCGTTTGTGAATGGAGGAGATCTAGATTTGGATCATCATATATAATACAATTAGTTTGAGGTTTCATTTTATCCTTACCTATATTCATTGTTGTCAAACTCGCGAGTTGACTCTCCGAGTTTACCGTTTTTAGGTTTCTAACATACAAAATCTAATCGAGTCACTAATAAACTCGTGAGTCATGACCATTGTAAACTCGATTAAACTCACGAGTTGATATACCGAGTTTACCGTTTTTACGTTTCTAACTTATAAAACCGTATTAACTCACCTTTAAACTCATGTTAACTTTTTCAATTTGATCATGTTCAGCGGCTGTATATATAAATTTTATAGAAATTTCTTTATTAAATATAATAAATTATGAATGTTGATGGGTTTAATTTCAATATTTGAAATTAAAATATATTTAAATCAAATTATTGTCATTTTTTATATTTTAATTATTTAATTATACACCATTAATACCTATTTGATGGTAAAAATAAAATCTTACGAGTTTACGATTTGAGTTTAAGAAACGAGTTTAAATCACTGTTACGAGTTTGTTTAAACTCGCTAGTTTGACAACCTTATCCATATCTTCATTAAATTAGTAATTAAGCGATTGAAAAGATTTTAATCGGAGATATCCACATCGGTATTCCATGATGATGAAGATTAAAGAGTACGAACAATACTCCTTCGGGCCATCAGGGATACTAAATGATCGAGTTACCTAAATAAACACATTTAGTTAAAATTAATTAAATGCAATCAATATGTAAAAATGCCACTTGTCTTTGAAAAACACTCTTATCAAAGGTAGTAGAAATTAAACATGATATTAAAAATTTCTGACAAACTATCATCAATATCTTTGATAAATAAGAACATGCAATTCCTTAAAAAATGTCTCTTACACTACTTTTCTAACCATATTTATAAGTTACTCTTAACATGTTTTACTAGAAACAATAAATACTTTATTGTTAATCAAAGATATCCACAACAGTATTCCATGATGATAAAGATTAAAGAGCACGGATAATAGTATAACGTTACTTCTATTCATTATACATTATATCAATAGATTTTACGTAATAATAAATAAAAAATAAAATTATACATTTATATAAAAACAAATTGATGATATGACATATAAATAGAACAAATTTTTTTCTGCACCTTATAAATTGTAGCAATTATGGTGTGTATTGATCAGTTTGATATGAAATCTCTCTTAGGACCACCGTTTTGTCTTGTGTGAAATACCGAATCGATTCAAGCTAAATTATGGTCCTTAATACAAAAGCTAATTGATTTTTTTTTAGAGATTCTTGTTTGGATGAGCGATTGAAATGCTTAAAAGCAGCTTTTCAATCGTAATTTACGGTATACGATATAAGTATGTGAGATGAGTTATGTCTCGATTTACATAAAAAGCAACTTATAAGCAATCTGATCGCTAAAACAAACATGAAGAAAGTTAAATAAGTTACATTAAAGTTTTTATATTTATTATTTTTTTCCAAACTATTTTTCTTAACATATAAATTGATATATAATCTAATGATACATAACATATGCTATGAATGAATTATTTATTTAGCTTCTTTAATCTGTTAGCAAAATAATGATAATGTTAGTGCTCCCAGCACTGCTCCTTGCCTTTCTTTTCCTCTTGAAATCGCAATGATTTGTAATTTTCCACTTGGCCTTCTTTATGATGACAAAACTCATGATCCAAGACCCAAACAATAAATATTTGCTATATTGATAAGTTATGTATAACTGTCATAACATACCTATCATGAATTTTTTTAAAATGTGAAATATATGCATTTTTTCGTCTAGCATACTTTTCTTAATATAAAAAGGATTATATACATGCTATTTTTTTATTACAAAATTATACAACCTTTGCATCTATTTTTTAATATACAAAAACCTTCAATAAAAGTATGTGTGGATTTGATTAGCGCATTGGGTAGGGTTGTCCAAAGCCAGTAACTATAAATTAGCTGACGAAAAGGAAGGGAGAACACCATCTCGATTCTTTCTTTCTTTCTTTTCTTTCTTCTTCTTCTTGTCTTTTCTTTTTGGGAAAAATGCATCAAATCTCAAAAACAGAAAATACAACAGAAAAATCCTTTAAAATCTTAAATTTAAAATAAAGTCCCGTTTACAATATATTTCAAATATGAATAGTTCAAAATACAATTCACGAATACACAATCATCCATTCCCTCTCTCTATTTAAGCAATAGGATTATTTTAGACTTTTTACATTTGGAATATATTACAAAAACATCTCACGAGACTTCATCGTAAATTTGAGATTTTAAGACACATTTCTGTCATATTTTCTCTTCTTTAGAACTTAGTTGCAATTTTCCTTTTCTTTCTTTCTTTTTCTACGTTCCCTCCATTTTTTTTCCTTCTTCTTTATTAACATTTAACAATGTTAGAATTTAAAGGACTATTCATTCATAATATTTAAAGGCCTCCC
Source organism: Inga oerstediana (assembly GCA_963210345.1). Classification (NCBI taxonomy): domain Eukaryota; kingdom Viridiplantae; phylum Streptophyta; class Magnoliopsida; order Fabales; family Fabaceae; genus Inga; species Inga oerstediana. The sequence goes on from OY723408.1 coordinate 3,909,417, forward strand.
TCCACTTCAATATAATCCTTCAAATGCTAACAAAGACCAAGTAATCCACTTAGATTATTAAAACATGACAATTTAGATTATTTTAATCCTAATTGGTTGATGACTCATATGAAAAAATTTGAATTTTATCTTGTTTTTAAGAAAAATATTTGTTGATCATTTTGTTTTAGTTTTTTTTTTTTTTCAAATTATGATATTTTTTCTCAAGGACAAGTTAAAATTTGAATTTTTCGGATGAGTTGTCAGCCAATTAGAATTAAAATGATATAAGTTATCATGTTTTAATTAGACAAAGTTTAAATAATATGGTACTTTAGGAGTATGCAAGTATTTTTCAATCAAATTATTAAAATGTTGCTGAGTTGTTGGCTTCTGGTTGTTCAGATCATAAATGTGGCATTCCAGGTTCACATAAAATTTCTCCCAAAATTGAAAACACTAACCGTGAATATGTTAAGTTATTGTAGTTCTTTAAATTAAAGTTTATTAAATTTTATATTAAAAAGATTTCAGCTCCACACTATTCAATTCAATATAGTCCAAATACTTTAAAGATTAATTAACGTTAGTTAAAAGAATTCATTTTAGTTTGTTAAGAAAGATCAATGCAATGATTTAATTAAACTATTGTTGATAGTCCCAAGTCAAACTTGGGATACCTAAAGTGCTTACTTGTGACATATAAAGTACTCCCTTCAGTTCTAATTATAAGATAAAATTGACTTTTTTTGGAGAAATTAAGGAAGCCAATTAAATTACTTTAGAGTATTTTTATTTTTATTTTTTTTCTCCAAACTAATTAATTTGACTAATAAACTAATATATAATATAAGGATACTAAAAATATAAACACTCTAAAGTAATTTAATTGGTTTCTTTAATTTCTTTAAAAAAATCAATTTTATCTTATAATTAGGACCGGAAAGAGTATCACTTTAAGCATCCTAAGTTTGACTTAGGACACCTAAAGGGCACTTTAGGCATCCTAAAAAAAAGGGACGTCTAGTCTAAAGGTCTCTATTCAAACTAAAAAAAAGTATTGTTGGTAGTATATATAACTAAAAATCAAATTGATAAGGGTGACAAGGTGGCAGAAAAAATAGGACTATTTTTTATCATATCCTCTAATCTCTTAAGGCGCTTGAAACTAGGGATGACAACTTATATAAACCATTAAAATATTTTGAATTTGAAATGATATCTTTAAATTTTGAAAAAATTCTAATTAAATTCAACTGAAATATCCAATTCCTAATTCAGGCCTGCATTTATATTGAATTCCTAATCAGGATAAGATGTCTAATTAGGGATTTCTAAATTTTATAAATTTACATTAATATCCCTGAATGAATGTTTAATTTATTCATCCACAACCTCTCTACCCTTTCTTCCAATCTTTTCATTCCTTCATTTGTATTCCACGTCCTCTCCTTCTCTTTCGTGTCCTTTCTTTCTTGTCATTTTTCATTCTTTTTCTCTTGCCTAGACGCTGCCATATGTCCCCAGAAAAGTATCGTTAAAATATCAATGCAAGTCTTCGCTATTCGCTATTCATCTAACCTAGATCGTAAACCCTGCTACGGTAATTGAAATTCCTAGTTAAATATGTGTGAAAACAATTAAGTATAGATTGAAGGACCTAATTAGCTTGGGCTCCCAGACATGGTCACTGGTAAGTAAAAAGAAATGAAGGCAAACTTATAAGATTAAGGGTTATTGAAGTAAATTTATAAGATTCAAAAATTCCTTACAAGGCCTTTTGTCCTAATTGTAAATTTGTAGGCCTGAATTTAGATTTTATATTTTGATTGAATTTAATTGAGATTTTTCCTTAAATTTTAGTGTAGCTGAATTTCATTTTTATTTAAAAATAAAAAAAATTAAACGAAGATCATAAAACTTAAGTTTGTAAAAGAACACGTATTCAATACAAGACTGATTAACAATAGATGATAAATAAGATGTTCTTGTTGGCAAAAAAAGAAAAAAGATAAGATAAGATGTTCTTAAAAAATAGATTATGGATATGATGTGGCATTCTCCCTTTTGGAAAAAATGATATTCTAATAAAAAAATAAATATAATAGCATTGTTATGTTAAAAAATACAAAATATACAATCTGATCTCCAAATCTAACGAAGAAATACAGAATATACAGAATCATATTTATCCGACTAAAATATATCAAGTCAAATTAATTAATATTTATCAATTATAAATAATAACTATATATAGCCCAATACCTCAGGCTTAACCCACCATAGTACCCAAATCCTAGCCTCATCAGCTTCGTTGACCACATAGACCACCCCCAGTCAAATATGGGGGTCTCAAATGTCAACATTACTTTTATTCCTCTCCCCGTCATTGAAGAAATTTTGCTTGAACTAGACGCCCAAACCCTACTTCAATGCTCTTTTGTTTGTAGAGACTGGAATGAACTAATTACCAGTACCGATTTCATATGCCGCAACTCAAAATGTTCCAAAAACCAAATTCTGCTTATTAAAGTATGTCGATGCCAAAAGAGCGCAGAAAATTATGACAGGGGATATATTTATTTTCCATATTGTCAGGTAACCTATTCATTATATTGTGATAATGATCAATTCCATTTGTTTCGCACGATAGAGAGTCCTACCAGCGAACTTAAAGGAACAAAACTAATAGGGGTAAGCAATGGATTAGTATGTCTTGCTAAGAGACGACCTTTTAAGTTCATCCTTTGGAATCCCACGATTCAAAAATATGTATGGCTTCCCCTCACTATGACTTGGGATGAAACACCATCTCTTATAGGTTTTGGTTTTGAGAGTAGTAACAATGACTTTAAGGTTGTAAGTCTTGTTTTTCGTTATACTAATTATACTAAAGAGTTTGACTCAACCTGGGTTTTCTCATATGTCACTTGGTCATGGAAACGTCTCAGATGTAGTATCCCTCCTTCATGGCACATTAGATGTGGCAGTTGCCCCATACTTTTTAATGGGATTCTTCATTGGATTGCTTGGCATAGAGAAGAAAAACGTAACTTTATACTTACATTTGATCTAACACGCGAAGTGTTTGGACAAATATTATTTCCTGATGGAACACTTATCAACTGTTTAAATTCCCTTGTGACAACAGGGGACTCACTCCTCTTAATACAAGAGACTCATGTATATCATGTTGATCATGAAACTGATGAAGAAGTAAAAAACAACTTTTTTTCCATTTGGATTATGAAACAAATTGGAAACCATACATTATGGACAAACATCTTCTCAACCACTGGAAGTATGGATCCTGATTTCATACTAGGCGCAAGGAAGAATGGTGAACTCATACTAGATATGGGAGATGGACAGATTCGTAGATACAATCCAACAACTCCAACCAATGTCTTGGTAGAAGCTATGGAAAACACTGTTTTTTTTCATTATCACAATGACAGTTTGTATTTACTTGAAAAGGGGGAAGTTGTTCATTCCTACTAATATTAAAAATGTTGCTGCCGTTTAGACCAGGGTCATAGGGAAATGAAAAGTTGGACTATTTCATGTGTTACTTTCGCAATAATTTTATTTTTGCATCATTTTATAATTTTCTAATACCAACAAAAATTTAGTTACAAATGCTTCCTGTGTGCATATAGTGACCGGTGATTCTGTATCATTTGAGTATTCGGAGTTGGCCATCAGTAATTTTATAAGATTTGTAAGGGAGTGAAACTGCGACTCTGGTAGCTTCCCTGTGAGGCAAAGAGTAGAAACTAGAGAGTGAGAATAGGCAAAGGGATAAAGTTGTCGGTTGATAAAATACACGAGGGTATAATGGTCCTATGATCTCACTTCTAGGAAATCCAATCCAGTTTCATGGGCTAGGGTGTGAAACCCACTTCCATCAATTTTGATGGAAGTGACTTCCTTGTGGAAGTGAATTCCAATGCATCAAACATGTCACTTCTATAATTCCACTTCCAATTTCAATTCTCCAGCCTCACTTCATATATACCAAACGTGGCATTAGAGTGTATTTGGAATTCTTTTAAAAATAAAAAATACCATATAAATTATTTAAATTAAATAAAAAAACATTTTCTGACAAATCATGCACGTCTCTTGTGAATGGAGGAGATCTAGATTTGGATCATCATATATAATACATTTAATTTAAGGTTTCATTTTATCGTTACCTATATCTTCATTAAATTAGTAATTAAGCGATTAAAAAGATTTTAATCGGAGATATCCACATCAGTATTCCATGATGATAAAGATTAAAGAGCACGAACAATACTCCATCGGGCCAGCAGGGACACTAAATAATCGAGTTACCTAATAAACACATTTGGTTACAATTAATTAAATGCAATAAATATGTAAAAATGCCACTTATCTTTGAAAAACACTCTTATTAAAGGCAGTAGAAATAAAAAATGATACTAAAAATTTCTGACAAACTATCATCAATATCTTTGATAAATAAGAACATGCAATTCCTTAAAAAATGTCTCTTATACTACTCTTCTAATCTTATTTATAAGTTATTTTTAATGTGTTTTATTAGAAAAAATAAATACTTTAGCCACATAATATTATAAATTTACTCCTATTTAATATACATTATATTAACAAATTTTGTGTAATAATAAATAAAGGGTAAAATTATACATTCATATAAAAAAAATTAATGATGTGATATATAAATAGAACAAAAAAATTTCTCCACCTTATAAATTGTACTAATTATGGTGTATATTGATCAGTTTGATATGAAATCTCTCCGAGGACCACTGTTTTGTCTTGTGTGAAATACCAAATGGACCATGGGATTGGGGGAAGGCCCATGGAGAGAAGGAGTAAAGGTTAAGAATGTGTGAGCACTCAGTAGCCCCATTTATATGGCCCAAAGCAGGCTGGCTCGTTGATATCATTGGAGCCTGGGAGGAGCAACCTAGCCTTAAATGGATCAAAGTGGTGGAAGAACGAAACAATACTAGTTCTTCTATTTTGGTCTTGGAAAGTGGAAACATCAAATAGTACTCCCTCTCCCACTCTCTCCTCTACTTTATTTCTTTTTAAAATTAAAATTAACTTGGTGCTTTTTGGACTCGTAACTGTTAGCAAAATGATGATAGTGCTAGTGCTTCCAGCACTGCTTCTTCCCTTTCTTTTTTTTTTTTATTACAATGACAAGGGAGTCATTCCCTTTAGAGTCGCTACGGACTCATATCAGAACCTACTTAGATCAGAAAAAGAACTAAAGAGAATCCAAATATTAGCTTAAGTCAGTTAAAATTTGGATCAAACAAAAATCTGGCGGATTATACAATAGGGTCGGATCATTGTTTGAATCTAGAGCCTCTTTTGCCAGTAGGTCTGCACATACAATACATTCCCTGTGCGAGTGATGAATCTCCAAATCCCAATTCTTGTAGATTAAATCCCTAGTTTCCTCGAGTTTGTTGTGAAGCGGATGATGAGGACCTCCTGCGTGAAATAGTAAATGAAGTGCTTCTGCCGAGTCCATGTGTAACTTCACTTTTGTGAATTTCATGGATTGGCAAACTTGGAGCCCTATCTTGATAGCCTGGATCTCCGAGTCTGTTGAGCCAAGAGAGAAGCCTGTGTTTTTTTGAAAGCCGCATATCCAAGCTCCAGAACTGTCACAAACAACTCCTCCTACTACAGAGTGTCGATGCTCATCGAAAGCAGCATCCACGTCAATCTGTATGTAGCCGTATGGAGGAGCAACCCAATGATCCGAATCTCTATCTGGTATTCTCAGAATCTTGTGCTTGAGTCTTCCTTCTTCTATGCCTTCATGAAGAAAATGCAATGCTCTGTGTATCAGCTGATGAGGTTGCTTCTTCCCTTTCTTTTCCTTTTGAAATCGCAATGATTAATATCTCCCACTTGGCCTACTTTATGATGACAAAACTAGTCATAGCATATCTAGCATGAATTTTATCAAAATGTGAAATATATGCATTTTTTCGTCTACGCGTACTTTTGTAAATATAAAAGAATTGTATACATGTTATTTTTTTTAGGGAAAATTATGAAAAAATACTTCATTAAAAACTTATTTATCAAATGGGACTTTCACGTATAAAATATCTTTCAGGTGTGCACAATATCTTTCCCTAAGTGTAAAATATCTTTTTTGTCTGCAATATTTTTTCCTATTCGTGTACAAAAATCTTCCCTCCATATGCAGATATTTTTTCAGGTATCATTTAACAATTAAGTTGCCAATGAGATATTTTTTAGCAATTATCTCCCTTTTTTTATTACAAAATTATACAACCTTTCTATCTATTTTTTAATATACAAAAACTTTCAATAAAAATATGTGTGGATCTGATTAGCGTGTTGGGTAGGGCTGTCAAAAGTGAACAACCCATAAATTAGCTGACGTCCTGACGAAGAGGAAGAGAGAATGCCATCTCGTTTCTTTCTTTTTTTTCGTTCTCTTTTCTTTTTTCTTTCCCTCATTTTTTTCCTTCTTCTTTATTAACTAGGTTAGAATTTAAAGGAGTATTCATTCATAATAATTAGAGGCCCCCTTCAATATAATCCTTCAAATGCTAACAACAACCAAATAATCCGCTTAGATTTTCAATTAGAAGTTAAATGGCAATCAAAATTTTCATTTGAAGTAATTTATTAATAAAATGAGTTTTTATAAACCTTTGGCAGCATCTTTCACAAAGTCGTAGAAAACTGGTGGACCCGTGTTTAATACCAAACTCGTGTCGACTCTGATTCTAAATATGGGAGCGAATCGCCAACCATGGTGTCCAAAATTTAAACTAGCTAGTCATGATCTTATTACTTAATTTATTTAATTTCCTTAAATCAACCAGCTATTATATTAAGGATCGGGTAGTAATATTTCATTTGCAAAAATATTAGCCAATTTCATTTGTATATGTTTTAATAAAAAACCTGTATTTTTGTTTTTTTTTGTTTTTTGTTGCTATTTCACATATTTGTAATCCTTTACTGTCAACATCTATAGCAACAACAAGGATAAACCTGGCATGTCTGATGGAATTTCCAAAGGGTTGCAAGAACCAAATGGTAAAAGCTGTATTAGGCGCTAAATGTTGGGATTCCGAAGACTCGGTGTTGAAATGAAGCCAGCAAATGTCCCTCTTCTGTGCAGTCAAAAGAACTTCAAACTTGCGCCTGGCAAATTTTCGGAAGAATGAGCTGGCTTTGATGTCCAGAAAGATACCCTTAGCAAGATCGGGTTTTTGTCTGTCATGGAGGATCTTTTGTATTGTCTTGGTGCTCGTGATGAAGTTACTGAGAGATTGTGATAACTGAACTGCAAGAACGTCTTCCTGACCGTTTCCCAGATTCAGATTATGGAGAATGTCCTCTACCATCTTTTTTTTCCCACAGAGAAGAGAGGCAGAGGCATAGGCTTGGGGTTTGGGAGGGTTGTAAAGGTTTTGGCGGGAAGTGGGATTGAAGGTTTCGTTGTGGGCATGGACAACGTGAGAAAATAGGTTCGTTGGGGATAGGCATAATATATAAGGATGAGGATATATTATTTCAATACGGATGAACTGGGGAAACACCCTTATTTGGAACCATGTGAAAGTTGCCAACTTTATCATTAGAGAAAGGAAAATTCAAGCCTGTTAGAGGGAAATGAAAGGCAAAAACAAGTCTTGGTAGAGAAGAAGCAAGGCCATCAAAAAAGGCCGAAAAAATTAAAAAGGAGAGAGAGGGTTATGAAGAGGAAGAAGACTGACCTGAAAAGAAATGGGTTAAAAAATGGGCACGACTTTCAAAACAAATGCTGTTAAATTATTTTTAAAAAGAAAAAAGAAAAAAGAAATTTGGCCATTGTGTCATAGTTTTATTGCACATAGCAATATAGCATGGATGATGTGTTGAACTATGTCCATATTCTCTCCTTGCTCCTCCAATCCTTTTGCCTCTCCCATACCTAAAACTATACCGTTTTGAATGTAAATTGGGAGAATGTTTCACCCTTTTTTTAAAAGAAAATAACATTCAAGCTTGTCAAATATTTTTTTTAATAGTACCCAATGTTCTAAAAAAAATTTTTGTATACTATATGGCATAAATTAATTTTTAAAGAGCACCCAGTATATTTTTTCACTGACACTTTATATCTTAAGTTTATTTTTATTGCATTCTGCATCCTAAATTATTTTCTAATTGCAATGAGAAGCCTCTAAAATATTTTTCTAGTAGTAATAAGCACTATAAATTTGAGATACTGGGTGTTGGATGAGCTAAAATTTAGTTTGAAATATGGAATTCTACTGGAAAAATATTTCAAGGTGCAACTTGCTAGATATTAGGTGCTATTGAAAATTATTTTATGGTACACAATGCACAAAAACTATTTTAAAATATTGGGTACTACTGAAAAAAATATTTCAGGGACTTGAGTGTTATTTTGAAAAAAAAAGATTGAACACCCTCCCAATTTACACCCAAAGCGGTGTAGTTTTGGGTATGGGAGCGGCAAAGGATGGGCGGCATAAGGGAGGGAAGCTGGATGCTATTGAGCTGGTGCTTGACTTCTCTCCATTACAAGTTCCTGTCTATTGCCTCTCCCATGCTTAAAGCAATGTCATTTTGCGTGTGAATTGTGCAGATATATTAGTAAAGGCAGCTCATATGTGCAGTCACCAGGTTACCCTTCTGCTAGAACTTGTGTCAATTTGCAAGGAGAAGTTTTTGGAGGATCAAGTTGCTGTTATCATGCATGCTTGATTAGCCCATTTGGGCAGCTTTTGTTTCAAGCTTAGCTTGCCATCTGTGTAAACAAAAAAAGAAAGAAAGAAATATGCTTTAATGCTCAACAATCCAGTTATCCGCTTCTCTCCTACTAGTTTGGGTTTTATCAATATCATTTTTTTCATTTTCTTTTTAGAATCTCATCTCTACCCTTATATTTAAAAAAATAGATGGTCTAGATTTAATATTTTATAAAACTATTATTTTAAGCATGCATAAGTAAATTTAAATTGTTAAAATATGATATACATAATTCATAAATGTAATACAAATAAAATTAATGAAAAAATTAATTTATAAAACTCTATGGTCATAGCTTTAGGAAATATTAAATCTGAACCATTCATTTTTTAATCTAAGAGTGATGAAGATAGGATTATAAGAAGAAAAAGAGAAAAAATACTATGAGAGTATCATCTTCCCTCTCCTACCAGATAGAAATAAAGGTCATCCACTTCCCTCTTAGACTCAAACATGTGAAGAAAGAAATGGTTGTAAAAATGTATTAAAAATATTTAATAAATTCTCTTTTTTTTTATGGTTTACATGGAGATCGAGGAGTCACACCACTTATTTTTTTAATATGATACTCATACGATCTTATTTATAAGATAGTTCTAATACTCCCTGTTTCAATGAAACTAAAAAACAACTTAAATCTCATTAAATCTGCCTTAAAATTTAACAATTTTTTATCTTTATTTTTGCTCAATATACATTATAAGAACAAAGTAAATACCCCCTCTAATCTCAAATATAAGACTCATATGATTTTTTTGAAGAAATTAAGAAAGCTAAATAACCTACTTAATCATATCATTTGTTGTGTATCATTAGAGTATATATAAGTTTATAAGTTAAAAAAATTAATTTGGAGAAAAAATGATAAATATTTTAAAGTAATTTAATTAGTTTCCTTAATCTCATAAAAAAAGTCAACTAAGTTTTATATTTAAGTGTAAAGGTAGTACGATAATAAATTAAGTATAAAATTGTATAACCATGTAAAAAAAACCTTATGTTGGCGAAATAAACCATATAAAAATAAGTATAAAATTATATAACCATATAAAAAACTTATGTTGGCAAACTAAACCATATAAAAACTTTAATGGAGGACTTATAAATAGGACTCATCACGTCTGCTTTAATAGAAAAAATATTTTTAATAAGGTATAATTTACATTAAATATAGATAAAATTGAAAAATTATTAAATTTTAAGATAGATTTATTGAAATTTAAGGTTTTTCTCAGTTTTAATGAAATATATTAGAACTTTCTTATAAATAAGATTAAATGAGTATCTTATTGAAAAGTAAGTGGTATGACTCCTTAATCTCCATGTAAACCATAAAAAAACATAAGAGTAGAATTTATTATATAGTTTTAATAGAATAAATATTGTTTAATATATATTTTCAACCCTTTCGCCGTTCAAATGTTTGATTCTGAGAGGGAAATGTATGACTTTTTTTTAACCAATAGGAGAGAAGCGGATGACTGGATTATTGAGCATTTAAGGAGATTTCAATTCACACGCAAAACGACGTCACTTTTAAGAATGGGAGAGGCAATGTACGGAACCCGCGATGGAGAGAAGCCATGAGCGTTGAGCTGGGTGTATGCAAGGAATTATCGAGTTTGTGATTCGATTGTATTTGATCATCAATGGAAGAAGAGGAGAGAAGGGGTCGGGGGACAAAGGCGAGGTCTTTGATAGAGAAGGCCACAAACTCTACTTCGCCAGAGGTCGATCCCCATCTCCTTCGAGCCATCAAGTCGGTGGTTCGAAACTCGAATTCGGAGCTTCGAATTGCTGCCGAAACACTTACGGACCTCATGAAGCGAGACCACTCTCAGGTTTTCATACTTAACTTTTCAGTTTTGTGGACGAATTAATTTCGTTACCCGAGGGTTCCCCCCCCCCCCCCCCCTTGATTATTCAATTTGGGTTGAATTCAATTTTGGCATTTGCATTAACGAGAGAATGTTCCGTAACTTTGGAATCTTAACTGTGAACGTTTCAATCATGTCTGTTTTGGGAGATTGAATCTTTAAATATTTTGTTTGTCTTCTGTTTTCCGTTTTCAAATTTCTATTTGAAGAAGTTTATCATTCTTAATGCTTCTATATGACATGAGATATGAGTGTGTTTATCCTTTCGTGATTAAAATATCATTTGTTGTTTACAATCCAGAGGTTCTGAATTACTGGATGAACAAGTTTGAATTAGGCAGTCCTCAATTGACTCATGAATTGAGCATTCTATCTGCCCATCCCCAAACATCAGGAAAATTTCATCATGTGAGATTGTTAATAGAAGATGAATTCTTGTCGTTGTACTGGTTCTTGTCATTTATTCATGCAATCATTTTCAAGTCACTGATGAGAATTGCAGAGATTGGTAGTACTTAGCTTAAACTCTTTGGTGCTCTTCTTGGGGAAGTTTTAAACTTTTGAGGCAACTTTATCATCTGAATAATAAAAAACAAGTTTATGACCTTGGTAGATGTATGTTGCAGGTTAGGTATCTCACACTTCTAATAATTGATGAACTGTTCATGCGATCAAAGCTTTTTAGAACCCTTCTTGTTGAGAATTTGGACCAGCTACTAAGTTTGAGTATTGGATTCAGACAAAATCATCCACTACCTGCTCCCCCTGCTGTTGCATCTGTTTTACGTTCAAAGGCCATTGAATTCTTAGAAAAATGGAACCACTCTTTTGGGGTTCATTACAGACAGCTCAGATTAGGGTATGATTACCTAAAGAATACCCTTAGGCTTCAATTTCCTAACATACAGGCTAATGTGGATCGGATGCGACAAGAGAGAAGAGAAAGAGAGAGAAGATCTAAGGAAATTCTGTTGAACAAATATGAGAATTTGAGACAGAATCTATCATCAATAAAGGGGGAAATACTATCCACAGTGGATGAGGCTGGAGAATGTTTGGAAATTCTGAACTCAAAAGATGAATTAATGCAAGATGATATCTTAGATGACGAAGTGGAAGAGTTCCGTCATCCTGAGCTGATGCAAATGCGTCTTGATGCTATAAAAGAAGGAGAGAAGGTTCACGAGGACAATGATAACAAGGTGGTTTTTGATGCATTGAGGGAATTGTACAAGCTTTTAGTGTCGAAGCATTTGATTTCTATCCAAGAATGGATTTCTGTTCTAGTAAGGGTTGAAGTAGCTGACAATCAATTTAGAGATTCTGCTTTGAAAGAATTCATTGACATTCGCAATCGTGTGAAATCAGTTCAAAAGAAATGTGAAGAGGCTGGATGTTCTCTTCAAAACACATCAAAACATGATGAAGAAGAAGATTTTTGGGAGGAGGGTGATGTTGTAGCTAATGAAGTTGTATCTAGTGCCCCCAAGAACAAAGACAAACATCTTGATATGGCATCAACTTCCCATAAAGCGAAAGATGGTACTCTCATTTCAAGAAATAAAGAGCCTGACAGTTCTAACACCAAGAGACTAGCACATAGAAGGAATGAAGTAGACTCAAACTCTCTGAGGAGCAAACTTCTAGCTGAAGCTCCTGTGGTAAGGCGGAGTTCTCATTTGGATGATTGGGGTTCAAACAGGGTTTTCATGGCTAACCAGCGGGGTTTGGAGCTTGATAATCACTGGGGGAGGGTGGACTCTGATGCCGTTATCCCAGCAGATAAAATTGCTGAATTGAATGTTCATGCAGCACTTTATGAAGAGAAGCAAGTGGAGATCCAACCATGTCATGCTCCTTTGAAGAAAGGAGGGCTCTGTCAGAGAAGAGACTTGAGAGTTTGCCCATTTCATGGACCTATTGTTCCTCGGGATGATGAAGGAAAGCCACTCAATCAGAGCCCATCCGAACACAAGGTAAACATTGATTTGGGGATTGATCTAGCGGATCAGCTGGCTAAACAAGCAGTGAAGAATATTCGTGAAAGAGATAAAGAGGTGGCAAAGAAGCGAGAAATTGATAAACGGGCGCTGAAACATGCGAAACTTGCCAGAATTCGGGAACACAACGAATCAGTTTTACGGGATGCTGCTTTGGCTTCTACTTCCAGATCTGCGTCTCTCGGACTAGATGGGGATGTGACTGATGAAGGGAATTTATCTTCCAGAGACAACAAGCGAAGTCTTGCATCCATGCTTCGAAAGAAAACAACATCAAAAGACAGAATAGCCAGGAAGCTTATGAGTTCTCAGGCCAGGGATGCAACCACTAGGCAGCACGATGCTAGTGAGGATGCAAAATACAGAGAGGCCTTCCCGAACCAATGGTAAACTGGGTTCACTTTGAGCATTTAGGATTAAATGTAGTCAAAACTCAGGATTAGATACATTGAGTAAAATCTTACCTTGTTGAATTAAGGAAATTTACTCATTCATTTAACTATTCATCTATACATTCATTCCTTTTCTAAGAGTGATTTGGCTCACCAAAGAATAAGAGAAGCCTTTTTGGGGCTAGTTGCTGTGATATTTTGACTGCATATTTCCACAATTTCTGTAAGATCCTTTTGTACATAATAGGTGTCAGTGTCAGATGACTGCAAGTTGGGCTTATTATATGAAGTTGCAATTTTATACTTTGAGATGAGATCATATTGTGCTTTCTGGGAAACTCTTTGAACCTCAAACCGCCATTTGACCAGATTTGTGGTTCTTGCGAGTCTTGGCTTACTTTGCCCATCTTTAAAATGAGCGGAGTTTGAGATGCCTTGTTGAAAACTATGAGGAAAAATTAGTAAAAGGAAAATCACACTTTATACTCGTGCATGCTGGATGCTAAGGAAAGAAAAAACACAATAATAAGGCTGATTAATCAGCTATGATTAATGGCAAATCAAATAAATGCATCTCTTGAAATGAAAATTTCTTTGGGGGTGGTGCTTTTAGCTGTGCCAAGGCCCAAGAGCACATAAATTAAATGATAGCTTTAGGGCATATCACCTAGTTTATCCCACATTTATAAGCATCCCTTTTCCCAACTGTACTGCGGGTGGTGGACTTGATGAGTTAGTTAATCGCTCAATTGCTTCCCCTATCCCACCGTCAAATAGATACTAGCCACCATATGATCAAGTTAGAATTCTCTCTCGTATCAAAATTAAGTATTAACATGTGTTGGATCTAATAAAAGGGACTTTGGTTGTCTAAGCATAAGGTCTTGAGTCTATACAAATACAAAGAACATATTTGAAAAAGCTATTTCTAATTAGATCTGACAATCCTCGAATTTAATCCGGATGACCATATATTAAAAAAAAGGTCTATAGTAAAAGTTCTTGAGTTTGAGTGGTTTCACGAGTTCATAACTTTTCTCTCTCTTTCCAGCATATCTCAGAAATTACCTGCTATATGATCACTTTAAGCCAAAACTTTTGAAATTTACTTCATTCTCTAGAATTACTTCATCTTATGATTCCAATACTTTATGGGTGTTCTTTTCTGAAATTTACTTCTGCTGCTGTACTGACAAACAAAAAAGGAAGAGAATGGTGGTGAGTAAATAGAGAAACAAAAATATGCCCGTTGGCACCAAACTGAAGATTTTGGTGGTTTTTTTGGGGGGTATCACTTGTGGTGGCTCACCAGAGTATTTGTTTGTTTGTTCCTTCGGGAAGTTTGGTTGTATTATGAGCCGAAAGTAGAAGATTTTATATATGAATAGAATCTTTCGTACTCTCGTGCCCCGTTTTTGGCTCTCAAGTAACGTTGATTCCAAGTCATATCTGATGCCTATGTTTTTGGTCGCAAGCTTCTCATTCTTGATATCATATGTTTGCACATGAAGAAGATTAGTCCTTAATTCATGTGCTCTAATTTGTATATATTATCCTCAATGATTTTATATTCAAGGGGAAAAATATATGAGAAATGCTAGGTAAGAAGAACTCGTTCACCCGAGGCAATAGAATATAAGATATTTTCAATTACCTTGTCGTAGTTAACTCATTAAATTCAAATTAAATTAATTTTTTTCCAACTTTCGTATTTTACTTATATTAAATGAGATTTTGAAAAATATGTAAAATAAGAGGAACTATATTTAAACATTAATTAAAGGGGAAAAAATAAAATTGATAAATAAAGAGTATTATTGCTCACTCTCTCTTTCTATGGACTAAAAAATGTTTTTAGGATGTGACTTATATTTTAGACAGGAGTACATTGTTACAGGAGTCTAAAATTGACCCATAAAAATGATTAAAATTTAAAATAAGGTATTCAAGTGAACAAAAGGAAAAGCCAAATTCTATAACCAATTTTTTTTATAAAATCACATGGAATTCAAAGAAGTAAATTAACAGTAAAAAGTTGGCCAAAAAAAAAATAACAGTAAAAAGGAAAACAAAATGATAGTGGCATGAATAGTAAACAAAGAGTAAATGGATTGTGAGAATAACAGTTATATTAATTCATTCAATTTTTACATAATAAGTTGATTGAAAATCCACATGACCATGAAAACCAGTGTAGTGGTAGTACACTTGAAAATAGTACTATGGCAACAATTAGTGCTACTAAAAAGTCTAGAACATAATCATAAAACAAAGAATGGTAAACTTTGTTTACATTTCATTAAGTCAAAGTTTGAAGTGATATTCTTGAATTTGACTCACACATATGGACCATTTCAAAGTCAGTAAGCCAATCATTTTGACCTACGCTTGGGTTTGAAATCAAGTTTGGAGTATTAATTAGCATGCTAGTTATGTTAACCATATTATGTTCATTTACTGTAAAATTATTTTTTTACTAAATTTATCATATCCATAGAGAAGGATAATTTGGAAAATTTTGTTTGGAGAAATGAAAAAAAAAAAATTGCATTAAGAAAAATCATACTCCCTTGGGTTCTTAATATAAAATATATTTACCTAATTGAGCTAAATTAAGGAAGTTAGTCCTTAGAATATGACATTTTTTATAACACCTTAGTTATCTTCTTTAATTTCCTCATTCCCCCTCCTTCTTAATTATTGTTGAGGAATTATCAATAGGGATAAATTAGGAAAAGATTGATAAATAAGAAAATTATGTCTTATATTTATAATCAAAATCAATTCTCATATTAAGAGGGAGGGATATTTTTTTAGTAACTTTAAATCAATCTATCAAAAAATAAGAAAATACATAAATGAACTTGTTAGTGGATCTAAAGCTCCAATTTTAGAAATAGAGACAAATTATAGACATCGAACAAAAAAAATAAAATAATCATAACAGATGGCAAAAAGATAAAAACCTTCCCACTATAATAAAAAGCTATTTTTTTTTCTATTAATATATTGTTGGTTGATGTGATAAGTTGTCTTACTCTATAAGAAGGGGAACACATCTATTGAGAGATACAAAAATTATAAATAAATAAAAAGTTGACTGCACAAATCTATGAGATTTATATGTATAAATAAGTGTTTAGGAAACTATAAAATTGTAGTTTCAAAAATCTTTTTTTATAAGTTGAGATAAATTTTTTTTTACATATTTACTTGATTAATTTTAAAAACTATTTTCTACAAAGTTTCAAAAGAAGGTGTTCATGATTTTTTTTAACGGATTCGTAATGTGACATTTATTCTATTATTCTTTAGTCGTTAGGTAATTAATTTTAATTAAATAAATTATTCTTCTACTTTTACCACTGTAACGATAGTAAAAGTATAAAACTCCATCATCTACCTGTCCCACTAATAAATCACTGCTCTTATTGCTCTTACGGGTGCCAATCCCAATAATAATTGTCTTCTTCCTTCCTTTTCTCTCCCTCTTCAATCTCCCTCTCTCTCCAACCTCTCCCTCTCCCTCTCTGCTTTTAGCGAAATCCCTTGAATTTGGAAACCCCTATTCTGATGCTGGGAGAACCCAAGAAGAAAAGCATCCTCCAGTTTGTGTGTGTGTGTGTTTTTTTTTAAATCTATCAGTTTAAAAATATTTCCCCCCTTTCACTTCTTCGCTTTCTTCTAAATTCACGCTCTTTCCCAAGTATCGCGAACTCTCGGACCCACTTCGATTTTCTTCTTGATATCGGTTTTTTTTTTTTTGTCCTCTTGTGTCTGAATTGGCTGAGCGATTCGAGGGAGTTAATACTCACGATCGAACTGATCATATGTTTTTAGGCGATAGAATGGAATCGAGTAGCCTTGACAGTACTGTATCATCCTTGACTATGGATGATGATGAGCATATTCCCCATCAGTTTTCTTCGATCACGAAGCTGCATAACAATGGTCCTGGCACTACCAGCGTCCACGAACTGCTTGAATGCCCTGTTTGCACCAGCTCAATGTATCCTCCAATCCATCAGGTCTTTTATTTAAATCCATCTGCTTCAAGGGTTCCTCCGATCCTGCTTTCTCTTTTTTGTTGACTTGACACTTTGTTGCTTTCTGTGTTCCATTTATGCGATTTGTGTGGTTACCATCTTAATTGCTATTTATGTCTTTAGGTTATGAGTATATCTATTTTATTCGTTTTCTTTTAACTGTGAGCTTAGCATTTTTAGATCATGGTTGCATTTGAAATCTTTGGTATTTCTGATGGGGAGGATTTGCAATTAAATTTTATGTTTGCTGATATTTCAGTTTTAAACTTTGATTATTTTGAATTCCGGTGGATTTTATTCCTGTGGTTGGTTGAAGCAAGGATCCTTAAGATGAACGGGGAACAAGGTAAAGTTATATGATTTGTAATGGGAAAAGTTGGAGCCCTAAAGATCACTTACTATTCATCCAGATCTGTGGAATTTCGCCAGTTTCATAATCCCTTCGGTACTGCACTTCTGCCAGATGAATGCTTCACCTAGAAACCTCAATTTCATGGCAGAGGCTTGCCTCTCTTCAACCCAATCATATTCACATCACTTCGCTAAAAAGTGGAGGAAAAAGGTTTATTCCAGGGGTTAGCATATATAACATCGGCCTTCAGCTCCCTGATTCGTAGTTCATGCCAAAGTCAGACTTAATCTGATGCTATAACATTAGAGTGTATAGGGCGTGAAACTAGAAATAAGAATGTGGACATTAAGTGGGTCATAATACCAAAGTTCAGAATCCAACGTTATGAATCAACTTACTTACTTGCAAATATCTTAGATTAACATTCTGGTTATTACTCTAGCTTAGAGTGTGTTAACATTCTGGTTACCTCTTTAGCTTATATTGTGCTGAAGCTATTTGGTGATACTTGAAACTATCGTGAAAAGGAAAATAATTGATCTTTAAAACTATGTTTTATGGTTATTGTATGGATGCATATTAATTGATAAATGGGATCAAGGATGTCCATAATGGAGTCACTGATTTTTTGATAAAAATTTATTCTGCAGTGTCACAATGGGCATACACTTTGTTCAACTTGTAAGACAAGGGTACACAATCGATGCCCGACCTGTAGGCAGGAACTTGGGGATATAAGGTGCCTGGCGCTGGAGAAAATAGCAGAATCACTTGAACTGCCTTGCAGATACGGCTCACTTGGTTGTCCAGAGATATTTCCCTATTATAGCAAACTCAAACACGAGTCTATTTGTAACTTCAGACCATACAACTGCCCCTACGCCGGGTCAGACTGTTCTGTTGTTGGGGATATTCCATACCTTGTTACTCATTTACGGGATGACCATAGAGTTGATATGCACTCGGGATGCACATTTAACCACCGCTACGTCAAGTCTAATCCTGTGGAAGTAGAAAATGCTACATGGATGTTAACTGTAAGTATATTGTTGTAGATCCAGAAAATCCAAAAGGAAAATGAATTTTAGCATTTAGTGTCCCCACTCTGGATTTGGTCCATACAATGTTCTCTTCTGTGCATTTTTTGCTCATATTCATTGATATCATGCTGGTAGCAGAACTCATACTCTCTCTGGTCCACAATATAGGGCGTTTCTAGAAGAATAACTTAGTCTAAAATACAAGTCACTTGTAAGATAATTAATGTTCATTTTTCAGTTTTGTTCCTATAATTAATGCTCATTTCCAATTTTGCCCACTCATTAAATTTACAAATACATTTTTCAATAAGCGTAAAAGTGAAAAAAAAATTCAATTTATGACATATTTAATGAGGTAACTATCACTTCTTGTTTCACGTGCATGAATTAGTTAAAATGCTCTATATTATGAACCGAGGGAGCATATCTTAAGACATAATCCAAATTAATTTGCAGTTGTCTGTGTCACTCTCTGGCAGGTCTTCCACTGTTTTGGTCAGTACTTCTGTCTCCATTTTGAAGCCTTCCAGCTTGGTATGGCTCCTGTTTACATGGCATTCCTCCGGTTCATGGGCGACGAAAGAGAAGCTCGGAGCTACTGCTACAGCCTGGAGATAGGAGGGAATGGACGGAAACAAATATGGGAGGGCAGCCCAAGAAGCATAAGAGACAGCCATAAGAAAGTTAGAGACAGCCATGATGGCCTCATTGTGTACAGAAACATGGCACTTTTCTTCTCAGGTGGGGATAGGAAAGAGTTGAAGCTCCGAGTCACCGGAAGGATCTGGAAAGAACAGCAAAATCCTGAAGGTGGGGTGTGCATACCCAATCTGTGTAGCTAAATGGAGAGATAATTAAGGAGAGTGATGTGATTGCTATCTGTAGATAATTTTGGAATGGAATACACTTAGGTAAAATTTCCCATGAGTTTGCTATCAGATTCTCAAATAAACCACATGACATGTAAAACAACTTTTTATTCTCAATTATGCAGCGATGAAATTAGAAGGAAGAAGATTTACTTGTGTTTTTATCGGAGAATCTGATAACAAACGCTTAAGAATTCTGCCTGAGTTTTGTGCTTCTGAAGAAAGGTGTCTGAGTTACAGCAGATGATGATGAAGGTTTAAACTTGAAAAATAATGCATCTATAATATATTCCTCCTCTTCTCTTCTGGATTTATATACGTGATCTTGTTATCATACGCTGAAGTCATCAAGAAGCTTTTTCACCCTTGATCCCAAAAGTTATTACTAGTGTTTATTTGCATGTTCGGCTATTCGGCAGAAAAAATGGCTCTGGCAAAACTCAGTTTAGAAAATTCAGTTTTGCAGAAGCAACTTTTTGCTTGCATGGGGAAAATTGAGGGTTGAGGATCAAAATTCAATTTAGCAAAAGCAAAAACAACCGAATAAGCATTCAATGAAAATTTGTTTTGCGTCCCTCAAGCTGTTATCCAAACACATTATTCAAAGTATGGGAATCATTTTTCTACTTTTTGTAAGGTATTATCTGTTCTTGATATAAGATCAAATTAATTTTTTTTAAAGAGATTAAAGAAGATAAATAAATTATTTTAAATTAATTATATTTATCATTTTTTTTAAAATTAAATATTTTGATTTATAAATTAATATATAATATAATATATATTATGATTAAATAATTTATTTATATTTCTTAACCGATTCAAAAAAAAAATATGAGGAACTACTAATAATAATAATTTTCAAGCGATAAAATTTCTGGCCAATTAAAAAAAAGGTGATTTTCATGGAACGAAAAAGTGAAAAACTAGTTGAATATCAGTTTATGGCTGGGGCAACAAACGATGCCGTACTGGTTTTCCCATCTTGGCCAGGAAGACGACTCGCGCATACAGTTCTGAGGTTTTAGGCGGTCGACTGAGGTTTCTGCAAAACCATTATCGTCTATCGCTCCATCTCACACATTTTCAATTCACACTTATGGTTCTATAGCTTGACTGTTCTCTCATTTTAGCTTCTCCGTATTCTTCGATGATGATTCTTAATGTTTCAACCCGAAATAACTTTCCAAATCTATCTGGAATCCCAATTTTCTACCACATCAAAGAATTGAACGGGAAATTTTCACTCAAGCACAAAATAACCAGCTCCAGATTTCACAGAAACGCATTTCCACTCTATGTATCATTTTCCAACAGCAGAAGTTTTCAGACTTGGGCGCACTTCGGCCGACCCACCAAACGCCGCAACTCGCTGAGGAAGAAGCTCCTTGAGGACAAGCAGGTGCGTCTAAATGAGAATCTCACTGACTTAAAATCTGATACGCAGAACTCACCCTCTAGATATAGTGATATAGGCAGTTTAGAGGAAAACTCCAATAATAATGGAATGGAAGAAATAGAAGCTGCTAAGGGAGTGACTGATCACAATCGGGTTGAAAACGTTAGGGTAGAAAAAGAAAAATCAAAACTTTTGGGTGAATCTGTTTTGATGGATAAATTGGAGAATTGGGTAGACCAGTACAAGAAGGATGTTGCAAAATGGGGCATAGGGTCTTATCCAATATTTACAGTTTATCGGGATTCTTCAGGGAATGTTAAGCGGGTGTCAGTTGATGAAGGAGAAATATTAAGGAGAAGCCAAGTTCAGGCAGAAGAAATTGAGGACTTTCCAGAAGTAAATCACAAAATATTGTCTGCCAAAAGATTGGCTAGGGAGATGGAGAATGGTAATAATGTCATACCAAAAAATAGTTCTGTAGCTAAGTTTGTGGTTCAAGGCAAGGAGACTGGTTTTGCCAACACCATTCGAGGTTTTGCCAGTCAACCGGACTTGCTCCCCAAGCTTTCAGGAGTTGGTGGCCGAGTGTTGTGTGTTTTTGTTTTCATGTGGGCGGTGAAAGAACTATTTACTTTTAAAAACAAGGAAACTCAATACACAGAAATAGAGAAAGAAATGATGAGGAGAAAAATTAAGTCAAGGAAGGAGAAAGAGGTGTTGAAGGGCACTGTGGATGTTATTGCAGAAGCTTCAGAGCCACCAATGTTACACATTGAAAAGCCCAAGTTAGATAAGGAAAAACTCAAGAATAGCATTATGAAAGCTAAAGCTTCTGTTGATAAAGCTGTCCTCGATAATTCATCCTTTAAAGCGACCGCCACATCCACAGATATGACCCCTAAAATTCAAGAAATCAGACATATGGCTAGGAAGGCTCGGGAAATTGAAGGAAAAATTCATTCCTCAGGCAGCAGCGGCAGGGAAATGGATGACTTCGTTATTGGGGAAACTTCCAATGAGGTGGAAGGTGTCCACAAACTCAGTGGAGAGGATACTAGTTCAAGTAAGCATCAAAATGATGTTGTGGGGAAAACAGTGGATGTAGATGCAACTCTGCAAACACCAAGCACAGAAGTTAAGGAAATTATGGATAATTCATTTCCATATGAGGAATTTCTTGTGGATGGATTCTATCTGGAAGCTTCGAATGTAATGGATTCAAATGATAAAAAATGCAATAAACAGGGAAAAGAAATTTCTCAAAGTACCGTGCAGCCAAAGAATGAGGAAGTCAGCCAGCTTCCAGATACAACCATTGATGATTCATGTATGGCAAAAGAAAGTTTTACAAACGACAAACCACTGGTCATAAGATCGGTGATCGAAGCTAAGGCTTACCTTTCAAAGAAACATGACAAGCAAGAGGTTGGAACAGAACCCAGAATGCAAATGACTAACGATAATATGGATGATTTGAGATCTCCAACTGGTATTGATTCTAGGAGTCAAGAAAGCCGACTGTTAGAGATGAATACTGCAGTGCCCAGAAATAGTGCTTTAGTTGGGATATCAGATTTAAAGCCTTCCATAAATGCTGGTGAAGATTCTGATCAGAAGGATAAGGAGTTTGGTATATTGAAGAATGACCACATCAAAGAGACCGAGGTTGATCATGAAGTGGGAGATCCACAGAATTTTGAAGCCTCTCTAGACTGTGAAGTTCATGGTGTCAATACAGAGACAAATCTATCAGCAAAGACAGAAAATTGGTTGGAGAAGAACTTTGATGAAGTTGAGCCCATAATTAAGAAAATCAGAGCTGGGTTTAGAGATAACTACGTGGCTGCAAAAGAGAGGGTTGATCAACCATTAGATATAACTACTGAGATGGAACCACTTGAAGATGGTGGAGAATTTGATTGGATGCAAAATGAGCGTCTTAGAGACATTGTCTTTAAAGTTCGTGATAATGAACTGGCTGGGCGCGAACCATTTTATTTGATAGATGACAAAGATAAAGAAACATTTTTCAGAGGTCTTGAGAAAAAAGTGGAGAAAGAGAATAAAAAGCTTTCTCACCTCCACGAATGGCTTCATTCAAATATTGAAAATCTTGATTATGGAGCAGGTAATAGCTAGTTTTCAATAAAAAATATTTATTTAGAATCTAATGAACTTTTGATTTCTAAGTAACCATTAACCAACATCCTATTTGTTGTTGTTAGTTCTTGTGCATTAACTGGAAAATAGCAATTAAATGCTCCTGGATTTCTTATAGGCTTATTTTGAATGATCAAATTTTTACGACTTATTAACCAGCAATTTCTTTGTTTTAATTTGAAGCACCATGCTGATGGTTTTCTTTTTTTCTATTCGTCCTCTAGATGGCATTAGTTTATATGATCCACCAGAGAAAATCATACCACGCTGGAAAGGGCCCCCAGTGGAGAAAATTCCTGACTTCCTCAATGACTTTCTTGAACAGAGAAAGAAAAGTTCCACCAGCAAGATGGATCCCTTGAAGAATGATGAAAATGGCTTTGCTAAAAAATCAGCTGCTGTATCTTCTCATGAAAACCTTAAAGACTATGTGGCAACCAGGGATTCGATGAAAATTAACTATAAGAATCAGATAAATCCAAAGACTGTTGTTGAAGGGAGTGATGGTTCTGTTAAAGCTGGCAAAAAATCAGGGAAGGAATATTGGCAGCACACAAAGAAATGGTCCCAAGGGTTTTTGGAATCTTACAATGCTGAGACAGATCCAGAAGTTAAATCAGCAATGAAAGACATTGGGAAGGACTTAGATCGATGGATTACTGAAAAAGAAATAGAGGAGGCTGCTGAAGTGATGAACAGGATACCTGATAGGAACAGGAGTATTTTAGAAAAAAAGCTCAACAAAGTTAAAAGAGAGATGGAGTTGTTTGGACCACAAGCTGTGGTGAGCAAATATCGCGAATACACTGACGAAGAAGAAGATTACCTATGGTGGCTAGATCTTCCTTATGTACTGGTATGTATATTGTACTCTGAGTTTAATGTAGTTGACTAGCGCATCCTCCTGTTCAAGTTTTAAGTCTCTCATTTGATTTATTTGTTTATTTTATTCCAGTGCATTGAATTGTATACAATGGATGATGGAGACCAGGGAGTAGGTTTTTATTCATTAGAAATGGCTAAAGACCTTGAAGTCGAACCTAAGCCACATCATGTGATTTCTTTCCAAGATGCTGGTGACTGTAAAAGCCTTTGTTATATCATTCAGGCTCATATGGACATGCTTGGAAATGGCCAGGCCTTTGTTGTTGCGCAGCATCCAAAGGTATTATATTTAAGTTTGTTCATACAATTGTTCAGGTTTCCCATTTTCATAAATCATGGTACATTTAAGTTTTGTTCATACTAGTGTTGATGTTTCCATGTATCATTTTCTTCTTTTGCTTGTTGGAAATTATTACTTATTTGGATAGAGAAAGCTGTAGTTCTCGTCATGTTTTTAGATTATCGTCCTTCTGTTTCACAATGTGATATTAATAGTGCAACTTATAATCTCTCCTCATCTTATAAGTTTCAACTTTCATTTCTTTGGTCCATAAGGATATATCTTTCATGTTTAACCAGCTTTTCCCATTCTTCTTCGAGGTTATTTTTATTTTGAAATGCTTTCTGAGCTGTTATTAATTATAACAGGATGCTTTCCGAGAAGCGAAGGCTAATGGATTTGGTGTTACTGTCATCAAGAAAGGAGAACTTAAGCTCAATATAGATCAACCTCTTGAAGAAGTGGAGGAATTAATTGCCGAAATTGGAAGCAAAATGTACCATGATATGATCATGAAGGAGCAGTCTGTGGATATAAACTCATTAATGAAAGGCGTATTTGGTTTCAGTGACCGATCCATTAAGAGGTATTTATATGTAGTTTAGTTTCACAACCCTGCATGGTAATTGGTAGGCAATATGTAGCTTCAAATTCTATCTCATGATGATCTGCTTCTTCAAGTTCTCAGTATTTTCCATTTGGATACTGTATTTATTGGTGTCTATAACCTAATACAAGGTTGAAGAGAAAGATGAAGAAACCCAGCAAGTGATACCAACTCTTGCACGTGGCTGAGATTGATGTTGTCGCCATTTGAAGACAAAACAGAGTTTTGCAGGGGAAACATTCACAATAGAAGAATGAAATTTGATAAACACAGGGAAGGACAAAACTTTGGTTCTATTTTCTTCACGTTTACTATTAGGTTTTCCTATAAAAATGACAAGTGGATATCTTTTAACAATTTAGCATTACCTGCTTGAGTCTGTTAGACTAGTTTTTCCCCATGTCATATTTTTCTCAGAGAACCTGATGCCTAAACTCAATCAGGTCCTATGGAAAATAGGGCTGCCTGGCCTGTTGGTGTTCCATCGGATTATGTTGAGACCCTGTCGGAGCTGATTGTGTCGGTGTTCCATCGGTTCTATTTTCTTTACGTTTCCTATTAGGTTCTCCTATAAAAATGACAAGTGGATATCTTTTAACAATTTAGCATTACCTGCTTGAGTCTGTTAGACTAGATTTCCCCATGTCATATTTTTCTCAGAGAGCCTGATGCTAAACTCAATCAGGTCCTATGGAAAATAGGGCTGCCTGGCCTGTCGGTGTTCCATCGGATTATGTTGAGACCCTGTTGGAGCTGTAAAACACAGATCCACTGTTGTTTGATGGCCGAGAAGAAGGAAGACATGGGTATATGAACCTTTAAGCTTTTTTGTATTTGTACATCGAAATTTTTGCCTCTCAAGATTTGTCTGCTTTGTTTGTAGTTGAGAAAATTATGGCTAAATTAGCTATATATTGTATCAGTCCTATATAGATGTTGCTGTTTGTTATAGATGGAGGTGTCCTTATTGTCTTTGTACATGTGATTATACTTGTGTTATGGACTTATGGTGTATCCAAAGATACTTGTGATCATATAAAAGAGGGAAAGTCAACCTTTTAAGTTTCAACAAGTTATTCCTACTGATATGAAATATTGCAGGAAGGTTGCTTCTTTTCAGGAAAAAAAGTTCTCTATCTGATCTTTTTTTTTTTATTTAGTTCACCAACCATCCAAGGAGATTTGAATTTGTCGTTTGCATTGGTGCTTGAGCTTTGCTTGGTTAAAACTCCCCCATATGCTGACTTGACAAATTGAACCTGAATGATAAATTAATAATATAATAGTCTCAATTTTGAATAATTCTTTGATCAAGAAGTCCCAGATGCATGCATGGTTTCTGGAAGGTAAAGTCAAAATGCAAATGGGCTAGCACCCTAGAAAGATGCCCCCATCCTCCTTCTACCTTATTTAATTAAAAAAAATGATCGTCATGACTTACGTTAATGATAGTTAAGAATTTCAAAAGTCGCAATTATCTTTACAACATTGAGAAGATTATATTGTACTTAGCAGTCCTTATTTTTTAAATTTAAAAGTTTCCTTACTTCCGCATAAAGGGGTAATTTCTTAACATAAGTTGTGTCTTTTACCTTTCATTTTCCCCACGTTAAGAGCACTGTCTTCTCACCAATATTTTTTGCCTAGTAACATATTACAAGCAATAATCCTTGTCCTTGCACTTTGAAAGACCATTTTTGCAATAAAAAAAATTGTTGCAGTCTTCAAGCATTTCTCACTATGTTCTCATTTTAAGACATGTCATGTAACAATTTTGTTAGAGAGTAAAACAATGCAATGGTCAACTACAAAAATGTACAGGCCTATCGCAAAATTAAAAAGACAGAGAAAATGTTTACTTTCACATTTTCCTAAAAAAAAAAAAAAAGAATAACTTGATGATGACTATATAATTAAAACCCCATCAGGGGTTCCAAGTCTTCTCCCAACTTCAGAGTTTGAAGTCCTAACATAAACTGTCACACAGAAGCTTTTGCAACACAATTATATTCAACTACAACCATCAAACGTGAAGTATTCTTCATGAATCTCTGGAACTGAAAGTTGGGAAAGAAGTAAGAAAAATACAAACTTGAAGGAAGATGTGAGATGTGTGATATAAAAAGATTCCAGACCTATATAAAGTCATTGCGACGAAAGAATGTTGTCATGACCTAGTAAAATCAAATCATATGAGCAATACGTATATACTAAACCACATGTACAGGATAAACATTTGTGTACCAACCCTGTGCCTGACATTCATAATTCAACTAAAATCAAGAGAGCGAACTGGAAATCTCATCAAGGCGCTGATCCATGATTTGGGAAACCGTATCAAGCAGTGTTGCTTCGCTCGTTCCAGGAAGAACAGAATCAAGCGCAGCTTGTACGATCTCCTCAATCGCTGATTCCTTGTTCAAGGATTTTCTGCACATCAGACTTCCAATTTCAAAGGGTGTCATCCCTCTCTCCACACCTTTTTTCAGAAGCATGGTTGAGATTCGGAGAATTCGAGCACATTCAATGGGGAGATCCCATCCGTGAAACTTCAAAAGGACGACATCTTCTTCTGCATCCAGTGACTTTATGTAGTCAATAGTCTCTGGGGAGTATGGTTGGCGAGCTTGTGGCCAATAAAGCCATTCAAAGGTGCAATCTTCAAACTGCAGAAATGTTGAACATGTCAAATGTTAGTCCAAAGTTCACGCTTCAAACTGCAGAAATCGGTTTGGTGACCTATCCAAAGTGCCAAATTCTGTCTAAAGAACATGGTAGCGATTAATGAAAGGTATATAACATGCAAATGGGGATCTGGCTATCATAAAATGGGAAGAAAATTAAGTTTACAATGATCTAACTACCAACCATGTCACCTCCAAATTATGATAGAAATTGAAAGTCATACAAGGTTTGGAAACTATAGGATTCTGCAGTCGTGAAAGTAAAACTAGTCCATAATCCAGTATTTGGCCATAAAAACAAAGTCCATAACACAAATAATGAATGAAAAAGTTTTCACCTAAAAACCAGGTAAAAAAAATCGATTCAGATAAACAAACTGCCACATGCATTAAAGCCCAAAAATAAAGCACGAAATAAAATACTTACACTGGTAGGCAAGCAGTATCCATGATCAATTGGAATCAACTCAGTCTGGCCGTTTTCTCCTTTAGCACCAATCAAAATATTCCCAGCATGCCTATCTGCATTGGCCAGTCTTATATCCAGCACAGAAATTTTGTGCACTTCTTTTACTGGGAAAGCACCTGGCCCCATATCCTCACAACTTCCATTATTCTGCATGAACATCTGCAAGGAGCCAATCTTAGCAGTCAAGTCCCCATTATTGTTAAATCCATCATGGAGGCACTTAACTAGAACTGTGGGGGGAACACCAGCAAAGCCCTTATTATCGCCAAATAACATGCGACGCCCACTTATTGGATGGTCCAAAAGGTAAGCTGCAACTTCCCTGAATGCTCCTTGACCAACTATTGTACCCTTTTTTAAGCCTTCCCCATCCAATGACATAGGCAAACCCCGAGGGTTATTCACAGCCATCGGCTCTTCATCAATAGGCTTAAAAACAGATACATAATTCAGCCCTGTTGAATCCATCATAAAGTAAGCCCCTCCTGTACCCTCAGCAGATCTGACTGGATAGTGTCCATTTTTAATCCCGTCACATGTTGAGTTTATCATATCACAAACTACTGAAGCTAATTCAACCTTGGGGTTAACAATAACCGGCTCCAAAAGAACATGTCTATCAGGAAGTTTTCTTGGCACAATATCTTCTGAAACTTCATCACCAACATCATATCTATTACTGCTTCTATCAGTGTCATATTTTTTCCTGTCATTCAATTCTTTTGCCACAACAGACAACACAATATCCTTCTGAACTGGCCTTGCCTGAACCTTCGCAGCAGATTTTTTTATCACCAGTTGTAACACTGCATCATTATGTTTGAGGCAGATATCTTCAATACGCCTCTGGTCCTCAAGCTGCTCCCCATTACACAGAACTTCTTGCTGTTCAGGATCAGAGAACTGTTTCTCCCTTTTAGCAATCTGTTGCTTCACATACCTGACATCCCTACATCGTTCCACATTAAATGCATATTCCTCGCCAGAAGAAGTTTTCACACTGATCATCTGAAGATCTGACAATTTGAGCACCAAATGCATAACATTTCCATCTGTTACCCCATAGTCCCGGAGTAAAGAATCACTCCGGGCCAGTTCCCGGCCACCACAGACCAATTTTTGATTCCTTGATAGAAACCCATTACAATTCTGGATTTTGAGTTTTACAGACTCAATCGTATCACACTTCAGAACACGCAAGCGAGTAAATTGTCCCAAACAGGAGAGAAAAATATAAATGGAATCATCCAGGGACAAGTGTGATGGGCAACGGAATATCTTTGTAGTTAACGGCTCACTGTGAACCGGACTAAGAGCAGCCACACCAGAGGACGACATTTTCACGAAGGATGAACAATAGGATTGAATGAAGGAAGTTGAGGCTGTGGCTTAAGCCTGAACCTCAAATTCACAAGAATCTACACTATAATACAGCCATTTTTGTAAAATTAGGGATTCGGGGTGATAATCACCAGCACCCTGAAGGAATTCCCAACGATATAAATGAAACTAGTAACCAAAGAAGGGGGGGAAATAAATATTCAGACTGCAAGACCTAATTCCACATTTCTTCCCCCGAAAAAGAAACCCCAAAATAACAAAAAGGGAATTCTCGCGCAACTAGATCAGGAATCGAACAACACACGGAAACGCAGAGAGGAAAAGAGAACAGACCCTTACCCTCCAAAGCCGAAGAAAGAACAAATTTACCAGATAAAATTGATGCCAAGAAAATCGCAAGCTTTAGGCTGATCACTAATCATAGGAAAACAAACTGAAACGGATTTTGTATATTTGGGTCAGCTTGGAACGAAGCCAAAGGGTTTAGAAGGTAGAATTCTCATTCAAAGCTCGCGAAAGAAGGAAGAAATTCGCAATTTGACTCTGACTAAGAGGCATAAATACGTAGAAAGTATAGACGCGTGTTGCCGCCTGGTTCTATATACGTAGAACAAGCCAATAAGGAAATAATAAAATTTTTGCACGAAAAATCAAATCTTTCCAATTAAATTAATTAATTAATTAATCTTTCTTTTTGCCATATAATTAATTAATCTTTCCAATCTTATTTTTGCGTTTGTGGCAATGACGAAGCAAGCAGCAACTTGCTAGAGAATCCACGTTACCTGCTCATCCAAAAGCTGAGCAGGTGGGGATAATTTTTTTTTTAAAAAAAATATTCCATATACTAAAAATTAATTAATTTAAGATATTGAGTATTAAAAAAATATTTTAAATATTAAGAGTTACTGAAAAGATATTTTAAAAACTAGTGTTGTAAGAAAAATATTTCTGAATATAGAATTAAAAATTAATTAATTAGAGATATCAAATGATAAAATAATTTCAAAGTGTAACATATAATTTAATCCCATTAATAAGAATATATAAAAAAATAAAAATAAAAATACCCCTACCTCAAAATTGAGGGATGAGGATAACGTGCACGGTACGGTATGAGGACCCCTTGTTAGACAGAGGCGCCTCTGACAAGAGAGAAGGAAACCCTTCTGAGGTTCGATGTCCTTTTTTTTTTCAAAAAAAAAAAATGAAGCTTCTTGGCACCCGGCGTTTTGTACGAAGATGCAGTTACGAGCTGGAGTGGTCCACAAGCTTTAGTGCGTGTTTGGAATGGCTTATTTTTGCCCAAAACGTGCTTATAATTCGTGATTCACGGTATACGAGGTAAATATGTGAGAGGAGTTTTTTCTCGGCTTGCGTGATTCGGGCTTATTTTTTAAGCTGCCGTGAAAACAAACACCCCCTTAAATTGCAACCCCCACACCAAAATATTTTTTCAAAATTTCAAGTAAATCCAGTTATCTAAATTATTTTGTGGTGTAGCTCTGATATCTTTTCATGTGTTCATCAACGTAAAGTATTGTATTTTTATGATTTCGTACCTAATAATTTAGATACTTTAAGATATTATATACATTTAAAAAAATATTTTACTATGTTGGTGCATCAAAAAATAGTTTATAATATTAGGTATACTAAAAAAAATATTTCAACATATTAGGTGCTTTATAAAATATTTTAAGATACTGAATACCTATAAAAAATATTTTAGGGCAAAGGGATGGGTATTACTAAAAAAATCTTGAAATGTGAAAATATGCGGAGTGTTGGTCCAGTCAGCGAGTGACACGCAAATGGACCGTTGTCATCCAATCAATTTGTGAAAGCCACCTCTCATACGTGGGGCCACCGATGCACCGACGATGTTCCCTTGTCATATATGAATAGGACTTTTGGAAAAATTTGACTTTCTGTGGGATAATATTTTTACATTATAAAGTGGATCCAAAGAGTGACCGTTTCTAGAATTTTCAGCTCCGCTTTGGCGCGGTCCCATGAAATTGAGTTAAGGGGTAACTTCATTAAAGAAGTTTTCATTGAAAGGGTAATTTTGTCCTCAAAATTTTTAGAGAGTGTTTTTATCCTGAAAGTGTAAAAAATGGAGTAATTTTGCTTTAGTCATTATCCCAACTAATTTTGACCGTTAGTTAACTAAAGATATTGAGCAGACAGTTCATATGTTTTCCATGTCATTTTTGTTAATGTATAAATTTACACCGAAAGTCCCTATATCATCTATTTCTTCTTCTTTTAAAGTTATATTTAAAATTTCTGAGGCAAATTTACACTTTAACAAAATGACATGGATGATATGTAGATTGTCACCTCAGCATATTTGATCAACTAACAGTCAAAATTAACTAAGATAACATCCACAGCAAAATATCTCCATTTTTTAAATTTCTATGGCAAAATTACCCATAAAAAAACGTCCAAAGTAAAATTGTCTTTCGGTGAAAAGTTACAGGGAAAAAAGCCCCTTAACCCAAGAATATTTTGATAGAATAAATATCAAAAAGAGATAAAATTAGAATAAAAATAAACCTGAGAATATGATGTTTAGTATATATGTAAAAATCTTAATTCTCAATATTCAAAAAATAATTTAATTTCACTGGGCAAAAAAATGAGTTAGTTACTTATAAAAATGTGCATTGATCTCCATAAAATAATTTCTTTAATCATCCTTTGCTCAAAAAAATTCTTGAATTATCCTCATCGTAGCTACCATTTAATGGGAACCTTTTAAATATGTATAATTAATAGAAATAATTAATAATATGGAAAAAATATGAATTTGGGAAATTAAGTGATTGATATTTTACATTTAAAATCAAAATAAACTCCTTAACTAACTCATATTTAACATCACAAAGATTATTTTGTTATATGATATTTGATAGGGTAGAAGTTAAAAAATAGAGACAAGTAGAAACAAACATAAATGACACTTTAAAGTTTAAAGAGATGAAGACTAGCGCTGACTAGCACAATAGTCACTAAAGTGGCTTTAGGTGACCTTCCCCCCTCCTCCAACGGGTTCGACCCGTCATGTTGTAATTAAAAAAAAAAACATAGAGACCAAAAATAGTTTTTTGGAACTAAAATATTTTTCCGGTTGGAACTTGGAACCAATGAAAGAAGCTGAAAGAGACAAGCATGTTTGTTTCAGCTTATAAAAACTTATAAGTTGTTTTTTACGTAAATCGAGACACAACTCCTCTCACATACTTACTTCGTATACCGTAAATCACTATTAAAAAGCAACTTATAAGCAATCGAATCGCTCAACCAAACATACCTATATTCCTCTACGTTCAAAACTAAGTTAAAGAACATTACTCATATGACCAAGTTCTTTCCTTTACAATAAAGTATAGCCCTTGCCAACGGAAGTTAGGTCTAGTAGAAAAGGATAGTCCTTCACAACATGATCGAACTAAGATTTAAATCCCTGTTGAGAGAGACACTCATATTTAGTGTTCGACGGTACCTCAAATAAGATTGCTTCCAGTAAGATGATACTTATACTTAGCAATATATATATATATATATATATAGCCCTTGTTGTGGCATGGATATTCGCGGAGGACATGAGTTTTATTCTGTCTGCAATATCAAGCTGTTAGAATTTGCTCCAATTCAAAACAAAAAAGAAAGAGAATCCATATAAAAGATTATAAACAAAAAGAAAGAGACGTCATATAAAACAGTTATATTTTGGTATATTAGGCCTGGTGGAGATGGCAAACAAAGGCCCAAATATTAGCACGGGCTTTCCTAAGCCCACAATAATCAATCAAAGCTCTTTGAACCCTTCCTCTATTCATAAACGTATAGAAATAATAACCAACGTGGGTTGGCCCAAGTGGTAAGGGATTTGTGTTTCCTTCAGCGCTCTAATCCCAGGTTTAATTCTTAGAAAGGCGTGCATGAAAAAAATCTGTTTGGGAGAGTTGTCCCATCTTAGGCACGACAGTACCCGAGGGATTAGTCATTGGATTCGCTTCAGTGATACCTCGCGTAGCCAAAAAAAAAGTATAGAAATAATAAAATAACGATAAGTGTCAAAAAATAAAATAAAATAACAATAATTTAAATTTAAAATTTAAATATAAATCCTAATCAACTTTGAATGATTATTGAATAAGAATTCATATTTTCCTGACCATCTCATTTAAGTTTTTTATTTAGATAGTCAATCACGCCCTGACTCTAAAAGAGTTTATTGTTATTTTTTAGCTTTACGTCTTTCAACCTTCATGTAATATTCCTTACGCCTGAAGTTAGAGAAGATTACAAAACAAACAGTTAAGTAAAACTAAAGAATAACACGAATATTTTTAGAGTTGGGTTGCGTTTAGCTATCTCAAAAAATGAACTCATGTGAGACCTAACTCTAATACCAATTGAGAGATAGAACGGTTAAGCGAAAAGAGGAAGAGAAAGAGGAGAAGGATTGAAAATATGAATTCTTATTCCATAATCGGTCAAAACTACATAGTACCAAGAACTCTTGCTATATTTATAGAGCTAAAAAAATAATAAAATAAAAATCATTTAAATTTAAATCCAAATCTAAATCCTAAATCAAATCCTAATTTTAAAATAACGAAGATAGTTATAGGATAACCTATATATCATATATTATTGAGATACCGCAAATATCAATAAATAAATTCTTTTTTTGCCATTAAATAAATAAATAAATTCTAATTCTAATGTATAAATATCCTTATTTAATAATTTTAAATATAACCCTGTATATTTAAATTAATTCCTAATTATCCATAATACAATATTTGATAATACATAACAAACAAAAAAATTACGTCAACTCGCCCTACTAGGAGCTTATGAATTATACAGCTCCTTTTTTTATTCATGTATCATTAAGAAAACTTGTTTAGTTCCGGCTAATAAATTGGATAATAAGTGTTTATAAATTATAATTTACGGTATATAAGAGGAGTTTTGTTTCGACTTATATAATAAGTTCTTATTCTTAAAAAATAAGCTAATCTAAACATGCTTTCAGATATATGATTAATATTTCACCCACATTTTTTTCATCTTCTTCGTCTTTGCATTTTCTCCATAGAAAATCAAGGAGAGAATATTTCACCAAAAAAAGGTTGATTTTTTTCCCCACTCCAAAAAAAGTTGACGATGAAGGCGAACCATCAAGAATAAGAGAAATCAAGAGTGTCGGCCGGATATTAAATTATTATTTAAAAAAAAAAAAAAATCCATCTAACGCTTAAATCACCAGTATGATGTATTCTTTAATCCTGTTAACCTAATCATTGTCATCTTACAATGTATAAAATGATTTAGAGTGAATTGTAAATTTTTTTCGTCAGTTTAAATTTTATTGACATTGATCTGAATCTTAATTCTGATCCAGATTCTTTTTATTGGCAAGACCAAGATATAAACAAAACTCAAGTGAAACAAAAAAAATATTAGTTCTATCTTCATTTAATTTTATATTAGCATATCACAATACACATTATTTACTATTCTTTTTTGCTAAACACATGCATCATTGTATTAGAAGCAATCTTATTCGAAACACTATTGGACACTAAATGTGGCATCTCTTTCAACAGAGATTTGAATATTGGTTCCTCGAAAAGACAATAATATGTGGATAATAAATTTTATTTTAATAAAAAAATATTTAAATTTCTCAAACTTGTAGTTGTATTTCAATAAATAAACCAATAATCTACGTATAACTTCAATAAATCTAAAATAGTTAATATAATTTATCCTTAAAATATCCTCACATGATCATGACGATTGCATGACAAATGTCTTTCAAAAAATATAAAATTTTCATTTTGTGAATTTTGTTTAATAAAACAAAGGCTAATTATTAAGGGGTGGACTTTTATGCATTAATTTTTGTCAATTTGTTCCCAAAATACCTCCATTGCTTTAGATAATGGTTGGATTGCCTCATGGTAGACTCATGTAGTATTACTAAATCACCCCAATTAAATAAGGGCATTTTTGAAAAATAAATAAAATTAACTAATTTAACTACTATCCTTAATTTCTCCAAAGTTAGGTAAATATGTCCTATAATTAGGATCGGAGGGAGTATCATATATTATTGAGACACCGAAAATATCAATAAATAAATAAATTCTAATTCTAATGGATAAATATCCTTATTTAATAATTTTAAATATAACCCTGTATATTTAAATTAATTCCTAATTATCCATAATACAATATTTCATAATACATAACAGACAAAAAAAATTACGTCAACTCGCCCTGCTAGGAGCTTATGAATTATACAGCTCCTTATTTTATTCATGTATCATTAAGAAAACTTGTTTAGTTCCAGCTAACAAACATAAAAAGAGTTTGAGATAGTTTATTTTTGGGTAATAAGTGCTTATAAATTGTGATTTACAGTATACGAAGTAAGTATATGATAGGAGTTTTGTTTCGACTTACATAATAAGTTCTTATTTTTAAAAAATAAGCTAATCTAAACATGTTTTTAGATATATGATTAATATTTCAACCACATTTTTTTCATCTTCTTCGTCTTTGCATTTTCTCCATAGAAAATCAAGGAGAGAATATTTCACCAAAAAAAGGTTGATTTTTTTCCCCACTCCAAAAAAAGTTGACGATGAAGGCGAACCATCAAGAATAAGAGAAATCAAGAGTGTCGGCCGGATATTAAATTATTATTTAAAAAAAAAAATCCATCTAACGCTTAAATCACCAGTATGATGTATTCTTTAATCCTGTTAACCTAATCATTGTCATCTTACAATCTATAAAATGATTTAGAGTGGATTGTAAATTTTTTTTCTTCAGTTTAAATTTTATTGACATTGATCTGAATCTGAATTCTGATCCAGATTCTTTTTATTGGCAAGACCAAGATATAAACAAAACTCAAGTGAAACAAAAAAAATATTAGTTTTATCTTCATTTAATTTTATATTAGCATATCACAATACACATTATTTACTATTCTTTTTTGCTAAACACATGTATCATTATATTAGAAGCAATCTTATTTGAGACATTACTGGACACTAAATGTGGCATCTCTTTCAACAGAGATTTGAACATTGGTTCCTCGAAAAAACAATAATATGTGGATAATAAATTTTATTTTAATAAAAAAAACATTTAAATTTCTCAAACTTGTAGTTGTATTTCAATAAATAAACCAATAATCTACGTATGACTTCAATAAATCTAAAATAGTTAATATAATTTATCCTTAAAATATCCTCACATGATCATGACGATTGCATGACAAATGTCTTTCAAAAAATATAAACTTTTAATTTTGTGAATTTTGTTTAATAAAACAAAGGCCAATTATTAAGGAGTGGACTTTTATGTATTAATTTTGGAAAGGAAATTAGGGCAGTGTCTTCATCAAAGTGCTTGGAAGGTGGGAGTGGCATAGGATGCAAAGTCTAACTGGACAAAGTCACAAAGAACAGAAGAATATTTTCTCCCTTTTTTACTTTGAGGGAAAAAAACCTTGTAATCAATTACTAACCACCTCCTCTTTTTAAATATAAGATCTATTTTAAAAAGAAAATCAAACTATAAAATATATCTTATATCACTCATTTATTTACTATTTACTCTTGGTTTTTATCCCATTTGATGAAGAGATCTATTTTGTTCTCTACACCCTATTTGGTATGGTTAAAAAATAAATTTTAATGTTAATTTTAATATAAAAATGAGATGTATGATATATTGTTGTGATAATTATTAAGAGTATTATTTTTAAGAGATATTCACATGAAAGAAGGAAGAGAGACACATAAATACTTTCCAAATTCATAAATTTCAATTCAATTTACGGCCGGAAATAGCTTAATCGCCATGAAGTTTTTAGGGATTTGTTTGTGGTTAAATTTTGTAGTAGATTGCCCTTAATTTGAACCGTTTAACAAATAGTAATAACTTTAATTTAAGGAAAAAGATATTTAAATATCAATCGAACTTTAAAATCCTAAATTTATTTATTGATAATAAAAGTAATGGGATTGACAAAAAGAATATAGCAATTGACAACTTATATTTTTGAAAAATCACTAATTTAAGATTTTAAAGTTTAAGTGGTATTTATTTATCTTTTTTCCTTTAATTTATATATATATATGCCTTTGGATAATTAGGTCATTCCACTGGAAAAAAAATCTAGAATAGTTGTTAAAAACTTTTTAAAAATTAAGGCATTGATTTTTTTTTTTTTTATACAATTGAATTTTTATTTATGAAACAGTTTCATGATGATTTGTTAGATTGATCAAAGGAAGTGGATAAAGTGTCAAAGAGGAATGGAGACAGGGGAGGGTGTGTCCAGATGTACTTTGGGAAACAAGAACAAGACATGAGGCCATTGGGCATTGGTTAAGCTATCAAATCAGTGTTTTATCTTCCACACTTGTTTTGTAAGGACACAAGCACATTTACAAAGCACCAAAATAATACCACCCACCCCATTTGCTTAATACTCTATACTTCCTCCACACCACAGTGTATAAGGGACAATTTTGTCCGGACGTTTCCAGTGAGAGGGCAATAAGAAAGTAATTTTATGCCGATTGTTATCTCAATTAATTTTAATATTTAATTGATAAAATATATTGAGTTGATAATCCATATGTCATTCACATCATTTTTTAAGGTATAATTTTACCTTAGAAGTTCACGTGTCATTTACTTTATATTTTTTTCAAAGTTAGATTTAAAACTTTTGGGATAAATGTATACCTTAACAAAAATAATATGGATAGCATGTGAAATAACATCTTAGTATATCTGGCCAATTAAATGTTAAAATTAATTAGAATAATTGTCAGGGGGAAATTGCCCTTTGGTAAAAACTTCCTGGACAAAAATACCTCTTAACCCTATATACTTAAATATAAGTAGGCTTTTGTTATGCACAAATATAAATTTTTTTAAAACTTTGGACACTTTTAATTATAGTTGTTATGATAAGCTAGACTTGAACAAATTAACATGTTTGCATGTTATTACAAATAAAAATAAAATATTAATCTCTAATGGGCCCTAAGATTATTGTCTCTTTACTAGCTACTCCCTCTATCCACTATATAAGTCATTTGGCCTTTTTCACAATATAAATCACTTAAAGATTAATTAATACTTATTTATTAATTTTGTTCATGTAATTAATCTTTAAATATGACTCACTTTATTTTTCCTCTCTCCTCCAAAAAGTCATTTCAAATGGGTAAATTTGAAACTATTTTCAGCTTAAGTCAAATTTAATGAGTTAACTATTAATTTTTTTGTTTCAATAAATCAGTTGAAATAACTTATATTGTGAATCAGAATGAGTGCTCTTCTTATCTAATTTATAAGATAGAAATAGAAGCTTTTTTTTTTCATATTTATAAGTCACTTTATAAATTGTTCATATAAATATACAATTTTACCCTTGATTTATGATTAAGAAGACTTTATTTTCTTGAGGTATTATATATATTGAATAGGGATAAAGTTGTAAAGTTATCAAATTGTAAATATCAAATTAAAATATAAATGGGACCATAGGAGTAAGTAGGGGTGTTCAAATCCAGGATCGGGACCGGGATCCCCCACTCCCTGTCCTAGTCTCGATTTTTGGCTGGGATGCAAATTGCATCCCGGTCCCGGTCCCGGTAATCCCGGACAGGATCGGGATCAAATTAGAAAATCCTGATTATAAAAAAAATTAAATTTAAAATATATTATTATATTAGTTAAATTTTCTATAATTTGGTATTTAAAATAATTATTTAACACCTAATAAGGCCATAATAATCACACAAATTGATATAGAATTGAAGAATAACATTTTATTATTATTATTATCACCTTCATCATTTTTGTTATTATTTTTATACATTATATAGTAGGATTAGTATCACGATATATACGATTTAACTCCAAATAAATATGTGATATACATTTTATCAAATGATAACTTAAATTATGGGATAAAAAATATAAAAATAAAATAATAACTTAGTTTTTAAGAAAATAAATAAATAAAAAATAAAAAACCAAGACCGAGACGGGGATCACAAGGTGTGTGACCGGTCCCGGTCCTAGGTACAGTAGATCCTGGTCCCGGTCCCGGTCGGGACACTTTGAAATGTCCGGACCGAAAATTTCTGGGATTAAAATGTTCGGACCGGGACACTTTGAACACCCCTAGAAGTAAGCATCAAATATAATGGAGCACAGAACCAATAAGATGTTAAGGTTGTTAGTTCAATAGGAGAATATAAGTTTAAATTTTGATTAATACACTTATTAGGATTATAACCTTAATGAAATTAAAAATAAGGTATAATGGAGCGAAGAGAAAAAAGAGACAACAAATTTTGTCTTGTAGTAGACCACGTCATATGATTAGACAATAAGTCAGCATCGAAGTGGGGTAAGGATGGGGTGGGGCCACTTCTTTGACGCAATGGGGGCCCAATTAACTGTTCTTTAAAGCCCAACTGGTCCTCACACTCATATTTTAATTTATCTTTTCTTAATACTTTATTTATTTATTTGCATAGGGAAACGTTAAAAAAGTGTGCGCTCCACCCACTTTGGCATTTGTTGGTATAAAATCATGAATATAATATATGTTTGGTATTATTTATTTTTTGACAATAAATCATTATTACGTAAATTGAGATAAAAATCCTCTCACATATTTATCCCGTATATCGTGAATCACGATTTATAAGTATTTATTACCCAAAAATAAGCTATTCGAAATGAACACTATATTTAGATTAAGTCATTTTTATCCTTAAAATATTTGGGATGATGGTGTTATTTTTAATTTGTATACGTTTCTGGTCCCAATTTTTTTTTTTTTTTGTAGGCTTAGGATCTTGAAATTAAACGAAATGCTCATGATAAAATAAATGGTATCATCAGTTTCTTGCTCAAGTTTAAAATATTGCTATCGAGAATCGTGTGAGCATGTATCCTCGATTAATTTATCCTCTTGAATTTTTTATGTTTATTATCAAATCTACAGGACGATTATTCAGTTTGTTAATTAATTACTCCCTCCAATCTTTAACATTTTACTAAATTTGATTAAATTAAAGATATTAGTTAAATGAGTTAATATAATATATATTTTTTAAAATACCTTGTCATCTTTTTTAATTCTCTCATTTTCTGTCCTTAACTCCTTGATTATTGTTGAATAAACATTAATAAGGGTAAATTACGACAAGATTAACAAACAAAAAAATTATATATTATATTTAGTTCTAATATCAACTACTTAAATATATCTTATATTTAAAAGTCAAAACCAGAGAGAGTAATAATTGCAATAGCTTTTTTTTTCAGCCAAACTAATAATTATAATAACTTTTTTCTAGTTCCTTAAGTCTCTTGGACTTGTATACGTATTCCATTTTTTATAATGAGTTCGCTTGACATTAAAGTGTTCATATTTTTGTCCTTGTTGAGCTTTCACTTTATATTTGTATTTGTCTAAGTGCACGCTTGATCAATTTGTTGACTAGATATATTTAACTACACAATCTTTTATAAAAATATGAAATTGGATAATGAAGAAATATCCTTCACTTGATCGATAGCACTTATCATATTTGCCTATTTTATTTTAATTTATTCTTATTGATACTCCTTTAACAATAATCAAATCAGGGAGATACTGAAAGAAATAAGGAAGATGATTAAGGTGTTTAAAAAAATATTATATTAAATAATTTTATTAATTTAATTAAATTAGATAAATAAATCTTACATTAAGAATCTGATGGAGTAATAGGCTTTATCTCTCTTCAATAGGAAATTGAACCCCTAACATGATGTTTAAAAAAATCAATTTTTTAATGTATTCAGATATTTGGTATTAGAGTGCTCAAAAATACACGCAAGCTATAAACTAAAGACATGCTCGGAATAATTTAATTATCATGTTCATCAAAAGACTCTTTCAAAGAAATTGTGGGGAACAGAAGGAAAACCCTTAATTATTTATCACTAGAAAGGAAAAAAAAAAAAAAAAACAGTCATAATGAAATGGTCCTTACAAGAAATCATAGCATCAAACTTTTCACTATTTTTTTCACCTTTCCCTTTTATCTTTAAAATTTTAAATGAGATTATATAAGGGAGAATTATATTTAAGTCCCATGAAAGAAAAAAAAAATGAAGAAATGGTCCCTATAGATTGCAAAATGAAAAAATGATCCCACTAACAACTCCATGAACCTGTATTGACAACCCATTAACAACTCCAGGAGCCTGTATTGACAACTCTATGGGACCATTTTTTCATTTTATAATCTATAGGGACCATTTCTTCATTTCTCCTCTTCCTTGGGACCTGAATTTAATTCTCCCGATTATATAATGAAGTTGCTCCAAAATTTGAAGGCGGCAATAATATTGAAAATTCAGAACTCCACTCATTACATTACCATTCACATCATAATAATACTGCCTCCCTCATAAAGTTACTTGGGTCTAACCTTTAATTAAGGTACATTAATTGATTTACACTAAACTTCACTTACCTCATTTTCCCTCTTTTATCTCCCTATTTTTTTAAAAAAAAATCATGACAACATGGTTTGAAGCTTAAGTAATATTCATATTTTATTTCATTTTCACTGTTAACTACTATCCCAGATGATATTCCCAAACTTTTGAGCTAACAATGTTAACTTTAATTTTTGATGGTAGGGAAAAAAATACAGTTTTGGTATTTATAATTTTATTTAATGTACACTTGTATTCATTTTAAAAAAAAATTTCCCAATATTTTGGATAATTAAAGTAGGACACGGATATTTCAAACTTATATAATGAATATTTTAATTTGTATCTTTTTTTTTTAGCAAAAATATTTTAATCTGTATCTATAACACTTAATTCACGCGCTACCCTCGAATAAAGAACATGATGGAATAGAATTGATATGATATTTGTAATATGGTCGACTGTTGAACTCTGTGTCTAGGTACATTCTTATAAATAAGACTATTTAATTAAGAAATAAAAAGATTTTCTGATTGTTGAAAGAGAATTGAGGTACAAGTAACCTCACGTTGGGAAATTAATCAATATTTTTTCCGATCCTAAATATAAGACATAATTTATAATACAATTTATACTATAAATTATATCCTATATTTAAAATCAGAGGTAGTAATTAATTTCTTTATAGGACATGCAAAGAGTGATTATACTTTCCTAATTAATAGGACACTTTAACTCTATAAAATAATAAGAGATGACTCCTTTAGTTGTGAATATTTGCCCTCAGTTATTGAATTTTCTGGCTCTATCTTATTCTTTCGTTTTCTCTTAACATAAGCTGTTTAGAATTATAGAGCCTTGAAAGTTTAACTCGAATCTGAATATAGATTTAGTGAGTGTTTGACATCATTTATTTTGGGATAATAAGTCATTATTACGTAAGTCAAGATAAAACTTCTCTCACATACTTACCTCGTATACTGTGAATCATGATTTATAAAATACTTATTATTAAAAAATAAGCTATACTAAAGGAATACTTACCTAGCACACAAGTCCATTTTCTCTCCTTGTTTTCCGTCATTGACTTGTCATCTATCACTCAAGAGCATACCATAGTTAGTGCTGTTTTATATGTTTTAGCTGGCTTTTGATTAAAAAAAAAACTTGTACCAATTTATCCTCATTACAATACCAGGCTGTATCTTCATTACAACTTTACAAGTCAAAATCGTGACAAGGCCACATTAAAATTTTTTACTCCCGATCCTAATTATGGACAATATTTGGAAGTTGATATTGGTCCTAATTATAGGATAAAGTTGTAATTTTTGTCAGTTTCTTCCCAAAATACCCCCTATTGATACTTTCTCAATAATAATTAAACACAATAATAATCTAAGAATATACTTATGTATTCTATAAAGTGAGTAATGCTTGCAACTCATTAATGCCACATACACCTCAATTTTACTGTTTTTTTAAATTTTAAGTTTTAAATAAGGGCATTTTAGGAAAATAAATATGATTAACTAATTTAACTACTATCCTTAATTTCTCCAAAATTAGGTAAATATGTCCTATAATTAGGAAGGGAGTAGTATGTACACAAACACAACACCCACCATGCGTGCACAGAATAAAATTAATATGCATATTGACCAACGTGTATGTGTGTGTGTGCGCGCATATATAATATATATATACAATAATAGAGTTAGGAGCCCTACCTATCTCACAAAACGGTGCATTTCTGTATTTTTGTATATTTTTTTAAAAATAAAAACTATCAAATTTTAATTCCATGATCCTCATTATAACATCCTAAATGGGTTGGTAATTTGGAATACGATTCCCACAGTGACATGAATATGAGGTACAAACTTCAATGTTTCGTGGTGGTGGTGACGGGGGACTGCTCCAACGAACGAATGAAATGAAATTGCAAAAAACGTCAAAAGCAGAAAATGGCGACACCTCAAACTTTTTCATCTGCGCGTGATGGGCCCCACCGATCCATCGTCTCCCAACTGTCACGTATTCTTATTCTTCCTGTGTGTGTCACCCACAGCAAAATTCTAACGCCTCCCTCCATCTCTCTCTCTAACCATCACCTATTCACTCTCTCTCTCTCTCTCTCTCTCTCTCTGTCTGGTCACACCTTCTTTTTCTTTCTTTCTTGTTTTTTTTGCTTTGGTTTATGACGAGTCTTCAATGGCTGCCCGTATCTAATCTTGCGTAAAGCAATCAGGGGTCGGTGCTAGATGAGCATTTTCGTCTCTTTTTGGCTGTCAAAAAGACCCCCAAAAGCTAAAGCCCTGCTCTTTTTCTTTCTTCTTCTTTAGTTGGATGGTAGTACTGTTCTGGAAGAATGTATCGTCATGAGGGTACTTCTCAAGGCATATTTCATCCCGGATTTTTTAAGTTTCAAGCCGGAGAGAGCTAATTGTCTAGGATTAAATGATGCTCTTTTTTGGCTTTATATGTTAGAATTTCTGAGGATGATGAAATAGTTGGAGTTTTTCGCTGCTCTATCCCCTTTTGTTCAAGTAGTTGAAGAAGTTGAATGCCCCCATTCATTGGTCATCATCGACAAGGTTGCACAGAAGAAATTCTGCTTTGGATTGCTTATTCTGGGAATTGTGTACGATAGGAGCTTTTGATGTAATTATTGAACCTTTTCTTTTGCTTGGTTTGATCAGAATCCTTGGCCACTAATAATTTTTATGAACAATTAAGCTTTGAATACGATGTTTTGATCATGACTGGCCTTATCTCTAGAAGGAACAGCGTTAATTACTGACAGTTTCAACCCCAAAGGAAGCTACAACAAGGTGATTTCTTAGATGATTCATCAGGCTGCATCTTTTACTACTTTTCTATGTTAATTGTTGAGTCAAGAGGTCCCTGAATAACGGGTTCACATTTGATGCTTCTATTTTTCATCTTTCATATGATTTTTTTCTATTGTCATCACATGCCTAAAATTGGTAATCAGCATCTACTTTTAGTTCCGTCTTCAACCATTTTGTGTGAAAATCCATATCTCTGTTCCCCATCAGCTGGATGATCGAGTTTGAATATTATCATAGTCTCCTTAAGTTATCAAT
Source organism: Inga oerstediana (assembly GCA_963210345.1). Lineage (NCBI taxonomy): Eukaryota > Viridiplantae > Streptophyta > Magnoliopsida > Fabales > Fabaceae > Inga > Inga oerstediana. The sequence continues at coordinate 3,954,294 of OY723408.1, forward strand.
TGATGAATTTAAACAAAAACCATGTTCATGCATAGAACTTACTATGTCTGCTTCCATATGACAGTCTTCTTCTTCTTCTTCTTCTTGGTCAATATGACTGTGTTCTTCAGTATTATAGTTTTAGGGCGTTAGTTAGATCAGTCATGAGTATTTACTTCATGTTTTTGTTAATCAAAAAGGTTTTGCAACAGCAGGGTTCAGAGAAATAAAGAAGAAAGTTAACTGTTGGAGATCATAATGGGAAAGAGATCACGAAAAGGTCCTAAGAGGAATGAGAAGGATAATCCAGGATGTATGCGGGGCATTATTAGTATATTTGATTTCCGCCACGGTCGCCCGGCTCACAAGTTGATTACAGATGCTCGGCACAGCATCAAGCATTCTGTTGGTGACAAAAGTGAGAACTGTACTTAATGTCTGTATTTGTGGTTCAAAACTGACAGATATTCTTTGCTACTTGAGAATTATTCCACCAATAATATGCTATAAAAAGCTAGACTTGTATATATAAGATGGTGGACAATTTGGACTGGATAAACGATTTGCTAGGCCTTGTTTTATAGTACATTAGTCTTTAATATAAGAGCTAGATAACTAATTTGAGAATATTAAGAAAATTATAATCAAATTAGTTAAATTAGTTATTTGTAACAAACGTGTTTTGGTTTCTCTAAGCTGCCTTCTTTAATCATGTCCAATGGAACTACCCTTGATTGTGAGCCCCTTAATATGATACTTTAGACAAAAATTATAAATTTAGGAGATAAAGTGGATTAGGGTCTTATATTTAGGACCAAAGTGAATCCCTTACCCTGTGCCTTTTATTTAGGACCAGAGGTAGCATTTTACAAGTTTTTTAGAGTCACGTTCGCCTTGAGAAGCAATTGTTTTGGTTTCTGGTGTCTGTCTGCATACCAACTTAGTTTAAATGAACTCCTTAATAGAAAATACTCTTTCCTTTTGAAGCAGCATGGTTGGTGAATAGTTTGTGGTTCGTCATCTTCGAACTCACCAAAAGGAGTTGAAATAATTTTTTAACCTCATTATTTCTTCACTACACAGGTATTATGCATTCAAAGAACAAGTTTGAGATGTTAAGCAATTTGGATGAAGATTGTGAAGGCAACTTTGTAAGTCTCCACATCCTAATTTTTATGCAGACATGAAACTTGCAGAGAATTGAAAATCTTCCTAGGACACTAATAAAATATCACTTCCGGTCCTTAATATAAGATTTTATTTGTAATTCAATTTGTACTACAAACTAGATTTTATATTTAGACTAGAGGTAGTACCTTCGGTTCTAAATATAAAACCCCGTTGATTTTTTTGGGGAGATTATGGAATCTAATTAAATTACTTTAAAATATTTATATTTATCGTTTTTTATCCAAACTAATTTGGCTAGCATATAAATTGATATATAATTTAATTACACACAAAATATTATATGATTAAGTAACTTATTTAACTTCTTTAATCTCTCTAAAAAACAATCAACTAGGTCTTATATTTAGAATTGGAGGTAGTATCAAGTGGTAACAGGATGTCTACATATTTACTGATATTACTGAATCATGAATCTGTCAGGATGGTGGAGAGAGCAAGAGAACAATGGTTACAACTGATGCTGTTAAGCCTTGCGTGAAGAAACTCATTGAAGAAGAGATGTTAATTAACCAAGAAATGATGAAGAATGTACATAATGTTGAAGTAGAATCAAAAGAATCCAGATTAAGGCTTCCCAATCCCCTGAAGATAGATTCAAAGAGAGAAAAAAAATCTCGCAAGAAAAGCCGTGATATGGATGCGCAGAGTTTATATTCTGATGCAACTTTTGAATCAGAGCTCTCACATAACCAGCATTCAATGCATCAGTCCAAAAATAGTATTGATTTGGACAATATAATGGAAGGCTTTTCTCATTTCAAAGATGCTTGTTCTGTGGTGTGTAACCATGATGATGGTGAAGTTCTTGCGCAATTGAATGAGAAGAATGCTATGGCCGAAAACAGTGGAAAAGATGCAATCTATGAATTTGTTAATCAGATCATATATAATGGAAAAGATCTGCCAGAAGATGAAAATTTTGTCTGCTCACAGGAACTCATGCAAGTACTTCAGGTTATAAGTTCAGATAAGGAATTGTCTCTTAGACTTTTACAAGATCCAAACTCACTTTTAAGGAAACATGTTCAAGAGTTGGGGAATGCTCGGGGGACAGAATTAGAATTCAACATGTCCAAACAAGAACCTAGCAATCTGAGACAAACCACAGAGGTTGTCAACCACAAGCAGCGTAACGTTTTTTGGAAGAAGGTGATACCTCAAGAAAAAAGTCCAGCAAAAGGAAATGACAACAACACTGGGTCTTCGAAGAGAATTGTTATTTTCAAATCAGATCCCATGGGCTTGCCATATTCTGAAACTGACAACAATCTTACCTCATCTTTAGATTCTCACGATATGAATCATCCCAAAGGTGACCATGTTAGAGTTAGTTCACATTTTTCTTTCACAGAGATAAAAAAGAAGTTGAAACATGCTATGGGAAAGGAAAGGCATGGAAATCCCAGAGGGATCTTCAAAAAACTCACTATCGAGTGTCAAAACATGGAACAAGGCAGTAAGGTCTTTGGAAAAGACAATAATGGAATGAAATCTCCCAATAAGGACCATTTCTTCATTGAGAAAATAGCAAGACCCACATCAGACGCTAAGAAAGGAGACAAGGCTGGTAAGTTGAGAGACTCTGAGGTGACCCCGGATAGGTGTCTCAGAAAAAGTGATTCCAACTTATACTCTGAGGCCAAGAAACATCTGCATGATATTCTGGGTAATGGAGATGAAAGCATGGAGTTTTCGAGTCAGCGGATCCCGGAAACCCTTGGGAGAATTCTATCTCTTCCTGAGTACAACTTTTCTCCTGTTGGAAGTCCTGGAAGGGAGCATGAGCATTGTTTAGTGACTGCACCGACAAGATTTTCTACAACGGGGAACATTCAGGAGGCTAAGGAGGATTCTGAAGCTGCTGTTCTTGGTCAACCAGATCAGGCAACAAACAATCCAGAGAAGCAATCAAGCATTTGTGATGAAAGTTCTAATGAGAAATTACAAGATATCAACTTGAAGCTAAATATCCCGACTGATCTTACTTATGATGATAAAGTGGAAGGAACCTGTTGTCATCCTATTAGGAATGAGATAGTTCCCGAAGGTATGATAGTTCCCTCTAAATGGTTTATTATATGTTACTTCACAAATTTAGGGCAGATATTGTTGGATCTACTAGAGAGGTTGATAATTTGGATTTCCCCCCCTCTAAATCTGTAGATTTAATAACAAGAAGTGACCAAGAATGTGACTCTGAGATTTCTGATGGTTCAAAACCTTCTCTATGTTTGAATCAGGTAATCTCTTAATGTTTCTTTGTACAAAAGAAGATTTCTTTTTTTCTATTATTCTAGTTACAAGAATCAAAATTTCATTTGAATCGAGGGTAATTTGATGCATGTTCTAAAAGTGTAGTAAAAATAAGTGATGTTAGGCTTCCTAGTTTTCTTCAATGCCTTGCTGTAATTTGATTCTTTTTCTTTGACTGAATAATTCCATCACTGTAAGATGTCATTTTGACCGTCTCACTATCTTTCTTTCCCTCCACAGGAAATCTCAGAAGAAAATCAACCTCCATTTTCTTATCCACCAGCATCATCTTCTTCTCACGCTTCACTGACAACGAAAGTTGCGGAGATGGAAAGTGGTCCAGATGAATCTGGGCGGCCAAGCCCTGTGTCTGTTCTTGATACGCCATTTGGTATTAGCCCTGGAAATACCAAATCTGAACCTGGTATGCATTTTACACAGGAAAACTTCGGAAAAAAACAAAAGCTCTATTTTTTAAATCATGTAAAACTTTGGAAATGTTATTTATAATTGTTTCAGTGACTTCTATCTTAAGTGAATCCGGAAATAGAAAATAGCAAGATGGTTTCTAGGGAACACTATATCACATGTCATTTCATAATTCTTCTAAAATATATTATAGAAATTTGTTTGGTTTCATGAAGTCTTTTTTCCTCTGCAGATAAGCAAAACTTTCAAATGCTTTAAGAAAATGGCCAATCAGCCTATAAACTTCTTGGTTTCATATCTTCATTGGTATATTAAAATTTATCTAACCTTATATTCACTATTGATTTGCAGATAAAGTACCAGTGAAACCCTTGCATATTCAGTTTGAGGATCATGAATCCTCACCAATGGATCAACTTGAAGGAGGAAAACTTTGTACTGAAGAAAATAAATTGATATTTGATTACATTGAATCAATACTGCAATCCTCTGGCTTAAATAGAGATCAACTAAGAATCAAGTATCTTTCCTCACACCAAATTCTGGATCAATCCTTGTTTGATGAGTCAGAGTTTTTCCCAAACCAGCTTTGCCATGATATGAAGCTCCTATTTGATTGCATCAATGAAGTTCTTGAGGATGTTTGTTGGCATTACTTTGCGATAATACTTCCTTGGGCATCATTCCTTAAACCAAGCATAGGGCCAAACCCAGATATGAACAAGGTTGTTCTTATGATCTGGCAAAGAGTGTGCTGGCATCTCCTTCCGTTTCCTCGGCCACATACTTTGGATCAAATTGTTCAGAAAGACATGGCAAGGAATGAAACATGGATGGACCTTCGAGGCGACGCTGAAACAGTTGTTATTGAGATGGGTGAAGCTATTCTTGCAGAACTGATGGAAGATACTCTGTTCAGTTGTGTAGGTGAAAGTCTAGAAAGTGAATCCTCTCAACTTGAATCTAAATTGCAGGAACATTAAATCAGCATCAACATGTAGAAGGAAAATAGGGAAGTTATACATCATGCTTCAAGGGAAAGGAAATAGATAAGAGCATTTAGAGACTTCTTGGCCATATCTGACTTCTCTGATAGGGGTTAGAATAGTGGGAAGGTGTGGATATTCATTCAAATAAGATAACAGAATTTCAGTTGGGAATGCTTGCAGAAAGTAGAAAATTAAAACTTTTTATACGTTTTGTTCATGTGTTTCACTTGATCCAGCGTGAGTCAAAGATGCTGGTGAGATTGTAGATTTTGTAGAGTTTCATATTTTCATAACATGAGTTTGCGTTTCATAAATCTGGTTGGATTCCTCTTTGCAATTTTTTTGGGTACTATTTACCAAATATTTTAACAAGGTAATAAATAATGAATAGGCAATAGTAAGTCCAGCTGGGCTTAGTTTCAGAAGGAACAACTGGATGGGATTACTTCTCTCATTTTCTCTTCTCATCACCATAATGGCTAATTGTTTAAACTTTCACAATTGAAGTGAAAAAAACATAACTACAAAACTTTTTAATAGTAGTTTACAGTTATGAACTACTTAGGTTAAATTTATTTATATATTTTTATATAACATTATAATAATAGTTTTATAAAATATTAAATCTGAATAATTAAAATTATAATCAATAGTGATGAGAAGAGAAAAGGAGGAAAAATGAGTAAATAAAACGAGATAAGCCTGGAAGCATGCTCATTAGTTAAATCCACACAAAATTGCAATTAGCTATTGATCTCATGAAGTACATAACCTAAACTACATAAAATATCACCATCACAAAATTGCAGTAAATGCCTAAAGACTTTCTGAATGTAAGGCGTTCAGTGTTGAAGCCATCAAGCCGAATGTAGTTAGTAAGTTATATAATCATCACAGGCCGTAAGGCAAAACTATGAAATGTCACGTTACTTCCTCTTCTTATTTCCAAGTATCATTGAGGGGAAAGGACGAGGTGCTGCCTTTTTCATAAATGAACTGCTTCTGCTATCTTCGTCCACATCATCGTCTTCATCATCTTCAACGCCATGTCTTTGAGATGATCTAGATTCCTCTTCTGATCGAGCAGCTTTTCTTTTTCTGGCATCCAACTTGGCATATAATTTCCGTTCAACAGGGTCATCTGAGGGCCCCACTTTGGATTGGCGAACAACTTTTGCACCAAGGCCAAGCCTATATACACAGATGTGTAACAATAGTTATAATGGTGAAAGAATGTTTATAACACAAGCTTGCCAAAGTTGACATGGGGAACAATTTAATGAATGGAGGTCATAATGAGCACACACCTAGGAGGCCGACGCTTTGTTTCAGCATCTATTGGTTCATCATCTTCAACTTTGCTCATGTTATTTACCCATTCTTTGGCCTGCCAATTAGAATGATCAGACAATAATTATCAGCAGTACCCAAAAAATTACAATATTTCATACAAAATCTTGCCACAGTCAAAAAACCGTATTTCAAATCTTGCCACCGTATTTCAAATCCCAATCTTCACAAAAAGGAACTTGGGAGGCAAAAATGTTTGCCCACAGTTTGTGACATTATTAAAATGTTAGCTTCCTGAAATGTATTTTGTTTTCATGATTTCGTTTCCCATTTGTCATAAGAATCCAAATATTATATATGAATGGCATCATTACCAATTTGTGCTTATCATTCACCAAACACTTGGAAACCATATAAAAGCTTCAGGTCTTTGCAATGACTATGAAAACAATTGTGGTGTGCACTGGCAAGCAACATGAGTTCATTTTCAGGGCCACTATGTCAGTTACAATTTCGATGCTGAACTGCAAATTATGCATAGTGAAATTTAAAATACATAAACTTATGATCTAAGTGGACATGCTATCCCATTAACTTTTAAGGGGCAGAAATGTCTGATTCTACTCATGCCTAAATTATTGCTAAAACCAGCATGCAACAAAAATATGGAAAACATTTCAATCAAGAAGATACAACACAAATATACAAGTCACTATAGTCTACAAGGATGTTAAGGTGGAATTAAAGAAAAACAGGTATTTACCAGTTTCAATGCGTTGTCCAACTTAACAATTTGGGGAAGAGAAGAACCCTTCTTCGAAGGCTCTGTAACACTCATCTCAGCTTCTTTAAGTCGGAAACTCAAAAGCGTTTACTATCCAACCTGGAAAGGAAAACCAATTGTATATGAAATAGATATCTGGCACATGGAGACTGCGGAGAAATCCACATTGTTCACAATGAAAAGGGATATTAAAGATCAGCACATTGAAAAATCACATCAATCATCAACAAAGACAAATATGAACAGACCTCGCTCGATGATTACTTAGATGGTGTCATCTTTAGCTTTGATTCTAATATAAATGTGCGTCAATAATGAGGCCTTCTGGTCTGATTTTTATATGAAACATTGAAAAGATTTTGTCCATAAATAATGATTTAAAAATCTCATTCCACTCAGACAAGTCTTGAAGACAAGGCACTATCTCTACAGTATATAACTCTTGCTGATAGAAAGCAACAAAAATGACAGTATATTAGTGTTAATCTTTAAATTCCGTGGTGCCCTGCTCTGAAAGGGATTCATGCAAATTCTCCCAGATATTTGTCTGCAAATTCAAGGCTCTGAGTTTGGAATAAACTCCGGACAAATAGCCAACAATCTCAGATTTCTACAGCCAACAATCTCAGATTTCTACATCCGGTATATTGAATCACAACAGTAACCTAGTGATTAAATCATCTAATCCCATAAGAAGAAGAAGACGATGAAATTTTGGCAAACAATTTCTACACAGCAATTGATGATCACCCGAAACTTACCTCGCTGGCCACAGTAAAGCAGGGGTCTCTGTTTCTGCAGTCCTTCGCCGTGGGGTGTGTCGCTCTCAACTTCTCTATTGCTTTCGATGTTCTGCGCTCACGTTAGGGCTTTTGCTTTTGAAAGGCCAAAAAAAAAAAAAATGAATACCCATTTTTGATGTTTTGTCCATTGAGGTATATATTTTCTTTTGGGTGAAGGTGCAAAAATATATATGAACTTTTTCCTAAAGTGCATCCAGCACCAAATACTTTTCGAAGGTGTAAAAGTAACTATGAACTTTGAAAATTGGGGCAAAAATCACATTTCTATCATGTTGACCGTTAGTTTGACTAAGAACGCTGATGTGGACAATGACTCAGCTAATTTCAATCTTAACTGGCAATTTAATGGGAAAAACACGCCTTTGAACTTTGTTTTTTTTTTTTTACTTTTCCCCCCTCTCATATGATCACTGTTCTTATTCTCCTAACACAAAAAGCTTCTTGACTCTTGCACTACCGGAGAAATCAAAACCCATAGGCCATAACCATCAAGAACACATCATCAATGAACATACTCAAAAATCAAAATGCAAACAAGCAAATCAAACTCAGCTATCAATAAGAAAGCAAGAATCAAGCCATATATACAAAATCATATCATCAAAGCAAAAAGAATATCAGATCTACACAAATATCTCCATGTCATTGAAAAAGCTGGGAAAAAAACCAGAAGTTTCAAACACAGAAGCACCGTCACCAATCTCTTCTTCCCGATTGTCTTCCATCATCTTCTTATACTCGACATATATTCATTGAAGTAGGGGAGTAAAGAAAAAGAAGCAGAGCTCTGCCCTTACATGGAAGAAAGAAACTAGAATTTTGAAATTTGGCTTTGTACCTGACAAACCTTGCGAATCATTCTAAAAATCAGCAACAAAACAATTACAGCTTCAAGGAGACTTTGATCCGAGACTCGGGGTGGTGTAACCGGAAACAGAGGCAATAGTTGGGGCTCGACTTCTCTAGGAGTGTTTAACGACAAGGAGGAAGGAGGCAACGGGGGACTAGGGAAGGGATCTAGGAGGAAAACATGGAGATAAAGGGAGGGATGTAACAACGAAAACGATGTCCAAGAGGAGGGCAGTGAAGCTAGGTTAGGTTAAAAAAAATTTTATTTCTTTATAATATTAAATTAATATTGGGGGGTTAAAAAAAAATTTATTTCTTTATAATATTAAATTAATATTGGGGGCATATATGGATTTTTCTTGTTTCTTCCTTTTTCCTCTACACCCAACAAGGACAAAAATTAGCTGAGTCATCGTCCATGTCAGTGTTCTCAGTCAAACTAACGGTCAACATGACGGAAATGTGATTTTTGCCCCAATTTTCAAAGCTTATAGTTACTTTTGCACTTTCAAATAGTATTTGATGCTGGACGCACTTTAGGGAAAAACTCATGTGTATTTTTGCATCTTAATCCTTTTCTTTTTATTATATTAGTAGGGTTAAAATTGAGATTTCATCAATGATTACAAACCTGTAATGAGTTTTTATAGGGTCCTCCTATGAAGGGAGATTACCATAAAATATGTAATCTATTTTATAATTGTAATCTACATTATCATTAATAAGCCCAACCAAATAGGTAACTAATGATGATGCAATCAAGATTATCATCACAGGGTGTGCAATGTAATATAACTAGACGGGCCATAAGTGAAAGAAGTATTTTAAAGTGCAGAGTATATAATATAATTTAAATAAATAAGATTACATAAAAAAATGGTGCTACCAAAAATTAGGAGGATGAGCATGCCGTGCTCATCCGTGGTCCCAGTTGGGTGAGAGGAGACTGCTGCTGAGCTTTGGAAAATTTATTGTGATTGAGATCCATCCTGGAGGTAAATTTCAACCCTTTTTTTTTTAATATTTATTTGGTGGGTATCAAAGTAAAATCATTTGATATTAATAATGAAATTTGACCAAAACATAATTAAAAAAAATCTTTTTCGTGGACACAAGTCAATATATAAAATATTTATTAAATTCATATTATTGTTACTAATATTTATCTTTTGCTAGGACCAACATTTCGCTCCTAAGTTTGTGTCCAGGCCCAAAAAAAAAACTCCGAAGTTTGTGTAAATGGAGCAAGTTTCATTATTTAATAAATAAATTACGAATTTGATAAACAAGCAATTTGATGTAAACTTTTTGGGAAGATATTCTTCAAAACTTTAATATTAAATAAACAAGCAATGCCTTGATTTTCAAAATTTAAACACATTTTCAAATTTCCAAGTATATCCTTAAACACCTCTACTTTATTATTATCAAGTAATCTATTATTACTTTTTTTCTAGTGATAGAATTACTGTATTATTTATATAATTAAGCATAACCTATCCAACAATTTGCCACATAAGATTTAAAAATAAAATAAAAATGAACTTCCCAAAACTCAAATTTAACGAGTCATCTCCACAAAACAAAACTTCAAGAAAGTTCCTTATCATTAACAAATCAGATCCAATTAATAAAATAAAAACAAAATAAAAGTTTCACAATAAGAAATTGCATATGAAAAATTTAAAAAAATAAAAAAAAATCATTACAGATTTTGTTAAAATTTAACCCCAATATTAAAACAAGGAGTGGCCACAATGTAACATTTGTCAATTTTCAGATCCAATTTTAACAGTTCATTTTAATTTTTATATAATTTTATAATATAATTTTATAAAATATTAAATTAAATTTCAACCGTTCAAGTTTTAATCCAAGGGTGGAAATATAATGAGGAAAGGGTAACTAGCTGATAAAACTTCCACATCTAAAGATAATAAAATGAGGGAAGAAAAAAATCCTGTTTTTATTTGATTGATTTGGTTAAGGTATAATCTCTTTCGAAGCTTAAGGAAGAGTTTATGTCTCTCCCAATAAATGCACTTTCCTATTTTTATTTCAACAAAGAGAAAAATTCCATGGACATCATTGCACTATATTCATCATCATGGACAACAATGTCCCAAATTGCAGTTTATCTAGAACACAGATCCCGACATGGAGCAATAGTACAGATCATTCTAGATCACTTAATGAGTGTTTGGAATAGCTTATTTCTGAGAAATAAGAACTTATTACGTAAGTCGAGACAAAACTCCTTTTATATACTTACCTCGTATACCGTAAATCATGAATTATAAACACTTATAAGTAAAAAATAAGTTATCCCAAACGAACACTTATTCAACTTGTTTTAGCAGTGGAAAACATGGCAGTCTTGTATATCCATCACCGGACCAAGAACTCAACTGTTTGATAAGAGGGTAAAATTCAAACAAACAACCATCTTTAAGCACATGAACTATTTCAAGTACAGTCAATGTTGAGGGCAGAGAACCAATCTGACTCAGTAGACTTCATCATCAGGCTTTAGACTTTTTTTTTTGGATGGAAAATCAATTCTCATTCAAATCATAAAATGATGTTACATCATAACTCTGCAATCAATGTAAGCAAGATTGCAGAGATTTATGCACATGCAAATTAACATTTGTAATCTTACTTACCTCCCTAAAAGTAAAAAGATTCAACAAGTTACCTATGTCATTGTATAAAATATTTGATGAAACCTGTTTGAACCCAGTAGGCGTAGAATGGTATCATTGGAGTCCAGAAAAAGGGTGGAACTGGAAATCTAGTGAAGCGATCCTCTGAAACAATGCAGAAATACAGGAGTGTTCCGTGATTTCCCTCTCCAAATGAAAGATTGAATTGGCTGCCCTTGGTAACAAACCAACGATCGACACTCAGACATGGCACCTTGCTTGTGCTTCTTTAAGAGAATAGTCCAACCATGTTTAGGGATTTCATTTAGTGTATCCAACGCATGGATGATTCTTGGCGTTCTGAGATCATTACTGTCACCCTCTTTGAATGCTAGGGAGATATTTGAGACAGCAATATTTAAATCTTTGATGAGATCATTTGGATGGCCAGGTTTAATACTCTGATGCAGTATCTGATTTCTTTTCATCCGTATCAAGGATAGAAGCTTGACAATCTTAAGTACCTATGTGAAGAGACCATCTTTAAGCAGTTGAACCAGAGTGTGTTTTAGCCATTCTTTGAAATCTTCAAAATTTTGGAATGATAATGTTAATGAAAGACACCCATACCATACAGCCTTGCGAAAAGGGCAACCAAATATTCCATCTCATTACAACCAAAGACACAATTGCCACTTAATGAAAGATGATGTCTATTCAGAATGTCAATTGAAGGAATGGCTTCATTTATGATCTTCCAAACGAATAAGATATCCTTCATTGGTAGAGATAATGACCAAAGAAATTTCCAGAAAGCATCATGAGAGTGCCCATGCTGGTTCATGGATAGTAACTGAAACCTCATTTAGAAGAGTATTCACCCGTGGAGTTATGATTCCGAATAAGCTTATCATCAGTCACACAAAAAGGAAGAGGGATGTTGATGATGGTGTCTACTATTTGCCTCTGGTAAAGAGACCTTATCAAAGGAACATTCCATCCCATTGGGTGCTAATTAGATGGAAGATGCACTAATAGATCTTTGACTTCATTCAAACTAGAATTCGTTAAAGATCTAAACTACATCGGCCACCACAAAGAGTGGTTTAAGGGTGTGTTTGGTTTGAGAGGAGGGTAGGGGAGGGAGGGGAGGAGAAGGGGGTTAAATTACTTTTTTGGATTTAAGGTACTTAAATTTTGGGCGGGAACCCAAAATTTAAAAAAATGAGAGGGTAAATTTTGAGTTTCTTTTATCCAAAATTGTAATTTATCAACCTTCCCCTCCCCTCCCTCCCCTCAAACCAAACAAACCCTAAGGGGATGCTGTTACCTGAACCCACTCTCCATTTTAGGTGATCACAGATAATATGTGCACATTTATGAACACCTTTCCATATCCAAGATGAGTTGTAAGGCTTCTTAATCAAAGAAGCACTGTTCAGGTCAAAGTACCTGAGTTTCAGAGTTTCCCCGAGAAGATATCCTGGAGATGATAGAAGAATCCTCCAAATTTGTTTTGCCAAAAGGGAATCATTGACCTTGTGACTTCTCCAACAGCCGAACTTATAGCATAAAATTGTCATCTTTTTAACCAGTAAACGAAGAAAAATGCGCAGGGTGCAATGCAATTTTCAAAGGCGCAAGATATTTTGATTGGTGACATTTTATTGGCAACGCAAGAGCTACAATACAACAAACATTTTCAGGCGAAAACTGTAATGATCACAAGTTCAAATGGAAAGCTCATCCCAAAAGAGTAACCGATTGGGAGGAAGAACCCTTTGAACTTATAAACCACATTACACTTGTGAGGCATTCCGATGTGGAACTCATAACAAAAACATGGCAATATGAGAACATGCAAAACCAAATCATTTAACAGCACTCAACTAAACCAATCAGGCTCAACATGCACAGCTAAGATGACAGATGAAACAGCGCATAAACAAGCTGACCTCCAATTTATCCTCCTTGGCTCTGTGTTTCTTTGGGAGCAAACGAAACTCTTCAGTCCGTTGCAAACATTCTTCAACATTTTCCGGGGAAAAAAAATCAAGTGCCACCTTTATACAAGACTGGTTAATGAAAAAGAATGAAGTTAGAAACAATGTAGTTATGAGAAATTAACATTCAAATGCATAACAAATAATAAAATAATGCTACAATTTATTCCAGTAGAGGTTGCTCTTGTTTGCAATTCACTTCACCAAAAGTAAATTATTCATTACCCCTACCTATGAAGATATATTTACTGTTGGTCTTCTCCTAGATTCTCTGTAAGTGGGATTTGATTCCAAAAAGTATGGGAATCTCTCTTTTCTCCTGCTTTCTAATCTGATTCATGAAGAAATAAAAAAATCAAAATACGTTGTTGCTCCACGTTAGTGAATACCAAGTTTCTCTATATTATTTTTTTTTCCAAAACTTTCAAAATTAAATTACAGTAACTAACAAGCTGTTGGTCGAGGTGGTAAGTGACCTTAAGTTTGAATCCTAAGAAACGCACTTACTGGGAGAGGTGAAAACCCATTGCTCTCTAAGTCTCGAAAGGGGAAACCCTTCATATTATCAAAATAAATAAATAAATAATTACAGTAACTTTTATATCTTTATTATTAATTAATGAAAAGAAATCACCAGAAGTTATTTAACTTCGCAACCTGTGACACGCATTTTAACTTCTCTTAGTATATTTTATATGCTTGTTTATGATATGATCAGAGCGCCCCAGAGCAGATGTACCAAAAAATCATTTTTCTTCCACAAATGTGTGAGAAATGTAGATCATGTTAGCAAGAATTCCAAATATAGGCTTGTCACCAGAAGATCAATTACTTGCTATTTCTAACTAAGAATTCCAAATATAGGCTTGTCACCAGAAGATCAATTACTTGTCTATTTCTAACTTGATGGGGACATCCAGGGGAAAAGAAAAAAGCTTCACCAAGATGTTGCTCAAAAGTCCAGGGTTCAACACCTACATAGAGCACAGAGCATTGGACAATAACACTATGATGCGGTAATACTTTTCAATTTTCCAAGTCTAGACCAGGCAAATCAAAAGGGTATCTTACCAAACTCCCGTTTCAATTGTTTCTTATGCTTCTCATTAAGGTAGAATGTCTGATCATGAATGGGATGTATAACCTGAAAACAGCATCATAAAAGGATTTTGATCTTCATATATGGTTAATAGAGTGAAAACAGAGAGGTAACACTACTCACAGAAATTACATGATGATTTTTTATATGACGGAATTCCTTCTTATGCTTCCTTAAATACTCCACTAGTTTTGGTACATCCTGACAACGGAAGATATCCCAAACAGCACCACCATGGACAACTGCAGCTTCTTGATTAGTTTCTACAGAATCTTTTACCAGACCATGTTTTGATTTTTGGGACTCCAGACCATCAGACGAATTGTTAAGGTCAGTCCTCGTTTTGTCATTAACAATGCTCTTACAACTAGAGCTTAAGTTACTTGCAGATTGAGTAAGTTCATGTATCTGTCCGAAAGTCTTGGCATAATCTGAAACTTCAGCAGATATTGTCCTAAGATCACCTTCTGGAGAGCAATTTCTTTCCACAACATTTCTGCTCTCACCAGGTTGTTCTGTGTCAGTTGTTTCTATCTTCACGGTTGGGCCTTTCGATGCTGATGGAATCTCTAACTCCACAATTGAGCTTGAGTTTCCCGATGCTGCTGAACTTTCTAACTTCATGGTTGAGTCTTCCAATGCTGATGAAATATGTTTGTCTATTTGGCGACTGGAAGAAAAACTGTTAATTCCGTCCTCAGTCTATGTATCATTTGATTTGGGTCTTCCATCAATATCATCAGTATGTGCTTCACAGTATAGCACCAGCATGTCTTCTTTTGCATCTTTCTCCTGCAATTCTTTGATGCTTTTGAGTTGCCAAGCACCCATATTCACCTTGGTTGTGTGGGTCAATACATTAACCTAAACCTCCATAACAAAATTATAATGCGATATCAGCTACAATTATATATGGATCACCGCAGCCAGCAGAATGAAATAAGAATTCTGAATACGGACAAGCTCTCTAGTTATAGATGTGATGCATTAAAGGTTCTATGATGTAGAAGATTTGGGAAGTGATTATAACTAGACAGTCTGCAAATTGATCAAATAATAGATCGTCTGCATCATATTAGAAAGGCGTATTTGAAGGTAGAAGTGTTCAACACTTTGAATAACTAATTTATGCCCTGTCAATTGATTTACCATTAAAACACTACAATCGGTGAATTCAGTTGCCGACTTTCATTCAATTATCATTAACCCCACCATAAAGTTTAGAAGAAGAAGCTCAACCCCCATGAACTTCTCTTCACTCAAAGGAATTTCTACCTTTTCATTGACTTTCCTGTCACCCAATGACAACATAATTCAGAAATTAATCCGAGTCTCCTGAAAAAGCTCATCCAGAAAAAATTACATAACCTGTGCAATTAATTCTTGAGGAATCCAAACAAAACCCTATTTATGTTAAAGGCAATACACCTTAAACATCTAGTTGACAAGGCAACACCAGATTCTGAGACAAAAACATTCCTAGACTGGCATCCCACCATTCAGATTTAAGCAGACTTCTAATTAAATTATTCCATGTTTTATTCACCTTTCAAGGTAAAGCACCTCGCCCATTTGATTGACAGAGGAATTATGTTAGGTCTACAGAAGAATTTTCAAATAACAAGAGGAATCATGTTACCCTCGTGGTCTTGGACCAGCACTGATTTTCTTCTCCGAACTAGCAACGAGCTTCAACTCTCGAACTCGGACCGATCTCTGTTTCAACTCGGAATCTGACACTTCCCACTCCGATCCCCTGCAGACCACACCATTCTTCCTTTTCCTGGAGCTCGAATCACGGTATCTCCGACTCCCCTCCTTCTTTCTCCTTGATTCTGCGTTTCTGGTCGTAACTCTTCATATATACATATATATAATCAGAAAGTTGGATGAACAAAGCTCACTAATGATACAACGTAAAAAATTTACACAAACGATACAACGTAAAAAATTTCAGTTGATCTTGCAAATTTTATGATTTTAGTAACTCTTTTTCAATGATGTATGTGCAGGAAAAATCCCTTTGCTCTGTAGAAAAGCGTCTTCTTCTAAACGAAAAGACACGGAGGTTGATAAATTTGGCTTCCTGAACCCAACTTCACGAAAGTAATTTCCAATTATACCTAGAACTCCAACGCGTAGGATTGCGTTCTAATTCTATAAAGGGAAGAGCCCCACATCGACTAGGATATGAAAGAAATTATAGTATATAAGAACCTGACGCAATCCACTGCTTGCCGAGCTGGGTAACGCTGGCTTGTGACTCAAGTGAGGGCATTAAGGTGGTGGAGGCTGGATGACACTGGTTGGGTTGTTCGGAGCAGGCGTGATCTAACATAGTGCTGAGCGACTGACAGCTTGTACTCTTCCTGGACCAGATCACCGACTGCTGCGCTACACCGGTCAGCCCAATCGGGTGACTAGGGTTGCTGGAACCATCACTTTTTGTAGATGACGGGACAAGCTCAACGGCAACCGATTGAGAACCAGACATTGCGACGGCGAGCTGTGGGATGGTGGTCGTTCACGGCGCCACGACAAGGTTGGTGTTGGAGGCGTGTGGGAGCAGAGCATCGGGAGGGAAGAAGAAAAAAGGCGCGCGCGGCTTGTCTCCCATCCGTTCCCGTCCTTCTCCTGTCCCTTACCCTACGGGCCTGTTTGGTTCAATGGGAGGGGATGGAAGGGAAGGATAGGAGGTTATCTTGTTTGGTTTGGTTGAAAGGGAAGGATTTTTAGTTTGTTTGGTTCAAGAGAGGATGGAAGGGGAGATAATATGTAATTTATTATTTTACCCTTATATATTAGTTTAATATTTTTACTTATATAAATTATTTAAACCTTAATATAAATTATATAATTTTTGAAAACTTACTCTCATCTCACTATAATGTTAATATGTATACAACAACTGATATAATAATTTTTTATTTAAACTACGTTTTCAACGAAGGGCTAATTTGACTCTTAAAAAAATGACTCCAGCAACAATGCTTTGGCAAAAAATGACTAGTAACAATGCAAATTATTTAGATCATCTTATAACGTGGTTCTCAAAATTCAATTGCTGACAAAATTTATTGAGCCAAATGTGCATCAAGATTTGTGAAGATGAAACTATCAACCATCAGGATTTCTTATATGTTACTGTACAAAAAATGAGAACACAAAAATAAAGTTCAAATATATGTTTTTGGCATAAAGCAGAGGAAGGGAGTTGAGGTCGAGAGACTAGGAGCAACAACAACGGAGAGGGCTTGAGTTGCAACCATAGGCATTGATGGGATATGACAAAGATTATGAGGGTAAATTAATCCCAATATTTGGCTCCCTTCCAAAACGCCCAATTTGGAGGGAATCAAAATAAGGGGAGGGAAGGGGAGAGAGAAGCAAATTTTTACTTCCCTCCCTTCCAAAATTTCAAACCAAACGAGAGGAGAGGCTCATTTTTCCTCCCCTTCCATCCCTTCCCCTCCAACCAAACAGGGCCTACAACTACACCGTTTTGGTTGTTGGGGGTTAAAAAGGTATGGTTGGGCTTTTTTTTTTTTTTTTTTAAATAAGATTCAATCTCTTAAAGTGTTTTTTCAGTGTCATTAAGTAAGTTAAAATAATTTTTTGGTACATCTAGTACTATAAAATATTTTTCTAATTATAACACACAGGCTAAACATAAGATACAAAGTGTTATTAAAAAAATATTTTAAAGAATTAGATGCAAAAAAAAAAAGTTATTTCAATATATTGGATATTATTGAAAAAGTTATTTAAAGTGTTGGGTGAGCTCAAAATTAATTTATGATACTAGATGTTACTAAAAAAATACTTTAAAATATAATTTGCTAGACAATACTGAGTGTTACTAAAAAAATACTTTAGAGTGAAATTTGCTAAAAAGTAATTGCTACTGAAAAAATATTTGAGGATGTTCAGTGCATTAAAAATTAGTTTAGGATACTGAATGGAATTAATAAATACTTCAAGGCTAGGCTCCCTTGTTAACATACAAAACGGTGTAGTTTTGGGGTAAGGGAGTGAAATATGACGGGAACACATGGGAGAGAAGCTGCACACAAAAGAAGTTGGGGTATTTTTTAAATATTGGAAATGAGTGTGGGTAAAATAGTCTGCACATGCTAAAATATTATCCCTTCCCAGTAAAATCATTTGATATCTTTTTCATGCGCACAAGTCAATATTATTGAGTACGTAATTTTTGTGGCTTAATATTTAATAAAAATTCGTAAAAGAGAACTTTAAAAATACTAAATCACAAAAAGATGTTCTGAATATTTATAATGTTAAAGATGTGTGAAATTTTATTAATTTTTATTTTGAAATTAAAAAATGATTTATATATACATAATCACTGTTTTTTAATTTAATTTCTTCAATTTCGGATATTATGTGATACTGAAAAAATTTAGGAAAAACTTAGTCTAGACCATGCAAAGAAAAAGGGTATCTTACCAAACTCCCGTTTCAATTGTTTCTTATGCTTCTCATTAAGGAAAAATGTCTGATCATGAATGGGATGTATAACCTGAAAACAGCATCATAAAAGGATTTTGATCTTCATATATGGTTAATAGAGTGAAAACAGAGAGGTAACACTACTCACAGAATTTACAGGATGATTTTCCACATGACGGAATTCCTTCTTATGCTTCCTTAAATACTCCATTAGTTTTGGTACATCCTGACAACGGAAGATATCCCAAACAGCACCACCATGGACAACTGCAGCTTCTTGATTAGTTTCTACAGAATCTTTTACCAGACCATGTTTTGATTTTTGGGACTCTGGACCATCAGACAAATTGTTAAGAAGGTCAGTCCTCCTTTTGTCATTAACATTGCTCTTACAACTAGAGCTCAAGTTACTTGCAGATTGAGTTCTTACAACCAGAGGTTAAGTTACTTGCAGATTGAGTAAGTTCATGTTTCTGTCTGAAAGTCTTGGCATAATCTGAAACTTCAGCAGCCATTGTACTAACATCACCTTCTGCAAAGCAATTTCTTTCCACAACATTTCTGCCGGAGGAAGAGCAGTTTCTGCTCTCACCAAGTTGTTCTGTGTCAGTTGTTTCTAACTTCACGGTTGGGCCTTCTGATGCTGATGGAATCTCTAACTCCACGGTTGAGCTTGAGTCTCCTGATGCTGATGAACTTTCTAACTTCACGGTTGAGTCTTCCCATGCTGATGAAATATGTTCGTCTATTTGGCGACCAGAAGAAAAACTGTTAATTCCGTCCTCAGTCCATCTATCATTTGATTTGGTTCTTCCATCAATATCATCAGCATGTGCTTCACAGTATAGCACCAGTAGCATGGCTTCTTTTGCATATTGCTCCTGCAATTCTGTAACAATCACAAAACAGATGGGAAGCACAATAGAATAATATCCTCAAATATAGATTTGAATGAACAATATAGTGCAGTTACAATACTTATAAACACAAGGAAATCATAGCACTGCTCTAGTACAAGTAGAAATATAACAGAAAAGGGAAATAGACAGTGATAGAAGGTCCAAAGGAAGGAAGAGAAGAAATTCCATAGACACTGTAACAATGGCCAGAGAGAAGAAAGACGCAAGGAGAGGAGACTTCACATAATTCATCACACCCCCTCAATCACAGATTTTGTCTTCTTATACTCATGCCTTGACCTATCTTGACTTAGGTTTTCTTTTGAGCCATATTCCAGGCCCAATCCTTTTGGATATGTTACATTACTCCATCCATTAAAAACGACCTTGTGTAGAGCAAGAGTTGGTTGTTATCCCATTCAACAATTGATAATGCCCCATACCTTGATTGATAGATGATAAGGATAATTGTTGGAGGAGCCAGTTTATGCACGACATGTGAAGGGTCCAAGAAAGCAACAAATATAGTGGTAACCAAATGAAAGGTTCCTCGTCTCTTAGACATAAATTGGAAGTTATCATCCACAAGAATAGTAAGGAACCAGTAAATCCCATCATGCTTAGATGTAACAATACTGTGTTAGGGTTGCAGCTTTTCAAAAAGTGTGTGAGATAGAATATGCAGCTGTTTAACAAAGCTACTAAAATTTTGCCCACAATCAAGGTAGAGATAGAATTTGCAGCCAAATGGGAAAAGGAAACAAATAGAAACCCCTCTTGAGCCTCATTTGCAAACACAACACCTATATAATTTTTAAAGGCTGAAGTGCCACATTGAGCCATGCATAGTAAATACCAACAGTTTCAAAACTCTGTAGAGAATCCAAGAGGTGTGCTGGTAGCCTACCAGGGTGAAGGAATAGTTTGTTGAATCCCAAATCACAAGCTTCAACATAATCAATGAGAGTAAGGAACCATGAAGATAACGCACATATAATAAGCACAACCTTGAGTTATCACAGGGGAACCTATATGTGGCAGTGATACCAAAATGAGAGTCACAATCTCCCAAAAGCTCCATAAAAAAAGATGTCATGAAGTTACATATCATTGAATAGAAGTGAGCAAAGAAGGAAGGACCATGATCAAAGACCATCCCAGAACTCAAATTAATGAGTTGACCCAAGCTGTTAGAGGCCTTGAGAGAATAATGATGAAATAAAACATATTCATAATAAAGATCCTTTTCCTTGTTAATTTCCATTTCACTAGGAAATAATTGCTTAACTGAATAGAAAAATAACATCATAATGCATATTCTAAAAGCCAGGCATTCTGCACTATCAAAAACTGGTACTTGCTCCCCCATTCATAAAAGCAAAGAACCAGGATAGGTTGTCGTATAATTTTCATGCTCCAAAATAAAACAGCATATGAATTTGTGACCAGAATTATCAATGGAAAAGCTTCACCAATAAAAGTCAGATGACAATTATTCATGTTGTGATGAAAATCCACAAATGAGAACACATAACAAACATCATGTTCACAGCTTGTCTCATCAATTTGCAATGACCCAAACGGAGACTTGGAGATGCCATACGAAGCAACACTCTTAATGGTGATAAGGCAAAGCTTCTTACAACATATCTGATAGAGCTTCCAAAAGGGAAAATAGATTATCAATACCTGGTTGAGCTTGAGTCCCCCGATGCTGATGAACTTTCTAACTTCACCGGTTGAGTCTTCCAATGCTGATGAAATATGTTCATTTATTTGGCAACCAGAAGAAAAACTGTTAATTCCGTCCTCAGTCTATCTATCATTTGATTTGGGTCTTTCATCAATATCATCAGTATGTGCTTCACAGTATAGTACCAGCATGTCTTCTTTTGCATATTTCTCCTGCAATTCTTTTATGCTTTTTAGTTGCCAAGCATCCATATTCACCTTGGTTGTGTGGGTCAGTGCATTAACCTAAACGTCCACAACAAAATTATAATGCGATATCAGCTACAATTATATATGGATCACCGTAGCTAGGAGAATGAAATAAGAATTCGGAATACAGACAAGCTCTCTAGTTATAGATGCGAACAAATTATATATGGATCACCGAGGCTAGCCAATGAAATAAGAATTCTAAATACAGACAAGCTCTCTAGTTATAGATGTGATGTATTAAAGGTTCTATGACATAGAAGATTTAGGAAGTGATTATAACTAGGCAGTCTGCAAATTGATCAACTAGTAGATTGTCTGCATCATATTATAAAGGTGTATTTGAAGCTAGAAGTGGTCAACACTTTGAATAAATAATTTACGCTGTCAATTGATTTAAGCTGACTTCAAATTACATTATTCCATGTTTCATTGACCTTTCAAGTAAAAGCACCTCGCCCATTTCATTGACAGAGCAACACCATATTTCCAAGACCCAGGCCTCCTTTAATCCTAGGTCTACAGCAGAATTTTCAAATAACAACAGGTATTATGTTACCCTCGTGCTCTTGTAGCATCACTTATTTTCTTCTTCTCCGAACTAGCAGCGAGCTTCAACTCCCGAACTCGGACCGATCTCCGTTTCAACTCGGAATCTGACACTTTTCACTGCGATTCCCTGCAGACCACACCATTCTTCCTTTTCCTGGAGCTTGAATCACGGTATATCTCCAACTCCCCTCTTTCTTTCTCCTTGATACTGCGTTTCTGGGTGTAACTCTTCATATATATATATATGAAGAGTAAAAAATTTAAGTTGATCTTGTAAACTCCCGTTTCAATTGTTTCTTATGCTTCTCATTAAGGTAAAATGTCTGATCATGAATGGGATGTATAACCTGAAAACAGCATCATAAAAGGATTTTGATCTTCATATATGGTTAACAGAGTGAAAACAGAGAGGTAACACTACTCACAGAATTTACAGGATGATTTTCCATATGACGGAATTCCTTCTTATGCTTCCCTAAATACTCCATTAGTTTTGGTACATCCTGACAACGGAAGATACCCCAAACAGCACCACCATGGACAACTGCAGCTTCTTCATTAGTTTCTACAGAATCTTTTACCAGACCATGTTTTGATTTTTGGGGCTCTGGACCATCAGACAAATTGATAAGATGGTCAGTCCTCGTTTTGTCATTAAAATTGCTCTTGCATCGAGAGCTTAAGTTACTTGCAGATTGATTTCTTACAACCAGAGGTTAAGTTACTTGCAGATTGAGTAAGTTCATGTTTCTGTCCGAAAGTCTTGGCATAATATGAAACTTCAGCAGATATTGTACTAACATCACCTTCTGCAAAGCAATTTCTTTCCACAACATTTCTGCCGGAGGCAGAGCAGTTTCTGCTCTCACCAAGATGTTCTGTGTCAGTTGTTTCTAACTTCACGGTTGGGCCTTCTGATGCTGATGGAATCTCTAACTCCATGGTTGAGCTTGAGTCTCCCGATGCTGATGAACTTTCTAACTTCACGGTTGAGTCTTCCCATGCTGATGAAATATCTTCGTCTATATGGCGACCAGAAGAAAGCAACAAATATAGTGGTAACCAAAGGAAAGTTCCTCGTCTCTTAGACATAAATTGGAAGTTATCATCCACAAGAGTAGCAAGGAACCAGTAAATCCTATCATGCTTAGATGTAACAACACTGTTTGCGTTCCAGCTTTTCAAAAAGGGTGAGATAGAACATGCAGCTGTTTAACAAAGCTACTAAAATTTTGCCCACGATCAAAGTAAGGCATCTTAGTAGACAACATAGTAGAGATAGAACTTGCAGCCAAATGGGAAAAGGAAACAGATAGAAACCCATCTTGAGCCTCATTTACAAACACAACACCTATATAATTTTCTAAAGGCTGGAGCGCCACATTGAGCCATGCATAGTAAATACCAACAGTTTCAACACTGTAGAGAATCCAAGAAGTGTGCTGGTAGCCTACCAGTGTAAAGGAATGGTTTGTTGAACCCCAAATCACAAGCTCCAACATAATCAGTGAGTAAGGAAACCATGAAGATAACGCACATATAATAAGCACAACCTTGAGTTATCACGGGAACCTATATGTAGCAGTGATACCAAGAGGATAACGCACATATAATAAGCACCACCATGAAGATAACGCACATATAATAACCATTGGATCCCAACTAAGGCCAGATGTCATGTCCAGAACATTTCTCACAATCACAGGTTCTCCCCTTAACCAGTGCCTCTGGAAATGCTCAACTTCATCATCAGACATGTGAAGGGCATTCGGGCAGTATAAAAAATTATCTTGACCATCATCCCTAGATGCTGCCTGCCTGACTTCATAATAGAATTTCCCGTCAACCAAATTTGGCCAGCATAAAGAGCACCTCACAGAGTTCAGGGGTCTGTAGTCTCTTGTGAGGTCCTCTGCATTCTTTAACAGCGTCACCACCCAATCAGCTTTAAAAGAACGTCTCAGATCTACCAATGCAGTGCCACAACCTCCATGTTGTTTTGGAGGACATGGAATATTACCATCACTATTAGCTCGCCATTCAGGAAATGGACAGGTTCCATCAATTTGAATATCAGAAACATTAGGTAAGAGTTGGCTTTCCCAACCATGTCTATCTGTATGGGTCTTGCTACAAGTCCTTGTTGAATCTTGGTTCCCATCTTTCTCTACAAACTGTTCATTCAATGTTTCAGCTTCAATGCCGCCAGGTTGGCAACCATTTCTAAGTTCTTGACAGCAGGCAAGACATAAGTCGTAAGAGCAACAGGGGTTGGGACAGCTTCGGTAAAATCCAGCAATAGATGTATTGCAATTGTCACTGCCATTCATCATGGACACATAACCAAGGCACGGGAAAATTAAATTTGATATTTCAATTCAAAAATGTAATACATGGAAAGTACCAAAGTTTTTCATGAGCCCGAAAGCTTATAATACTTCTTTTTCATGAAATTGTTCACATCTTCATTGATCGCGTATCAAGTGATAACATGGATTTTATAACATAGACACCTTTTCATATACAAATATAGTTGCTTAATGGAAAAACACCTCATCAGTATCCACAAATCAGCTGGATGGGTGAGGCAAGTAAAGCATTCCATTGCACAAAAACCCAGACAAAACCAAAGGTGAAGAAAATGATAGAGCTATTAATTGAAAGCAACAACAAGAGTCCTTCCTCAATGCCTCATTAACCGAAAAAGAAAAAAAGAAAATCACCAGTGATAAACATACCAGTACAGGCGCTCACTTCCATCTAACTTTGTTCTTGTTATGTTAATTTCTAGCAGTTGATTACCTGACACCAGAAACAGGAACAAAGAGACAATAAACAAATTAAAGTTCTCTATGTTTGTATCCCCAAATAAGTTACCTCTTATTTTTGCTTCAGTGTCTTGCTCAGAGCTCTGCTCCTTATAAATATGCCTAAGAACGGGCAAACCATTGTGTAGAAAATACAGCAGTCGTTCTATTTTGGCACCATCATCCATTTCTGGTTGCCGTCCAAGGAAGAAGCAAAGTAGAGCAACATTAACAGTGAGTATATAAATGATATATTTTCAAACTCACAATTTGATTAAATCATATGGAAAGAAACCACGCTAAGAAAGGAAATCATCTACCCATAGATCAAGAACCACTCACAGGCAAGCTTTGCAATCGCAATTGCAATTGGCACAACAATATGGGCATTTATTCTCAACTTCCTCTTGTGTTTTTCCTTGATACCTATTTCATCTCATTGACAATGAGCAGCTAGCTACATTAGAAGGCTTAAAGCTTTTAATGCACACTAATGCGGGGAAAAAAAACTAAACAATATCTTCATTACAATTACATAATATAATACTCATCAGCATGAAAAGCAAATGTAAAGATTGAGATTACTATGAACAAATCCTGCCACTTCTTGAGGCAATCATAAAAGTAGCGTTTTCTGCCACACTTTAAGCAGAAGACAACATCATTCTTGTCGTTCCGTTTGCACTGATGACATGTCAAACATCCACCCTCCTTTGTTTTCCTCTGCAACTACTGAGAAGCAAGAACTATGGTGGAAGTCAAAATTAAATTTTCATTATTGCAATTAATGACTTCCAGCATATGTATAAAGCAATGATAAAATTTTACCAGGCTACAAGGAACACTTTATTCAAATAGACCTTCATACAAACCAAATATCAATTAGACAACTCCAAATAGCACCTCCTCGTCCCTCATGAAGATTTACATCTAAAGGGAATACACCTTAAACATCTAGTTGACATGGCGACACCATATTCTGAGAGATAAGCATTCCCAGATTGGCATCCCACCATTCAGATTTACGCAGACTTCAAATTACATCATTCCAGGTTGCACTCACCTTTCAAGGAAAAGCACCTCACCCATTTCATTGGAAGAGCAACACCATTTTTTCCGAGTCCCAAGTCTCCTTTAATCCTAGGTCTACAGCAGAATGTTCAAAAAACAAGAGGAATTATGTTGCCCTCGTGCTCTTGCACTGTCACTTTTCTTCTTCTCCGAACTAGCCGCGGGCTTCAACTCTTGAACTTGGACCGATCTCCGTTTCAACTCGGAATCTGACACTTCCCACTCCGATTCCCTGCAGACCACACCATTCTTCCTTTTTCTGGAGCTCGAATCACGGCATATCTCCAAGTCCCCTCCTTCTTTCTCCTTGATTCTGCGTTTCTGGTAGTAACTCTTCATATATATACATATAATCAGAACGATGGATGAACAAAGCTCACTAATGATACAGCGTACAAAATTTTATGATTTTAGTAACTCATTCACACTGATGTATGTCCAGGAAAAATACTTTGGTATTTGAAAAAGCGTCTTCCTTTAAATGAAAAGACACAACACAGAGGTTGATAAATTTGGCTTCCTGAACCCAACTCCACGAAAGTAACTTCCAACCATACATAGAACTCTAACGCGTAGGATTGCGTTCTATAAAGGGAACAGCCCCACATCGACTAGGATACGGAAAAAATTATAGTATATAAGAACCTGACGCGATCCACTGTTCGCCGAGCTGGGTAACGCTGGCTTGTGACTCAAGTGAGGGCATTAAGGTGGTGGAGGCTGGATGACACTAGGTTGGGTTGTCCGGAGCAGGCGTGATCTAATATGTGCTTAGCGACTAACAGCTTGTACTCTTCCTGGACCAGCTCACCGACTGCTGCGCTACACGGTCAGCCCAATCGGGTGACTAGGGTTGCTGGAACCATCACTTTTTATTGATGACGGGACGAGCCCAACGGCGACCGACGGAGAACCAGACATTGCGACGGCGAGTTGTGGGATGGTGGTCGTTCACGGCGCCAC
Source organism: Inga oerstediana (assembly GCA_963210345.1). Taxonomy (NCBI): domain Eukaryota; kingdom Viridiplantae; phylum Streptophyta; class Magnoliopsida; order Fabales; family Fabaceae; genus Inga; species Inga oerstediana. The sequence goes on from OY723408.1 coordinate 3,981,311, forward strand.
GACGAGCTTGGTGATGGAGAGCGTGGAAGCAGAGCATCGGGAGGGAAGAAGAAAAGGGGTTTGTGCCTTTTTTGAAATATTGGAGATGAGTGTGGATAAAATAGTCTACACATGTCAAAATATTACCCACCCCAGTAAAATCATTTGATATTAATAATGAAATTCGACCAAAACATAATTAAAAAATCTTTTTCATGGACACAGGTTAATATTATTGGGTTCGTATTTTTGTTACTTAATCTTTAAGAAAAACTAGCCTAGGCCCGCGCGTTGCGCTGTTGAGAGACGGGGTAAATTTTTAATGTGTTGTTATGTAAAAAAATCACTTAGATTGAAAACAATATTTTGTAGTATGGAATACACTTTGACCCATATAGAGATATATATGGGTGGAGAGGAAATATAGCAATTTTGACTTTCATTTCCCATCATGTACATAAAATACTCAAAACCACTCTATATAAAAAGTCATAATTAATTTATTAGAATCCCTATATTTTCTATTGAGTAGATACCCTAAATTTGAACATTTGCACATATTTATATTTTGCAGTATGGAATACACTTTGACCCATATAGAGATATATATGGGTGGAGAGGTAATATAGCAATTTTGACTTTCATTTCCCATCATGTACATAAAATACTCAAACCCACTCTATATAAAAAGTCATAATTAATAGAATCCATATATTTTATATTGAGTAGATACCCTAAATTTGAACATTTGCACATATTTATATTTATAATTATAATATTATATTCCTTCCTTTTAAAGATCTCAAAGGGAATAATCTAAATATTAAATTAACTATTTACTTAATATTTTCTATCTACCTTCTCCATTATTAATTTATAAAATATTATGTAACTACCTTCCCCATTATCTATCTGTCATAACCACCTCGCATTATTATTATTATTTATATTAAATTAATTATTTACTTAATATTTTGTATCTACCTTCCCCATTATTAATTTATAAAATATTGTATAACTACCTTCCCCATTATCTATTTTTCATAACCGCCACACATTATTATTATTATTATTATTAATTTATAAAATATTGTATAACTACCTTCCCCATTATCTATTTTTCATAACCGCCACACATCATCATCATCATCATCATTATTATTATTATTATTATTTTATTTAAGTATTTTGAGCCTGCCATTTTGCTGATGTGTCAGCCAGGAGATGCTTACTGCTAACCGCCATTATCTATTTATAAAATATTGTATAACTACCTTCCCCATTATCTATTTTTCATAACCATTTCATTGTAGTAAGCATGTTATAAATACTTAGTATGATGTGTAAAGCTAAGATGTGGAACACATGGATAAAGCTGCACCTAGGAAATATGTGAGAATGCATGTGAGGACAAAGTGTCCACAATTGGTTTAATTTTGCAGTTTAGACACTAAGTATTCCTAAAGATTTTTTAATTATGTTTCCCTGTACTAATAAATACATTATATTAATAATTAAAATATCTCACATTCTCCCACTTGGCCCGTATCTAAATGTCAGTCGCCCTTTCCAGATTAAACTAAGGCTGTGCTGCAAGAATCATGGCGATAAGTCCTCTAGGCTGAGTATTACCTTCCATGCATTACATACAACACCCTTACTTGATGGGTATAACCTTATGAATAAACGCCAATGTTTATTCGGTTCCAAACTTAGTGTTTATTAATCTCATCAACAGAATGTATACAGATAATGATAGAGATAATAAACTATAAGGTCAATTTCATTTCATACCTCTTCTATATAAATGAAGGCTTAACCCCCATTTGAGGGACGTGTAACACAAAAGCATTCGGTTTCATTCCCTTAGTCAAAGGATCAGCTAGCATGTCCTTTGTATTGATATGATCAACCGAAATTTCACCATCTGCAATTCTCTCTTTTAAACTTAGGAATTTCAGTTCGACCCACCGGCTTCGACTTCCACTCCTTTTGTTATTTGCAATGGCTACTGCGGCTGTGTTATCACAGTACATCCTGATTGGCCTAGAGATTGAGTCCACAATCTTAAGGCCAGCAATGAAATTCCTTATCCAGATCGCTTGTGAACTTGCCTCAAAACACGCTATGTACTCAGCATCACAAGTAGAGGGAGCTGTAAGTGTTTGTTTTGTACTTTTCCATGATATAGCTCCATCTGCTAGTAGGAAGATGTAACCAGTAGTAGACTTGTTTGTGTCTAAACATCCTCCTAGATCAGAGTCTGAGTAACCAACCACTTCCAGGTCATCTGTTCTTCTGTATGTGAGCATATAGTGCTTAGTACCTTGTAGGTATCTAAACACTTTCTTTGCAGTTGTCCAATGTGCTTCCCCTGGATCGCTTTGGTACCTTCCCAACATGCCAACAGCGAAAGCTATATCAGGTCTTGTGCAAACCTGTGCATACATCAAGCTTCCCACTGCTGATGCATATGGGGCCCTTTCCATTTGCTTTCTTTGGATCTCATTTTGAGGACATTGACCTAGACTAAACTTGTCCCCTTTCTCAAGAGGAGTTACGTTAGCTGAACAGTTTTGCATCCTGAATCGTTCAAGAACTTTGTTGATATAGGTTTGTTGAGACAAGCCTAAAATGCCTTGAGCTCTATCCCTGTGGATCTTGATGCCAATGACATAAGATGCCTCACCCATATCCTTCATATCAAAGTTCTTGCACAGAAACTGTTTCACCTCACGTAGTAGTCCTAGGTCGCTGGTTGCAAGTAGTATGTCATCGACATATAAAACCAGAAAAATGATCTTGCTCCCACTAACCTTGTGGTATATGCATTCATCCATGATGTTCTCATCGAATCCGAATGATGTGATTACCTCATGGAACTTCAAGTACCACTGTCGTGAGGCTTGCTTCAAGCCATAGATCGATTTCTTCAACTTGCATACCAGATGTTCTTTATCCTTTGCAATAAATCCCTCAGGTTGTTTCATGTAGACTTCTTCCTCAAGAACCCCATTGAGAAATGCAGTCTTAACATCCATTTGGTGCAACTCCAGATCAAAATGTGCAACTAATGCCATGATTATGCGGAAGGAGTCTTTCGTTGATACAGGAGAAAAGGTTTCCCTGTAGTCGACACCTTCCACTTGTGTGAAACCCTTGGCAACCAACCTAGCCTTGTATCGATCAATGTTACCTTGTGAGTCTCTTTTGGTTTTATAAACCCATTTACAGCCAATGGCTTTAGACCTACTTGGTAACTCCACAAGATCCCATACACTATTGTTTGCCATGGAGTTCATTTCTTCAGTCATAGCATCATGCCACAACTTAGAGTTCTCACCCTTAACAGCCTGAGTAAATGTTAATGGATCATCTTCAATGCTAATATCACAATCAGTCTGAACAGAGTACACCACGTAGTCACTAGGCAATGCTGGCCTTCTTTCTCTAGTTGATCTTCTTAATTCAACCTCTTGGGTTGGTTCAGATTGTTCATTCGGGACATCCTCCTCCACAACTTGTCTTGGTTCCCTATGTGTAGGAGGTGGATAAATCTGAACAAACCCTTCACGATGTAAATCAGGGGTCAATTCCATATGATCATTGTTTGTTTGATCACTCCCACTAATCACATCATTCTCAAGAAAAACAGCATTCCTAGATTCTATAAAACGTGCAGAAGGTGAAGGACAATAGAACCTATAACCCTTAGTCATACATGGATAGCCTACAAAGTAAGCTCTAATGGTTTTAGGATCTAGTTTCTTCTCTTGTGGATTGTACACTCTTACTTCCGCAGGACAGCCCCATACCCTAAGGTGTCTTAATCTGGGTTTCCATCCTTTCCAGATTTCAAAGAGTGTTTTTGGCACTGCCTTTGTTGGAACCCTGTTCAATAAGTATACAGCTGTCTTAAGTGCCTCCTTCCACAAGGATGTTGGTAATTTAGAGCCATTCATCATGCTCCTAACCATGTTTAGCAAGGTCCTATTTCTTCTTTCTGCTACACCATTCATGTCTGGTGAGCCAGGCATGGTATATTGAGCAACTATACCATGCTCCCGAAGAAAATCAGCAAAGGGACCTGGCGCTTGTCCTTCACTAGTGTACCTACCATAATACTCACCACCTCTATCGGATCTCACGATCTTTATTGGTTTCCCAATTTGTTTTTCTACTTCAGCTTTATATTCCTTAAAGGCATCTAGTGCCTCGCTTTTATTATCAAGCAAGTAGATATAAGTATATCGCGAGTAATCGTCAATAAAAGTGATAAAGTACTTTTGACTGTTTGCGGATAAGTCAGGACAACAAATATCAGTATGTATAATTTCAAGTAAATCAGAGCTTCTTTTAGCTCCCTTTTGTGACTTATTGGTCTGCTTTCCCCTTATGCAGTCCACACAAGTATCAAATTTTGAATGGTCTAAAGATGGAAGGATTCCATCTTTAGTTAACCTTTTGATCCTGTCAACAGAGATATGTCCTAATCTCCTATGCCACAAGCTAATAGAATTCTCATCAATGATACTTTGTCTAATACCATGCATAACAGAAAAAACCTCAGGCGGTTCAGGAATTATTTTAAATAAATCATCAATCATAACAACCCTTGCAATTGGAAAATAGTCCTTACTGAAATACATCAAGTCCTTTTGCAAATAAATACCATAATTCAAAGGAATGAGTTTTGACATAGAAATCAAGTTTCTCATATAACTAGGAATGTAAAAACAATTCAAAAGATCCAGCACGGTTTTATTTGGGAAAACAATTCTAAAAGTTCCAATTGCTTCGACCGGATCTCCTTTCCCACTTCCTGAAAGGACTCGTGCTTCATTGGGAAGTGGAGGCCTGGTGGTTAGAAACCCCTGCATGGTAGTAGAAATATGGATCATTGAACCCGTATCGATCCACCAAGTATCATTACTAGTGCCAATATGATGAGCTTCTAAAGCTAAACTTGAAACATACATACCTTTACGCTCCAACCATGCCTTCCTCTTCAGGCACTCATCCTTCATGTGCCCTTTCTTCTTGCAGAAGAAGCAAATAGCTTCAGCTTTCTTAATGGATGGCACAGCAGGAATCTTTTTCTTCTTTTTCTGCTTGTCCTTGTTGCCCCTGGCACCATTCCTGCTGGAACTTTCAGCTAAATGAGCTGCCCTAGGTGCCTCCCTACCACTCATTTGAAGCCTAGTTTCCTCCTGAACACACATGGACAGCAGTTCATCAATTGTCCATTTTTCCCTATGTGTGTTGTAGGAGACCTTAAAGGCCTCATAATGAGAGGGAAGGGAGTTCAGTACCAGATGCACCAGAAACTGCTCTGTTGGTTCCATGTCAAAGGCCCTCAGCTGAGAGGACAAGTCTCTCATCTTCATGATATGTTGTCTGACTCCATTAGTACCTGTAAGCTTCATGGCACACAGCTCTGACATGATGGAACCACCCATTTGTTTGTCAGTTGGCTTAAACTGTTTGTCCACAGCCTCCAGAAACTCCTTAGCAGTTTCACATTTGGGAATTGCTCCCCTAATGCTTCTATGGATCCTGGTCTTAATGTATGACATGCACATGCGATTGTAGTGCTCCCAGCGCTCCTGATAGTCAATTTCATCCTTAGTTGACCTATCAGTTGGTTTGGGAGGTCTAGGTTTCTCCATAACAAAATGCATGTGCAGCATATCAATCTGCAAAGTTATATCCTCTCTCCATTCAGGGTAATTGGTACCATCCAGCACAATTTTGCCAGTAGTGTCAGCAAAAAGATTAGGGAAAGTAGTAGGTACTGCAATTTAAAAACTTAAATTAGCTCACAAGACAAGTATTTGAGACAATCACAAATTCTGTGCCTTTTGTATGCATGTTATGCACCAATGTAAACATGCAATATGTATAAATGCATATCACTAAATTCTACCTGTGGGCAAAGAACCTAGCATTGCATGCATTTATCTCAAATTGGTGGGCCTAGAGTGTATAATTTACATTTCCTAATACCTGTGGGCAACTTAGAAAATATAAGACCAAACTATCCCACCCTAATTAAATATATAATCATAACCGTCTACCTGTGGGTAAAGAACAATTACAATTCTATATTTAATTACAATTAGATATTTTATAAGTTCCATATGTGATCAAGTTGCATGCAAAACTAAAGGATGCTGTGGCTATTCCTTGGAAAAGTAGCATGCTAGTCACAAATATCATATAAGCGCATTTAAATCAAAATATGCACATCATAATGGAGAGATTAATCAATTTAATAAATCCAGTAAATAATTAATTAAATCCCTCCCACTGTTTTATGTATTCAAAATTGTTTAAATAATTAATTTTGACATCATTCAACTCAAATCTCAATTTTTGCAAAATTTTTGAATTGTTAAATAATTGTCTAAAGCTATTTTCAAAATATTAGACAATTAATTAACTATGAAAACAATTTTACAAATTTTTCAGTATGTGAAAATGCCAAAATTAACTACTGTCACTAATTTAAACAATTTAAAATCATTAATTAGAAAAAATACATAAAACAGAAAACAATTGAATTAAACAGTGAGGACATGTTTTAAGAAAAGGCCCAAAATGTTTTCAGGAATTTCAAAAACCATAGCCCAGAAAAAACAAAAACGAAAATAAGGCCCAGAAGCATAAAAACGTCACTGTTCAATTAAACTGAAATGAAAAGGTTTTTTTTTTTTGTTCAGCCCAGTATGCATTATGCCTTAAAAAAAATGTACAGAAGCCCAGACAATTGGCCCAACAGCGCATCAGCGTAAAAAAAAATTTGAAAACGGCCCAAAACGCGTCGGCCCGCCCGCCTGAATAAGTGAAACGCAGCGTTTCACTCAGGGGCCGAAACGACGTCGTTCCGCGCGTGGGTGAAGGCCGTCTGGATGAGTCGAAAACGACGACGTTTTGGCGAATGCCAAAACGACGTCGTCCGAGTCTCCTTCCCCACCCGGATTGCTGTAGCCCTACCCGACCCGAACCGAGTGCAACCCGAAACGGGTGCCGCGACCCACGACCTCAGGCGTTCCTGTCCGGCGATCGGAGGCTCGGAACGGCGTCCTCACGGTGGTTTTATTGCCAGATCTTGCCAGAAAATCCAATAAAATGCAATCCAAACAGAATTTATACCATAAAACAGCGATTAAAAGCAAGATTTCGAAAGAAAATTCTCAGATTTGAAAACCCAAAAAGCAAAAAACGCAGGTCCGACGGAGCGTTGACGGCGAAACTCTCACAGCAATGATCATCGGAATAAAAACACATATAGAGATTTTGAAAGCCAAATCATCAATTAAAAGCAGTAATCAAACCAAAATATATATCCAGATGATAATTTGCATTCATGAATCGATGAGCATGAATCAGAAGCAGTCGATGAGTAACATTTCATATACATCGAAATTAAACAGAAAACCAGAATCATATTCTTCGAAATCAATAATAATCCAGCAACCATATGGATTAACATAATCTCAAATTTATTAACAAAAATGTGATCTCTGATTTAAAATATGGAACCCGTATAAAAACTATTACGGTAAAATCATTAAATTCCATAGATAAATCGTCCCCGATCAAAGAAAAGAGGCAGAGAATCAGAGAACCTGGCTCTGATACCACATCATTCTTGAATCGTTGTTTATTGGACATTTCCGTGATTCGATTGAGTTTCGTGATTCATTTTCTGTGAGCATCGCCGTCAGCACCATCGGACCTGCGTTCCATTTGGGTTTCAAATCTAAGAAATATTTTGAATTAGATTTCTATGTTTAATCGATGCTTCTTGCACATATATTGTATGTATTGTGTAATCGACGCATTTTGATGAATTTTCTGGCAAGATCTGCCATCAAGGAAGCCGTTCTGACCCTCCGATCGCCGGAAAAGCACCACCTGAGAACGTCCCTGACGTCGCGGGTCGCGGCGGCCCAATCGGGTCGAAGTCGGGGCGGGGCGGGTAGGGTTGCAGAAAAACGGGTGGGAGAGAAGATAAAAACGACGGCGTTTTTGACTTGCTCGAAACGGCGTCGTTTCATGTCATCCTGAAGTCTCCCTCCCAGCGTGTGAACGGCGTCGTTTCGGTCTAGTGAAACGCTGCGTTTCACTTATCGGTTTGGTGGGCCGACGCGTCTTTTGGGCTGGGTCTTGAACTCTGGGCCGATGTTAACTCGTTTTTGGGCTTTAATATTTTTTTTTTCTGCATTCTCGTTGATGTTCATTTGGGCCTGGATGACTGGGCCTCTATAATTTTTTTTTGTTGCGATTAATGGATTCGCATGCTGGGCCGAAAAAAAAAACACATTTCTTTTTAAATTGCACAGTGACGTTTTGGGCCCTATCACGTTTTTTGTTGCTTCTGGACCATTAATTTAAAGATAACCAGAAACAAATTATTGGGGCCATGAGGCTTTCTGGGCTTATTGCCATTTTGATATTGACATTTTTTTTAATGTCTTTTGGGCCTTTATTATCCTATTTCTTTTCTGGAAAATATTGTATGGGCTCTGTCATATATATATATTTTTAAACTGGGTTATAAAGATCTAATTTCCAGAAAAGGTTTTTGGGTTAAATAGACATTTGTCCACTATTAATTAAACTGTTTTATGTATAATTTTGATTATGTCACATTAAATTGTTTTAAATTAAGAAAAATTAATTTTGGCATTTTTTTTTTCATATTCTGGAAAATTTGCAAAATCATTTTTGACATGTTATTTAATTGCCTAAATATTTGGATAATTCATTTTTAGGCAATTATCTTACTATTCGAATTTTGTAAAGCTTAGTTTAAATTGAAAGATGCCAAAATTAATTATTTAAACAATTTTTTGGATACATAAAATAGTGGGAGGGTTTTCTAATTAATTATCTAGGGACCTTGTTGAGCAAATTAATTAATTAATCCCTCCATCGAGAAGTGCATATATTAGGTTTAATTTGGATGCACAAAATAGTGGGAGAATTTATTTTTTCTTGATTATTTAGTCACATTTTGTTGATTAAATCAATCTATTAAATAAATTCTCATTAAAGTTTTGTGCATATTTGGAATTTAAATGCACAAGGTTGGTATTTGTGATTAACATGCATATAGAGGTTTAGCCACAGCATCCTCTGTTGTATGTATAGATAATCATTTTTTATGTTTTAAAATATCAACTCTATTTAATGGGTAATATTAATTTAATCAAAGTGGGAGGATTGTATTTAGTCACTTATGTTAATTAAATTAATTGGTTAAATCCTCCATAAAGTTGTGCATATACAGAATTTAAGTGCACATGATTAATATTTATGATTAACTTGCATGCTAGAGTGGTAGCTACAGCGCCCTCTTACAACATGCATAAATAATCATATATGGATTTAAAATATTAATCTTCAGAAGTTGATTAAATTAATTAATTAAGATTCCCATTGACATTGTGTATACATATATGATATTTAAATTGTATATATTTGATATTAGTGATTAGTATACATATTTTGTTTAAGGAATAGCTACAGCATCCTTATGCACATATTGTATGCATAAGTAATCATCACTTAAGGTTTTACCATATCAAATTATGTTCATATGTACAATCTGTATACACAATGATGTGATGTCTTTGTGATGAGTATGTAGAATCGAGGAGTAGCCACAGCATCCTCACTAGGCACATACACTCTATTTTGTTCTAATGAATAAAATACATCACTCAAAGATTTAAAGACATCAATTGTAATTAAATGTATGGTTATAATTAATCTTTACCCACAGGTAGATAACTATAATCATAGTTTTAATTAGGGTGAAATGGAACAACATTATATTCTCTAAGTAGCCCACAGGTATTAGGGGATATAAATACATTCCAGTTTCACCAATTTGAGATAAATTCATGCTATGCTAATGTCTTTGCCCACAGGTAGACTTTAGTTATACGAATTTATAATTGTATGATTTACATTGGTAAACATACACCTATATGCGATGGTTGCTTGCCTCTTATAGCAATTTTGTAAGTATGATTTAATTTTGATTTTGACTTTGCAGCATGATTGTTATCTATTCAATTATTTAGTTTGATATAATTTATTAGAGACAGTTAAGCCTATAAGGAGAACTTCTGCCATTAGGACAAAATTGACATTAAGAAAAGCTCTAGTATTTATAATGCTAGCATGAGAAATGAGATAACATTATTGTTTCAATAAAGTAATCTCAGTTAAGAGCTAGTTATTAAAAGTACATAAAGAATGGAGTAAAGTCACTGGTTGTTGATAGGTTGAGAAACATATTAAGAAATTCTCATAAATGTTATTGCATTGTTTTGTTGACTATTAAGTGATTCTCCATCATAGGGTAAGATGTCTCCATTAATCTTGGTGGAATAGATCCTTTGTTTATTATCTCATGATTTATTACTCATTTTCAAGAATACATACATGGATAATAAGTATTCATTGTAAATGTGTTTATATAAGTTTTACTCCCTTTTAGAAAAGCATGAGATTTTAAATAAGGGACATCAAGCTACCAACCCTGAAACCATAAAGCAATAGACATATAAAGTTTAATCTGTCTATGATTAGTGGCTTGATTGGAGGCAGTAGTGGATATACACTTGCCATTGGTTTTGTTCTAACATATGAAATAGTTCATCCTGATTTAGTTGACTCTTCAAATACCTGAACATCTTTTGCTTTATAATTAAGTAGTGTCATTTGACATTTTTAGAGAATATAAAGTAGAAGTGGGAATTTAATCTAGTAAACAGATTAATATATTGAAGTCAATTAGAAGAGATGGATGACATGATGGGTACATGGTTAAGGATAGTAATTTAGCCTATATGTTTTCCTCTTAAAGAATGCACTCAAGACAACTATATATATCTTAGATGAGTTTCCAACAAAATTATGTTTAAACTTTTTCAAAATCTGAGAGTTGGAAGCTCAATTTATATAGAATTGTCTTATAAATGTAAGGGTGTGAATGGAAAATATCCTAAAGATTAAGACTGCATATTTTGGTAAAGATGCAAAGAGATCTTGGGATTGAGCTATCCTTTCCATTTTAGAAGTTGTGTAGTAATTTTGGAATGCCAAATTATTAAGAAATTGTATGATTAGTGGGAGTGGTCAAACTCATTCATGATGATCATACATAACGGATTGTAACCTCTAATCATGATGGAACATTGGTTTTACATGATACTCTTCTCCTTGAGTTAGATGTGAAACATAATGAAGTTCTGAAATTCTCAATTGGTCAAGCTTGAAATAAGAAGCATCAACATTAAGGACTCTATCAATTATTACGAAAAATATCCCGAAACAAGCAAGGGATATTCTAAATTGATAGATGATACTCTTATTATACAACTTTAATCTGTTAGCAGATTGGGATAAGACCAAATGACAATTTAAATTTGGCAATTGCTACCAACTATACATCATGTATTTCAAGTAATCTGATTAGAGCATAAACAATGAAAGTGACCCTAATTTCCATTAGCATCTTTCCATTATAGTAACAAGGAGAGATGTGTGTGAATTAAAGAAAGGTCACATAAACTATAAGGAGAATTTAGTTAGCAAAATTGAGAAACCGTCCTCACATGCATTTTCACATTAGTGGTGAATAATGTGTTATGATGCTATCACATATATGATAATGTTGAAAACATCATAGTACTATTTGTATCACTAGATTAGTGGGAGTTGAATCATCTATATTGAACAAAATGATGATTCACTCATTGCTTGTGAATTTTGACATAAGGTGTTATATATAACAAAATCATCATTGTTCAAATTTGTGATAGGACTAGGTTAAGTGTAGTATTCTTTTAGAATACATAAGGAAACTGTTCTTAAAACACTTGGGAATGCCATAAGGAACCTATGATCACATGTATTTGAACATTTAAAGATAGATGGTGGTTGTTGTATTTAATATCTATTATGAGAATACGATTTAATTGTCTATATGTTTCTAATATCATTATATTCCGTTCCTTCTAATTTGGTTTCCTAGGTGCAGGCTTGCTTGAATGTGCACACAAACGAGCAATGCTATTGCAAGGGACTTTTAGGAGGATTATCAAGCATATTATTGCTTGAATAATAATTGAAAAGCTGCAGGTCATGAAGTACATTTTAAAATGTACATTAAGTCTCATGCTCTACATATAGGAGAATGATTAGATTTGTTTGGTTTAGTATGATGTGTTAGCTATAAAATGGTTAGCATTATGATGCATCTTTATGTTTACTGAACAAATTGCATTATGGAGGAGTACAAGATTGCTAAGTAGTCACTGATTGCTTATTTCCACCATGAATTGCTTAATCTAATCATTCTTGGAGGCAAGTTATAAGATTGCCGGTTAAAGAATTTCATCATGTGGTTTAAGTTAATTTAAGCCCATTAAGGGTGTTGTGTGACCATAAATTTAATAGGTCATAAACACATAAAGTATAGATCCTTAAATGAGCTGCATGCATTTAGAGACATTGAAGGATCAAATACCTTATTTGTGACTTGGATCACATTGAGTTATCTAAATAAGGTATTGATAAATGATGAAATTCAAGTTGGAGTTTGTTGTCTCATATTAGTACCTAGTTATCGAGATTGACAAACATTCAAGAAGGAACCGAATAAACATTTAAGGTTTATTCATAAAGTTTTAACCCATTAAGTAAGGGTGCTGCTATGTAATACATGGAAGATAATACTCAACTTAAGGGGACTTATCGCCATGATTCTTGGAGCATAGCCTTAATTAATCTGAATAGGGCAACTGACGTTAGTTACGGGCCAAGTGGGAGAATGTTAGATATTTTAATATATATTATAATTATTATTAGTTATTAATTAGGTAATTAATTAAAATATCCAGAGTGTGGCCCGTTAGTCAGATTTAGGCCCAATTCATGATTAGGGTTATTGGTTATTAATGTGGTTTTTCTGATGGTGGAAAATACACAATGAAGTTGATAGCTGTCTAAATTGAGCGTACAAGGAAAAACCTAATCTGCTCATCTGAGGTTCCCTGACTGGCGACGGCTCTTAACCCAGTTGCCATCGCTGTGCCTCACAGCCAGTCAGAAAGAGACCTGACAATCATATCATGTCTTCATTTCTCTTGCAGCTCTCTTTCATCAGGATTCATGAGTTCTTCATTCGATCAAAGATTAGCAATGGCGAGAGGTAATTCTTATAAGTCTTCCGCTATTGATATAGGGAAATTCATGTACTCTAATTTGTGATTTATTTGGGTATTCATGAGTTTTGTCCTACATGAATACCTATATACATGTTAGAGTACATGAAAAATTAAACTAATTTCATTAGAACAAAGTTTCGAAGAATATGATTCTGGTTTTCTGTTTAATTTCGATGTATATGAAATGTTACTCATCGACTGCATTCTCACAGCCCGAAAGTGGGAAAAAGAGACTGCAAAATAGAAGGATTTCCTAGGTGCAGGCTTAGGTCTATTCCATGTGCAGCTAAGAATACATACATGGATAATAAGTATTCATTGTAAATGAGTAATAAATCATGAGATAATAAACAAAGGATCTATTCCACTGCTCTGCCTCCGGCAGAAATGTTGTGGAAAGAAATTGCTTTGCAGAAGGTGATGTTAGTACAATATCTGCTGAAGTTTCATATTATGCCAAGACTTTCGGACAGAAACATGAACTTACTCAATCTGCAAGTAACTTAACCTCTGGTTGTAAGAAATCAATCTGCAAGTAACTTAAGCTCTCGATGCAAGAGCAATTTTAATGACAAAACGAGGACTGACCATCTTATCAATTTGTCTGATGGTCCAGTAGTAGCCATTATCTATTTATGCTTCTGGGCCTTATTTTCGTTTTTGTTTTTTCTGGGCTATGGTTTTTGAAATTCCTGAAAACATTTTGGGCCTTTTCTTAAAACATGTCCTCACTGTTTAATTCAATTATTTTCTGTTTTATGTATTTTTTCTAATTAATGATTTTAAATTGTTTAAATTAGTGACAGTAGTTAATTTTGGCATTTTCACATACTGAAAAATTTGTAAAATTGTTTTCATAGTTAATTAATTGTCTAATATTTTGAAAATAGCTTTAGACAATTATTTAACAATTCAAAAATTTTGCAAAAATTGAGATTTGAGTTGAATGATGTCAAAATTAATTATTTAAACAATTTTGAATACATAAAACAGTGGGAGGGATTTAATTAATTATTTACTGGATTTATTAAATTGATTAATCTCTCCATTATGATGTGCATATTTTGATTTAAATGCGCTTATATGATATTTGTGACTAGCATGCTACTTTTCCAAGGAATAGCCACAGCATCCTTTAGTTTTGCATGCAACTTGATCACATATGGAACTTATAAAATATCTAATTGTAATTAAATATAGAATTGTAATTGTTCTTTACCCACAGGTAGACGGTTATGATTATATATTTAATTAGGGTGGGATAGTTTGGTCTTATATTTTCTAAGTTGCCCACAGGTATTAGGAAATGTAAATTATACACTCTAGGCCCACCAATTTGAGATAAATGCATGCAATGCTAGGTTCTTTGCCCACAGGTAGAATTTAGTGATACGCATTTATACATATTGCATGTTTACATTGGTGCATAACATGCATACAAAAGGCACAGAATTCGTGATTGTCTCAAATACTTGTCTTGTGAGCTAATTTAAGTTTTTAAATTGCAGTACCTACTACTTTCCCTAATCTTTTTGCTGACACTACTGGCAAAATTGTGCTGGATGGTACCAATTACCCTGAATGGAGAGAGGGTATAACTTTGCAGATTGATATGCTGCACATGCATTTTGTTATGGAGAAACCTAGACCTCCCAAACCAACTGATAGGTCAACTAAGGATGAAATTGACTATCAGGAGCGCTGGGAGCACTACAATCGCATGTGCATGTCATACATTAAGACCAGGATCCATAGAAGCATTAGGGGAGCAATTCCCAAATGTGAAACTGCTAAGGAGTTTCTGGAGGCTGTGGACAAACAGTTTAAGCCAACTGACAAACAAATGGGTGGTTCCATCATGTCAGAGCTGTGTGCCATGAAGCTTACAGGTACTAATGGAGTCAGACAACATATCATGAAGATGAGAGACTTGTCCTCTCAGCTGAGGGCCTTTGACATGGAACCAACAGAGCAGTTTCTGGTGCATCTGGTACTGAACTCCCTTCCCTCTCATTATGAGGCCTTTAAGGTCTCCTACAACACACATAGGGAAAAATGGACAATTGATGAACTGCTGTCCATGTGTGTTCAGGAGGAAACTAGGCTTCAAATGAGTGGTAGGGAGGCACCTAGGGCAGCTCATTTAGCTGAAAGTTCCAGCAGGGATGGTGCCAGGGGCAACAAGGACAAGCATAAAAAGAAGAAAAAGATTCCTGCTGTGCCATCCATTAAGAAAGCTGAAGCTATTTGCTTCTTCTGCAAGAAGAAAGGGCACATGAAGGATGAGTGCCTGAAGAGGAAGGCATGGTTGGAGCGTAAAGGTATGTATGTTTCAAGTTTAGCTTTAGAAGCTCATCATATTGGCACTAGTAATGATACTTGGTGGATCGATACGGGTTCAATGATCCATATTTCTACTACCATGCAGGGGTTTCTAACCACCAGGCCTCCACTTCCCAATGAAGCACGAGTCCTTTCAGGAAGTGGGAAAGGAGATCCGGTCGAAGCAATTGGAACTTTTAGAATTGTTTTCCCAAATAAAACCGTGCTGGATCTTTTGAATTGTTTTTACATTCCTAGTTATATGAGAAACTTGATTTCTATGTCAAAACTCATTCCTTTGAATTATGGTATTTATTTGCAAAAGGACTTGATGTATTTCAGTAAGGACTATTTTCCAATTGCAAGGGTTGTTATGATTGATGATTTATTTAAAATAATTCCTGAACCGCCTGAGGTTTTTTCTGTTATGCATGGTATTAGACAAAGTATCATTGATGAGAATTCTATTAGCTTGTGGCATAGGAGATTAGGACATATCTCTGTTGACAGGATCAAAAGGTTAACTAAAGATGGAATCCTTCCATCTTTAGACCATTCAGAATTTGATACTTGTGTGGACTGCATAAGGGGAAAGCAGACCAATAAGTCACAAAAGGGAGCTAAAAGAAGCTCTGATTTACTTGAAATTATACATACTGATATTTGTTGTCCTGACTTATCCGCAAACAGTCAAAAGTACTTTATCACTTTTATTGACGATTACTCGCGATATACTTATATCTACTTGCTTGATAATAAAAGCGAGGCACTAGATGCCTTTAAGGAATATAAAGCTGAAGTAGAAAAACAAATTGGGAAACCAATAAAGATCGTGAGATCCGATAGAGGTGGTGAGTATTATGGTAGGTACACTAGTGAAGGACAAGCGCCAGGTCCCTTTGCTGATTTTCTTCGGGAGCATGGTATAGTTGCTCAATATACCATGCCTGGCTCACCAGACATGAATGGTGTAGCAGAAAGAAGAAATAGGACCTTGCTAAACATGGTTAGGAGCATGATGAATGGCTCTAAATTACCAACATCCTTGTGGAAGGAGGCACTTAAGACAGCTGTATACTTATTGAACAGGGTTCCAACAAAGGCAGTGCCAAAAACACTCTTTGAAATCTGGAAAGGATGGAAACCCAGATTAAGACACCTTAGGGTATGGGGCTGTCCTGCGGAAGTAAGAGTGTACAATCCACAAGAGAAGAAACTAGATCCTAAAACCATTAGAGCTTACTTTGTAGGCTATCCATGTATGACTAAGGGTTATAGGTTCTATTGTCCTTCACCTTCTGCACGTTTTATAGAATCTAGGAATGCTGTTTTTCTTGAGAATGATGTGATTAGTGGGAGTGATCAAACAAACAATGATCATATGGAATTGACCCCTGATTTACGTCGTGAAGGGTTTGTTCAGATTTATCCACCTCCTACACATAGGGAACCAAGACAAGTTGTGGAGGAGGATGTCCCGAATGAACAATCTGAACCAACCCAAGAGGTTGAATTAAGAAGATCAACTAGAGAAAGAAGGCCAGCATTGCCTAGTGACTACGTGGTGTACTCTGTTCAGACTGATTGTGATATTAGCATTGAAGATGATCCATTAACATTTACTCAGGCTGTTAAGGGTGAGAACTCTAAGTTGTGGCATGATGCTATGACTGAAGAAATGAACTCCATGGCAAACAATAGTGTATGGGATCTTGTGGAGTTACCAAGTGGGTCTAAAGCCATTGGCTGTAAATGGGTTTATAAAACCAAAAGAGACTCACAAGGTAACATTGATCGATACAAGGCTAGGTTGGTTGCCAAGGGTTTCACACAAGTGGAAGGTGTCGACTACAGGGAAACCTTTTCTCCTGTATCAACGAAAGACTCCTTCCGCATAATCATGGCATTAGTTGCACATTTTGATCTGGAGTTGCACCAAATGGATGTTAAGACTGCATTTCTCAATGGGGTTCTTGAGGAAGAAGTCTACATGAAACAACCTGAGGGATTTATTGCAAAGGATAAAGAACATCTGGTATGCAAGTTGAAGAAATCGATCTATGGCTTGAAGCAAGCCTCACGACAGTGGTACTTGAAGTTCCATGAGGTAATCACATCATTCGGATTCGATGAGAACATCATGGATGAATGCATATACCACAAGGTTAGTGGGAGCAAGATCATTTTTCTGGTTTTATATGTCGATGACATACTACTTGCAACCAGCGACCTAGGACTACTACGTGAGGTGAAACAGTTTCTGTGCAAGAACTTTGATATGAAGGATATGGGTGAGGCATCTTATGTCATTGGCATCAAGATCCACAGGGATAGAGCTCAAGGCATTTTAGGCTTGTCTCAACAAACCTATATCAACAAAGTTCTTGAACGATTCAGGATGCAAAACTGTTCAGCTAACGTAACTCCTCTTGAGAAAGGGGACAAGTTTAGTCTAGGTCAATGTCCTCAAAATGAGATCCAAAGAAAGCAAATGGAAAGGGCCCCATATGCATCAGCAGTGGGAAGCTTGATGTATGCACAGGTTTGCACAAGACCTGATATAGCTTTCGCTGTTGGCATGTTGGGAAGGTACCAAAGCGATCCAGGGGAAGCACATTGGACAGCTGCAAAGAAAGTGTTTAGATACCTACAAGGTACTAAGCACTATATGCTCACATACAGAAGAACAGATGACCTGGAAGTGGTTGGTTACTCAGACTCTGATCTAGGAGGATGTTTAGACACAAACAAGTCTACTACTGGTTACATCTTCCTACTAGCAGATGGAGCTATATCATGGAAAAGTACAAAACAAACACTTACAGCTCCCTCTACTTGTGATGCTGAGTACATAGCGTGTTTTGAGGCAAGTTCACAAGCGATCTGGATAAGGAATTTCATTGCTGGCCTTAAGATTGTGGACTCAATCTCTAGGCCAATCAGGATGTACTGTGATAACACAGCCGCAGTAGCCATTGCAAATAACAAAAGGAGTGGAAGTCGAAGCCGGTGGGTCGAACTGAAATTCCTAAGTTTAAAAGAGAGAATTGCAGATGGTGAAATTTCGGTTGATCATATCAATACAAAGGACATGCTAGCTGATCCTTTGACTAAGGGAATGAAACCGAATGCTTTTGTGTTACACGTCCCTCAAATGGGGGTTAAGCCTTCATTTATATAGAAGAGGTATGAAATGAAATTGACCTTATAGTTTATTATCTCTATCATTATCTGTATACATTCTGTTGATGAGATTAATAAACACTAAGTTTGGAACCGAATAAACATTGGCGTTTATTCATAAGGTTATACCCATCAAGTAAGGGTGTTGTATGTAATGCATGGAAGGTAATACTCAGCCTAGAGGACTTATCGCCATGATTCTTGCAGCACAGCCTTAGTTTAATCTGGAAAGGGCGACTGACATTTAGATACGGGCCAAGTGGGAGAATGTGAGATATTTTAATTATTAATATAATGTATTTATTAGTACAGGGAAACATAATTAAAAAATCTTTAGGAATACTTAGTGTCTAAACTGCAAAATTAAACCAATTGTGGACACTTTGTCCTCACATGCATTCTCACATATTTCCTAGGTGCAGCTTTATCCATGTGTTCCACATCTTAGCTTTACACATCATACTAAGTATTTATAACATGCTTACTACAATGAAATGGTTATGAAAAATAGATAATGGGGAAGGTAGTTATACAATATTTTATAAATAGATAATGGCGGTTAGCAGTAAGCATCTCCTGGCTGACACATCAGCAAAATGGCAGGCTCAAAATACTTAAATAAAATAATAATAATAATAATAATGATGATGATGATGTGTGGCGGTTATGAAAAATAGATAATGGGGAAGGTAGTTATACAATATTTTATAGAGTGGGTTTGAGTATTTTATGTACATGATGGGAAATGAAAGTCAAAATTGCTATATTACCTCTCCACCCATATATATCTCTATATGGGTCAAAGTGTATTCCATACTGCAAAATATAAATATGTGCAAATGTTCAAATTTAGGGTATCTATTCAATAGAAAATATAGGGATTCTAATAAATTAATTATGACTTTTTATATAGAGTGGTTTTGAGTATTTTATGTACATGATGGGAAATGAAAGTCAAAATTGCTATATTTCCTCTCCACCCATATATATCTCTATATGGGTCAAAGTGTATTCCATACTACAAAATATTGTTTTCAATCTAAGTGATTTTTTTACATAACAACACATTAAAAATTTACCCCGTCTCTTAACAGCGCAACGCGCGGGCCTAGGCTAGTTTTTCTTAAAGATTAAGTAACAAAAATACGAACCCAATAATATTAACCTGTGTCCATGAAAAAGATTTTTTAATTATGTTTTGGTCGAATTTCATTATTAATATCAAATGATTTTACTGGGGTGGGTAATATTTTGACATGTGTAGACTATTTTATCCACACTCATCTCCAATATTTCAAAAAAGGCACAAACCCCTTTTCTTCTTCCCTCCCGATGCTCTGCTTCCACGCTCTCCATCACCAAGCTCGTCGTGGCGCCGTGAATGACCACCATCCCACAACTCGCCGTCGCAATGTCTGGTTCTCCGTCGGTCGCCGTTGGGCTCGTCCCGTCATCAATAAAAAGTGATGGTTCCAGCAACCCTAGTCACCTGATTGGGCTGACCGTGTAGCGCAGCAGTCGGTGAGCTGGTCCAGGAAGAGTACAAGCTGTTAGTCGCTAAGCACATATTAGATCACGCCTGCTCCGGACAACCCAACCTAGTGTCATCCAGCCTCCACCACCTTAATGCCCTCACTTGAGTCACAAGCCAGCGTTACCCAGCTCGGCGAACAGTGGATCGCGTCAGGTTCTTATATACTATAATTTTTTCCGTATCCTAGTCGATGTGGGGCTGTTCCCTTTATAGAACGCAATCCTACGCGTTAGAGTTCTATGTATGGTTGGAAGTTACTTTCGTGGAGTTGGGTTCAGGAAGCCAAATTTATCAACCTCTGTGTTGTGTCTTTTCATTTAAAGGAAGACGCTTTTTCAAATACCAAAGTATTTTTCCTGGATATACATCAGTGTGAATGAGTTACTAAAATCATAAAATTTTGTACGCTGTATCATTAGTGAGCTTTGTTCATCCATCGTTCTGATTATATGTATATATATGAAGAGTTACTACCAGAAACGCAGAATCAAGGAGAAAGAAGGAGGGGACTTGGAGATATGCCGTGATTCGAGCTCCAGAAAAAGGAAGAATGGTGTGGTCTGCAGGGAATCGGAGTGGGAAGTGTCAGATTCCGAGTTGAAACGGAGATCGGTCCAAGTTCAAGAGTTGATGCCCGCGGCTAGTTCGGAGAAGAAGAAAAGTGACAGTGCAAGAGCACGAGGGCAACATAATTCCTCTTGTTTTTTGAACATTCTGCTGTAGACCTAGGATTAAAGGAGACTTGGGACTCGGAAAAAATGGTGTTGCTCTTCCAATGAAATGGGTGAGGTGCTTTTCCTTGAAAGGTGAGTGCAACCTGGAATGATGTAATTTGAAGTCTGCGTAAATCTGAATGGTGGGATGCCAATCTGGGAATGCTTATCTCTCAGAATATGGTGTCGCCATGTCAACTAGATGTTTAAGGTGTATTCCCTTTAGATGTAAATCTTCATGAGGGACGAGGAGGTGCTATTTGGGTCTTATTTATCTTTTTTCAAAATTAAATAGAAATTAAAGAAATGTCCTTGAGTTTAAAAAACATGATTTCATTGCTGTATTTTCAGATTTTATTTTTAAAGATAATCCTTACCAAAATAAATAAGGTTTGATGAGCTCAGCTGGCTATATTACTATAAAATACTATATCATTTTAATTTTAAAAGATGACTTTTAAAAAAAGTAGTTTACATAAATAGTAGTAAGTCTTATTATTTAAATAAGGATTAAGATACATCCAGCATATTGAAATATTCTTTTATATGCATCAAGTGCTCGGAACCAATTTCAATATTCATCACAATGATGAGAAGTGAAAGCTAATTAATGTTGTGAGATTTATACAGTTCAAATAGAATTTGCATGTCCCATATTTAATATTTTAAAATAATGATTTTTAAGTAACAAATTATTTTTGAAAAACCAACTGTTAAGAGATTATCATTATATTTGATTGTGTACATATTAAAATATTTTTTTAAAAAATAGAAAGAGTAAAATAAAATCAATCTAAACCATCCAAATTAGGTCTAAATAAACTGCAATAATGAGATAAGCTCTTGAAACTCATAATCGTGATTAGCACTCTTAGGTGCACTTCTCTATCCTTTTATTACTTTTTGATTTACCAAGAGACATCCCCTCTAATGGCTTAAAGGGTATTAGGATTTGAACATACCTTTTTCTCTTTGCGAGTAGTAAGGGTGTTCATCATTTTCCAGTCCTGATCCCGAACAAAATTTCAGGACAGGAAAAATTTAGGATCGGGAAATTTAGTATTGATATAATCAAAAGAACTGAATGAGGAAGTGTTACCCGGAATTTATAGATATACAAGCGTAGCAAATTTCGGGGACGAAATTTATTTAAGTGGGGGAGAACTGTAACACCCCAAATTTTATATTCACAAAAAATATATTGTAATTATTTGAGTAATTCAATAAAATGATGAATATTCATGAAAATTAGATCTTATGAATTTTGAAATATTCATATTCATAAGGAAATGGGCAAATTAATTCAAGAATTGAATTGAATTGCAAAGGTGATAGCAAAATCATAATTTTGCCAATATAGCCCAAGATTAATTATTTTCCAATTAATTGGAGTTAATTTCAATTAATCAAGGAAAATAAAGGAAAATGCATGATTGGAAAAAATAGAATGTGTTGGCAATTGTGTAAATTGTGAAGAAGAAAAAAGAAATAGGAGGGAGAAATAATTATTTGGCTCATAATTATGCCAAGTGTCAACATCTTAAGGCAAAGGATTAAATTAGAAATGTTAAAGATGAGCACATGTGGAAATTGGATTAAATATGATTTCTTGGCACATGTAGTTTGATTAATGGAATGAAAGCCCAAATGGTGTGCATGAAGGGCCCTTAGGACATCTTTGGGCTAACCAAATGGAGGAGAATTGGTTCAATTGCAATTGGAGGCTTATGACACAAGTTGGAATAGGATAAACTCAAGTATAAGGCTTATGTCATATTTTATTATCCTATAATTTATTAATTAAGAGGAAAATGGGAGATATTTTATGAAGCCCATGCTTCATCTTTCTTGCTCATTCACATCAAGAGAGAGAGAGAGAGAGAGATCAAAGATAAGCTTGCATGTTTATGTGATCAAGCTTCCTCTTTTGTATGACCTCCTCTCTAATCTCTTCTTCTCCATGAAACACTATGTTTAGCAAGCAATCCCAAGGGAGAGAGAAAGAGGGTGGTAGGCTTTAAAGAGAGAAAGTGAAGAAAACCAAGGTAACTTCAAGAACATCAACTCTTGTGGTTATTGTTGTTGCTATTGTTGTTCTTTGCTTGGTTTGGTATTGATTGGTTGATTTTGTAAATTTGAAAAGTTCTAACCCTAAGGGTTTATGCTGCCCAAATTTCTTTGAATCATGGTTAAGAAGTGTTTAAATGAGTTAATAAAGGATTAGAAGTGGAAAAGTGCAAGTTTTGGAAGCTAGAACACAAAACTATATTTTTTCCATTTCTCTTGAATATTTCGGCCAGCACTATCTCAGGGGGTTGGAGTTGGATTTTTATGAAATAAATGGTTCCATTGGACTCAGTGGGCAAAAATAGATGGGGTAACAGTTGGGCATTTTTTTGGTAGACGCCGAAAAAGCATAATTACGAAAACGCCACTGAAATCCCTAAATAGGGGCTGTCAAGGGTATTTTCATAATTTTACAGTGAATTTGGTGATTTTGAGCCTTGAAATGGATTCCTTGGGCGAAAATAAGTCAGAATAGCCTTAATCAAAATTTTGAAAAAATGTGCCATCGAGATCGAGCCGGGTACGGTGGGGCCGGGCCGGGGTCCCTAGGGCATTTTGGTAAATTTTTACCATAGACTAATATAAACACTATGGAAGAGTAAAAAATGCAATGTTACTGAACCCGGACCGGACCGGCCCGGGAACTGGCGAACCGGCCCGGTTCCCGGTCCGATCCGGGTTCACTTTTTTAAAATTTTTTTTTTTAATTTTTCCTTTAGAATTTCATACTATAAGTCTAAAATTTTCAATTTTTCATCGGTTTGGTCCCGGTTTAGCTCCGGTTTGGTCTCGGTTTGGCCTACTGACTTGAACCGGTCCGAGTTTTAATACCTTGCAAAAATGATACTTGGATATGTTATAACCTATTTCTTGTACATTTAATATTTTAGGACCAAGTTGAAAACCGGAATGACACGTTTTACGAGACACCGTTAAATAAAGGATTATAAAGCTTTGAGATAGAGACATTATTCTTCATACACTATGCCATAAGTTATGTGATTATGTGGATGCCATTGTTTTGTAAATGCACTTTATTAATCAACATGATTTGCCTAGAGAGAGGCAGTTAGTGCCAGAGGTGTACTTACACTAGGAGTTGGTAGAAGTCCAACCGGTGTAGATTGTGGGGCTGGACCCTACTCATGTATACATGACGATGATGTATATATATTGTTCATTAATTTATGTATACCTTGTCGCATGACATATTTGCTTTTCACATTCTCTATGAACGATATTATGTCTCTAATGGGATTCTTCAGAATCACACCTTATTTTTCAATAAGCACCTTGGTGGGTAACAGTAGGGCAAAGGGAAAAGATGTAGACGCCGAAAAGTGAACAGCACGTGTCTCAAGGTAAGGACAAGATCATGATCATAATTAACCTATTTTGTGATATTTTGGTGACATTTGTAAATATTAAGTTTCCGCTGTATTTTTTGTTTCCAGTCAACGAATATAACAAAATTGTAAACGAATATTTTTATCAGTATAATTGTACCTTTTTATATGCCCATTAAATTCCGTCTCTATTACTCTTTGATTATCGAAATAGAAACGGGTAAATCCTATCATGCTTGGATGTAACAATAGTGTGTTTGGGTTGCAGCTTAAAAAGTGTGTGAGATAGAATATGCAGCTGTTTAACAAAGCAACTAAAATTTTGCCCATGATCAAGGTAAGGCATCTTAGTAGACAACATAGTAGAGATAGAACTTGCAGCCAAATGGAAAAAGGAAACAGATAGAAACCCCTCTTGAGCCTCATTTACAAACACAACACCTATATAATTTTTAAAAGGCTGGAGCGTCACATTGAGCCATGCATAGTAAATACCAACAGTTTCAAAACTCTGTAGAGAATCCAAGAAGCGTGCTGGTAGCCTACCAGTGTGAAGGAATAGTTTGTTGAACCCCAAATCACAAGCTCCAACATAATCAGTGAGAGTAAGGAAGCCATGAAAACAACACACATAATAAGCACAACCTTTAGTTATCACAGGGGAACCTATATGTGGCAGTGATATCGAGAGGTGAGTCGCAATCTCCCACAAGCTCCATAAAAAAAATGTCATGAAGTTACATATCATTGAATAGAAGTGAGCAAAGAAGGAAGGACCATGATCAAACTCCATCCCAGAACTCAAATTAATGAGTTGATCCAAGCTGTTAGAGGCCTCGAGAGAATAATGATGAAATAAGACATATTAATAATAAAGATCCTTTTCCTTGTTAATTTCCATTTCACTTGGAAATAATTGCTTGACTGAATGGAAAAATAACATCGTAAATGCATATTCTGAGAGCCAAGCATTCTGCGCTATCGAAAACTTGTACTTGCTCCCCCATTCATAAAAGCAAAGAACCAGGATAGGTCGTCATCTAATTTTCATGCTCCAAAATAAATCAGCATATGAGTCTGTGACCAGAATCAATGGAAAAGCTTCACCAACAAAAGTCAGATGACAATTATTCATGTTGTGATGGTAATCCACAAATGAGAATACATAACAAACATCACGTTCACGGCATGTCTCATCAATTTGCAATGACCCAAATGAAGACTTGGAGATGCAATACGCAGCAACAATCTTAATGGTGATAAGGTAAAGCTTCTTACAACATATCTGATGGTGCTTCCAAAAGGGAAAATAGATTATCAATACCTGGTTGAGCTTGAGTCCCCCGATGCTGATGAACTTTCTAACTTCACCGGTTGAGTCTCCCAATGCAGATGAAATATGTTCATCTATTTGGCGACCAGAAGAAAAACTGTTAATTCCGTACTCGGTCTATCCATCATTTGATTTGGGTCTTCCATCAATATCATCAGTATGTGCTTCACAGTATAGTACCAGCATTTCTTCTTTTGTATGTTTCTCCTGCAATTCTTTTATGCTTTTTAGTTGCCAAGCGCCCATATTCACCTTGGTTGTGTGGGTCAGTGCATTAACCTAAACCTCCATAACAAAATTATAATGCGATATCAGCTACAATTATATATGGATCACCGCAGCTAGCAGAATGAAATATGAATTCTGAATACAGACAAGATCTCTAGTTATAGATGTGATGCATTAAAGGTTCTATGACGTGGAAGATGTGGGAAGTGATTATAACTAGACAGTCTGCAAATTGATCAACTAGTAAATCGTCTGCATCATATTAGAAAGGCTTATTTGAAGGCAGAACTGGTCAACACTTTGAATAAATAATTTATGCTCTTTCAATTGATTTACCATTAAAACACTACAATCGGTTATTTCAGTTGCCGACTTTGATTCAATTATTATTAACCCGCCATAAAGTTTAGAAGAAGAAGCTCAACCCCTATGAACTTCTCTTCACTCAAAGGAATTTCTACCTTTTCATTGACTTTCCCGTCACCCAATGACAACATAATTCAGAAGTTATTCTGAGGCTCCTGTAAAAGCTCATCCAGAAAAAATTACAAAACCTGTGCAATTAATTCTTGAGGAATCCAAACGAAACCCTATTTATGTTAAAAGCAATACACCTTAAACATCTAGTTGACAAGTCAACACCAGATTCTGAGACATAAGCATTCCGAGATTGGCATCCCACCATTCAGATTTAAGCAGACTTCAAGTTTCATTATTCCATGTTTCATTTATCTTTCAAGGAAACGCACCTCGCCCATTTCATTGACAGAGCAACACCATATTTACGAGACCCAAGCCTCCTTTAATCCTAGGTCTACAGAAGAATTTTCAAAAAACAAGAGGAATTATGTTACCCTCGTGCTCTTGTACTGTCACTTTTCTTCTTCTCCGAACTAGCCGCGGGCTTCAACTCTTGAACTCGGACCGATCTCCGTTTCAACTCGGAATCTGACACTTCTCACTCCGATTCCCTGCAGACCACACCATTCTTCCTTTTTCTGGAGTTCGAATCACGGCATATCTCCAAGTCCCCTCCTTCTTTCTCCTTGATTCTGCGTTTCTGGTCGTAACTCTTCATATATATATATATATATATATATAATCAGAACGATGGATGAACAAAGCTCACTAATGATACAGCGTACAAAATTTTATGATTTTAGTAACTCCTTTTCACTGATGTATGTCCAGGAAAAATCCTTTGGTCTGTGAAAAAGCGTCTTCCTTTAAATGAAAAGACACACAGAGGTTGATAAATTTGGCTTCCTGAACCCAACTCCACGGAAGTAAATTCCAACCATACATAGAACTCTAACGCGTAGGATTGCGTTCTATAAAGGGAACAGCCCCACATCGACTAGGATACGGAAAAAATTATAGTATATAAGAACCTGACGCGATCCACTGTTCGCCGAGCTGGGTAACGCCGGCTTGTCACTCATGTGAGGGCATTAAGGTGGTGGAGGCCGGAAGACACGTGGTTGGGTTGTCCGGAGCAGGCGTGATCTAACGTAGTGCTGAGCGACTAACAGCTTGTAATCTTACTGGACCAGATCACCGACTGCTGCGCTACACGGTCAGCCCAATCGGGTGACTAGGGTTGCTGGAACCATCACTTTTTATTGATGACGGGACGAGCCAAAGGGGTTTGTGCCTTTTTTGAAATATTGGAGATGAGTGGAGATAAAATAGTCTACGCAAACAGTAGCGTGTAGTAGAACGGTAAGGGCTCTTTCACCCTTAACCTTGGTCGGGGGGTTTGATCCCTAACCTTAGATATGCAACAGCGTTAAATCTCCTGGCCAGCTGTTCTATCCATCGAGGTACCTACAAATCAGGGGATTAGTCGGTTGCTCGGACGGCCCGGTTCCGGGGTCCAGATCTAGCACGGATACCTCTGATCAAAGATAAAAAAAAAATAGTCTACACGTGTCAAAATATTACCCGCCGCCCCAGTAAAATCATTTGATATTAATAATGAAATTCGACCAAAACATAATTAAAAAATCTTTTTCATGGACACAGGTCAATATTATTGGGTTCGTATTTTTGTTACTTAATCTTTAAGAAAAATCTCTTAAAAAACTTTAAAAATATTAAAGCATAAAAAAATAGGGAAATTTGTGAAAAATATCTCATTGGAAACTTATTTGTTAAATGGGAACTTCGCGTGCAGAATATCTTCCCCTGTCTGCAAAATATCTTCCTTGTGTGTAATATTCTTCTCTATACGTGTGCAAAATTCTTCCCTCCTTGTGCAGATATCTTCCCAAGTCCTAGTTGGCAATTAAGTTGTCAATAAAGTCTTTTTTAACAATTCTCCCAAGAAGATATTCTAAACATTTATTATGTCATATAAATGTAAGGGTCTCATTTATCTTTTTTTCAAATTAAATAGAAATTAAAGAAATGTCCTTGAGTTTAAAAAACATGATTTCATTGCTCTATAAATTTTTATTTTATACTTCAAACACCTCAAACTATTTTTTTAACATAATTTAGGATGCAAAAAAAAAAATTCAGATTTTATTTTTTAAGATAAACCTTACCAAAAAAATAAGGTTTGATGAGCTCAGCTGGCTATATTTCTATAAAATACTATATCATTTTAATTTTAAAAGATGACTTTTAAAAAAAAGTAGTTTACATAAATGGTAGTAGGTCTCATTATTTAAATAAGGATTAAGATGCATCTTACACATTGAAATATTCTTTTATATGCATCAAGTGCTCGGAATCAATTTCAATATTCATCACAACAATGAGCAGCGAGAGCTAATTAATGTTGTGAGAAATTTAAATAGAATTTGCATGGCCCATATTAAATATTTTAAAATAATGTTTTTTAAGTAACAAATAATTTTTTGAAAAACGAACTGTTAAGATATTATTATTATATTTGATTGTGTACATATTAAAATATTTTTTAAAAAAACAGAAAAAGTAAAATAAAATCAATCTCAACCATCCAAATTAGGTCTAAATAAACTTCAATAATGAGATAAGGTCTTGAAACTCATAATTGTGATTAGCACTTTTAGGTGCACTTCTCTATCCTTTTATTATTTTTTGATTTACTGAGGGACATCCCCTTTAATGGCTTAAAGGGTACTAGCACTTTTAGGTGAGGTTTTGTTTTTTTTTTAGGTGAGGTTTTGTTTTGGTTTACAGTGATTTGTTATTTTAAATTTTAAACTAGATTAAGAATAACACTTGTGTGCTGTTGCCGAAAATTAGTTGTTTGAACTTTGAAGTGGTAATTTTTCAAAGTGAACGTTTATTATTATGTATTAGTAATTTTTTGGTCAAGTGATTTTAAAATAGTAATAAAAAAGACAGCTGATAATTAATACGCTACGTAGAAAATTAATTTGATTTCTACAGGAAAAGTAATTTGATATTATTTTCTTAAAAATAAAAGCTAAAAGTTTGGCTCGCCGTTGCACACAGAACACTTAGGCCCTGTTTGGTTGGAGGGGAGGGGATGGGAGGGGAGGAAAAATGAGCCCCTCCCCTCATTTGGTTTGAAATTTTGGAAGGGAGGGGAGTAAAAATTTGTTTCTCTCTCCCCTCCCCTCCCCTTATTTTGATTCCCTCCAAATTGGGGGGTTTTGGAGGGGAGCCAAATATTGGGACTAATTTACCCTCATAATCTTTGTCATATCTCATCAATGCCCATGGTTGCAACTCATGCCCTCTCCATTGCTGTTGCTCCTAGTCTCTTGCCCTCAATTCCCTTCCTCTACTTTCTGCCAAAAACGTAAATTTGGACTTTATTTTTATGTTCTCATTTTTTGCACAGTAACATATAAAAAATCCTGATGGTTGATAGTTTCATCTTCACAAATCCTGATGCACATTCGGCTCAATAAATTTTGTCAGCAATTGAATTTTGAGAACCACGTTATAGGGTGATCTAAATAATTTGCATTGTTGCTAGTCATTTTTGGCTAAAGCATTGTTACTGGAGTCATCTTTTTTTAGAGTCAAATTAGCCCTTCGTTGAAAACGTTGTTTAAAACAAAAATTATTATATCAGTTGTTGTATACATATTAAGGTGAGAGTAAGTTTTCAAAAATTATATAATTTATATTAAGGTGTAAATTAATTTAAATAATTCATATAAGTAAAAATATATAAACTAATATATAAGGGTAAAATGGTAAATTACATATTATCTCCCCTCCCATCCCCTCTTGAACCAAACAAAAGATCATTAAAAAACCTTCCCCTTCCTTCCCCTTCAACCAAACCAAATAAGATAACCTCCTATCCTTCCATTCCATCCCCTCCCCTCCATTCCCTCTCATTCCATCCCCTCCCATTGAACCAAACAGGCCCTTAAGCCCGGAATGAACGAATGATGGCGTAGAAAAGTTGTTCAAGGAAAAATATAGTGTAAAAGTCAACAAATGTCCTGGAAAAAAAGAATGGAAGTTCGGGAAATCCCAGGATCCATAGGCACGGGGAATTCTCAGAATCGGGAATCAAATTTCTTCCCAAACACTTCTCAGGATCAGGATCGGGAATGGGATTTCCCGATCCTGTCCCCTTCCCAAACAGGCCTAACGAATAGGGCCGTTTATCATCTCAAATTTTCAACCAATAGTTTTGTTCATAACAGCTATGCTTTATTATTATCAAATAATCTATTACTATCACTTTTTTCTAGTTATAGAATTACCGTATTATATATATAACCAGTCAGGCTTAACATGCACTGCTCAGATGACAGATGAAACACAGAATAAACAGGCTGACCTCCAATTTATCCTCCTTGGCTCTGTGTTTCTTTGGGAGCAAACGAAACTCTTCAGTTAGTAGCAAACATTCTTCAACATTTCCAGGGTAAACAAAACCAAGTGCCACCTTTATACAAGACTGGTTAATGAAAAAGAATGAAGTTAGAGACAATGTAGTGATGAGAAATTAACAATCAAATGCATAACAGATGATAAAATAATGCGCAGGGTGCAATGCAATTTTCGAAGGCACAAAATATTTAATTGGTGACATTTTATTGGTAACACAAGAGCAATGATACAACACTCATTTTCGGGTGAAAATGGCATGATCATAAATTCAAAGGGAAAGCTCATACAAAAAAAGTAACCTATTGGGAGGAAGAGCCCCTTGAACTTATAAACCACATTACACTTGTGAGGTTTTCTGATGAGAACTCATAACAAAAACACGGCAATATGAGAACATGCAAAACCAAATAATTTAACACCACTCAACTAAACCAATCAGGCTCAACATGCACAGCTAAGATGACAGATGAAGCAGCGTATAAACAGGCTGACCTCTAATTTATCCTCCTTGGCTCTGTGTTTCTTTGGGAGCAAACGAAACCCTTCAGTTAGCTGCAACAGTTCTTCAACATTATCCGGGGAAACAAAATCAAGTGCCACCTTTATACAAGACTGGTTAATGAAAAAGAATGAAGTTAGAAACAATGTAGTTCTGAGAAATTAACATTCAAATGCATAACAGATGATAAAATAATGCTATAATTTATTCTAGTAGAGGTTGCTCTTGTTTGCAATAGAGTTCAACAACAGTAACTTATCCATTACCCCTACCTACGAAGATATATTTACTGTTAGTCTTCTCCTAGATTTTCTGTAAGTGGGATTTGATCACAAAAAGGATGGGAATCTCTCTTTTCTCCTGCTTTCTAATCTGATTCGTGAAGAAATAAAAAAATCAAAATACTTTGTTGCTCCACGTTAGTGAATACCAATATCTCTACATTATTTTTTCCAAAACTTTCAAAATTAAATTACAGTAACTTTTGAATTTTTATTATTAATTAATGAAAAGAAATCACCAGAAGTTATTTAACTTCCCAACCTGTGACACGCATTTTAACTTCTCTTACTATAATACAATATGCTTACTTATGATACGATCAGAGCGCCCAAGAGCAGATATACCAAGAAATCATTTTTCTTCCTCAAATGTGTGAGAAATGTAGATCATATTAGCAAGAATTCCAAATATAGGGCTTGTCACCAGAAGATCAATAACTTGTCTATTTCAAACTTGATCGGGACAGCCAGCGGGAATGAAAACAGCTTCACCAAGATGTTGCGCAAGGGTCCAGGGTTCAACACCTACATAGACCACAGAGCATTGGACAACAACTACTATGATGCGGTAATACTTCTCAATTTTCTAAGTCTAGACCAGGCAAATCAAAAGGGCATCTTACTAAACTCCTGTTTCAAATGTTTCTTATGCTTCTCATTAAGGAAAAATGTCTGATCATCAATGGGATGTATAACCTGGAAACAGCATCATAAAGGAATTTTGATCTTCATATATGGTTAATAGAGTGAAAACAAAGAGGTAACGCTACTCAGAATTTACAGGATGGTTTTTGATATGACGGAATTCCTTCTTATGCTTCCTTAAATACTCCATTAGTTTTGGTACATCCTGACAACGGAAGATATCCCAAACAGTACCACCATGGACAACTGCAGCTTCTTGATTATTTTCTATAGAATCTTCTACCAGACCATGTTTTGATTTTTGGGGCTCTGGACCATCAGACGAATTGTTAGGACGGTCAGTCCTCATTTGGTCATTAACATTGTTCTTGCAACGAGAGCTTAAGTTACTTGCAGATTGATTTCTTACAACCAGAGGTTAAGTTACTTGCAGATTGAGTAAGTTCATGTTTCTGTCCGAAAGTCTTGGCATAATCTGAAACTTCAGCAGATATTGTGCTAAATCACCTTCTGCAGAGCAATTTCTTACCACAACATTTCTCCTGGAAGCAGAGCAGTTTCTGCTCTCACCAAGTTGTTCTGTGTCAGTTGTTTCTAACTTCACGGTTGGGTCTTCAGATGCTGATGGAATCTCTAACTCCACAGTTGAGCTTGGGTCTCCAGATGCTGATGAACTTTCTAACTTCACGGTTGAGTCTTCCAATGTGGTTGAAAATATGTTCATCTATTTGGCGACCAGAAGAAAAACTGTTAATTCCGTCCTCAGTCTATCTATCATTTGATTTGGGTCTTCCATCAACATCATCAGTATGTGCTTCACAGTGTAGCACCAGCATGTCTTCTTTCGCATATTTCTCCTGCAATTCTGTAACGATCACAAAACAGATGGGAAGCACAATAGAATAATATCCTCAAATATAGATTCAAATGAACAATATAGTGCAGTCACAATGCATATAAACACAAGGAAATCATAGCGCTGCCCAACTACAAGTAGAAATATAACAGAAAAGGGAAATAGACAGTGATAGAAGAAGGTCCAAAGGAAGGAAGAGAAGAAATTCCATAGACACAGCAACGATGGCCAGAGAGAAGAGAGACGCAAGGAGAGGAGACTTCACATAATTCATCACACCCCCTCAATCACAGATTTTGTCTTCTTATACTCATGCCTTGACCGATCTTGACTTGGGTCTTCTTTTGAGCCATATTCCAGGCCCAATCTTTTTGGATATGTTACATTACTCCACCCATTAAAAACGTGTCGTGGAATTGTATATATCGAGTGTAGAGCAAGAGCTGGTTGTTATCCCATTCAACAATTGATAATGCCCCATACCTTGAATGATAGATGATAAGGATAATTGTTGGAGGAGCCAGTTTTTGAACGACATGTGAAGGGTCCAAGAAAGCAACAAATATAGTGGTAACCAAATGAAAGGTTCCTCGTCTCTTAGACATAAATTGGAAGTTATCATCCACAAGAATAGTAAGGAACCAGTACATCCCATCATGCTTAGATGTAACAATACTGTGTTAGGGTTGCAGCTTTTCAAAAACTGTGTGAGATAGAATATGCAGCTGTTTAACAAAGCAACTAAAATTTTGCCCACAATCAAGGTAGAAATAGAATTTGCAGCCAAATGGGAAAAGGAAACAAATAGAAACCCCTCTAGAGCCTCATTTGCAAACACAACACCTATATAATTTTTAAAGGCTGGAGCGCCACATGGAGCCATGCATAGTAAATACCAACAGTTTCAAAACTCTGTAGAGAATCCAAGAGGTGTGCTGGTAGCCTACCAGGGTGAAGGAATAGTTTGGTGAACCCCAAATCACAAGCTCCAACATAATCAATGAGAGTAAGGAAACCATGAAGATAACGCACATATAAGAAGCACAACCTTGAGTTATCACAGGGGAACCTATATGTGGCAGTGATACCAAGAAGAGAGTCACAACCTCCCAAAAGCTCCATAAAAAAAGATGTCATGAAGTTACATATCATTGAACAGAAGTGAGCAAAGAAGGAAGGACCATGATCAAAGACCATCCCAGAACTAAAATTAATGAGTTGACCCAAGCTGTTAGAGGCCTTGAGAGAATAATGATGAAATAAAACATATTCATAATAAAGATCATTTTCATTGTTAATTTCCATTTCACTTGGAAATAATTGCTTAACTGAATAGAAAAATAACATCATAATGCATATTCTAAAAGCCAAGCATTCTGCACTATCAAAAACTGGTACTTGCTCCCCCTTTCATAAAAGCAAAGAACCAGGATGGGTTGTCCTATAATTTTCATGCTCCAAAATAAATCAGCATATGAGTCTGTGACCAGAATTATCAATGGAAAAGCTTCACCAATAAAAGTCAGATGACAATTATTCATGTTGTGATGATAATCCACAAATGAGAACACATAACAAACATCATGTTCATAGCTTGTCTCATAAATTTGCAATGACCCAAACAAAGACTTGGAGATGCAATACGAAGCAACACTCTTAATGGTGATAAGGCAAAGCTTCTTACAACATATCTGATTGAGCTTCCAAAAGGGAAAATAGATTATCAATACCTGATTGAGCTTGAGTCCCCCGATGCTGATGAACTTTCTAACTTCACCGATTGAGTCTTCCAATGCTGATGAAATATGTTCATCTATTTGGCAACCAGAAGAAAAACTGTTAATTCCGTCCTCAGTCTATCTATCATTTGATTTGGGTCTTCCATCAATATCATCAGTATGTGCTTCACAGTATAGTACCACCATGTCTTCTTTTGCATATTTCTCCTGCAATTCTTTTATGCTTTTTAGTTGCCAAGCACCCATATTCACCTTGGTTGTGTGGGTCAGTGCATTAACCTAAATCCACAACAAAATTATAATGCGATATCAGCTACAATTATATATGGATCACCGTAGCTAGGAGAATGAAATAAGAATTCGGCATATAGACAAGCTCTCTAGTTATAGATGTGAACAAATTATATATGGATCACCGCAGCTAGCAGAATGAAATAAGAATTCTAAATACAGACAAGCTCTCTAGTTATAGATGTGATGCATTAAAGGTTCTATGACATAGAAGATTTAGGAATTGATTATAACTAGGCAGTCTGCAAATTGATCAACTAGTAGATCGTCTGCATCGTATTATAAAGGTGTATTTGAAGCTAGAAGTGATCAACACTTTGAATAAATAATTTACGCTCTGTCAATTGATTTAAGCAGACTTCAAATTACATTATTCCATGTTTCATTGACCTTTCAAGTAAAAGCAGCTCGCCCATTTCATTGACAGAGCAACAACATATTTCCGAGACCCAGGGCCCCTTTAATCCTAGGTCTACAGCAGAATTTTCAAATAACAACAGGTATTATGTTACCCACGCGCTCTTGTAGCATCACTTATTTTCTTCTTCTCTGAACTAGCAGCGAGCTTCAACTCCCGAACTCGGACCGATCTCCGTTTCAACTCGGATTCTGACACTTCCCACTCCGATTCCCTGCAGACCTTTTAGCACTAAGGAAAATGTAAACGAAATCAATAAAGCAATAACAGAAAGATATTGGAAATCTGCAATTATATTTCAATGATTTGCCTTTGGTACAGTAATGGCTATATATAGGCTATTACAATTCATCTAGGCCATACACGTGTACACATAAAAGATTATTCTAGATTCTCATCCTTTTTGCATCTGATGAATTGTCCTCTTGTGCCCTGTTTGGGTGATTGAAATATTATGCTGGTTATTACCCCCTGCGAGTCAAACTGAACAGGATGGACAGTGAGACTCGTACGAAAACGAGCAAATTGAGAGGTAGATTGAGGCTTGGTGAAGACATCAGCAATCTGATCACGAGCTGAGATGTGAGTGATACGAAGTAATTTAGCAGCCAAACGTTCACGAACAAAATGATAATCAAGAGCAATATGTTTAGCTCTTGAATGAAAGACAGGATTTGCAGCAAGATAAGTTGCACCCAAATTATCACAACATAACAATGGAGGAATAGATAAAAAGAGACCAAGTTCCTGAAGAAGATTTTGAACCCAAATAAGATCAGCAGCAGTTGTGGCAAGTGCTTTATATTCAGCTTCAGTACTGGAGCGAGAAACAGAGGGTTGCTTTTTAGAACCCCAAGCAATTAAATTGGGACCAAAAAACACAGCAGAACCAGCAGTAAAACGACTAGTATTGAGATCACCTCCCAAATCAGCATCACAAAATGCAACAAGTTCAGTGGATGAAGAAGGTTTAATGAAAAGAGAAAAATGACTGGTACCCTTTAAATATCGAAGAATACGCTTAACAGCAGTCCAATGGGAGTCTTTAGGACAATGCATATACTGACATACACGATTAACAGCAAAAGCCAAATCAGGACGTGTGAAGCTAAGATACTGTAGACTACCAACAATACTGCGATAGAAACTAGGATCATAGAAATCTGAACTTTGAGAGTCAGCAGAAATAGGAGAAGCAGCAATTGGAGTAGATACAGGTTTTGATCTGGCCATATGAGCTTTTTCAAGTAAATCAGTAATATATTTGCGCTGAGAAAGAATTAAACCAGATTGAGCAGAATGAACCTCAATACCCAAAAAATAGTGTAAATGGCCAAGATCCTTAACTGGAAAAGTGGTACCCAAGGCAGTAATAAGCTCAGAGACAGCAGAAGTAGAGGAGCCAGTAATTAAGATATCATCAACATAGACCAGAACATAGATAGTACACTTAGTGGTATTACAGATAAATAACGATGAATCAGACTTTGATGAGACAAACCCAAGCTCATGGAGTTTAGAGCTTAAACGAGCAAACCAAGCACGAGGGGCTTGTTTCAAGCCATAAAGGGTGCGGTTTAATTTGCAAACATAAGAGGGATACTCAGGATGAATAAACCCAGGAGGTTGAGACATATATACTTCATCATCCAAAAAACCATGAAGAAAAGCATTTTGAATGTCAATTTGTTTAACAGACCAGCCACGAGAAACAGCAAGAGCAAGGATGGTGCGAACAGTGATAGGCTTCACAACAGGGGAAAAGGTTTCCGAAAAATCAATACCTGCTTGCTGATGAAAACCCTTGGCGACAAGTCTGGCTTTGAGTTTGTCAAGCGAATGATCTGCATTAAGCTTGCGCCGAAAGACCCATTTGCAGCCGATAACGTTTTGAGCAGCTGAAGGAGGAACAAGAGACCAGGTTTGAGTATCCATTAAGGCTTTGAACTCATCGTACATGGCAGAACGCCAACCATCGTGTTTCAGGGCATTGGAGACTGTGCGTGGAACAGATGGCTCGGAAACCGAGGCCGTGAGCACGAGGGGGCCAAGAGATCATACCGTCCCCCAGAGATTTAGGCTTAGAGATAAGATTCTGAGATCGAGTCACCATCGGATGAGTCGACCGAGGTGGAGAAGAAGCAGGGACCGGCGGTGAGAGCGTGTCAGACGAGGACGAAGACCCAGGAGCTGCTGTGAAAGAAGATTCGCTAGGGGAGCTGCGAGGGATATTAGGAGTAGTTGAAGAAGGTGGGCCTTCAATATTGGGCTTGGTCTGAATAATAGTTGGAGGCCCATAGTAGAGAAGAGGCAGGGGGGCACGCTCATGAGTTGAATTAATAGTGGGCTGATGAATATCCATAAAGGGAAAATTGAATTCATCAAACACAACGTTGCGTGAGATATAGATCCTTCCTGTGGACAAGTCCAAAAATAAATAGCCCAAATAATGATTAGCATAGCCAAGAAACACACAACATTTAGACCGCTGATCCAATTTAGAAGAAACATAAGGTCGTAAATGAGGCCAACAAGCGCACCCAAAGACCTTCAAAAATGTGTAATCAGGCTTATAATTGTAAAGAACCTCAAAAGGACTTCGAGACTGCAACACCAGGCTTGGCAACCGATTCAACAAATAGCAAGCAGTAGCAAAAGAGTAAGACAAGTAGGATTTAGGAACATTAGCATGAGACATCAAGGCTAAACCAGTTTCAACAATGGAGCGATGACGGCGTTCAACAGTGCCATTTTGTGTATGTGTGTGAGGACATGTGATACGATGAAAAATACCAAGAGAAGTAAGAATATTATGAAGAGGTCGAAACTCCCCACCCCAATCAGATTGAAAAGAACGAATAGAAGAATTGTAATGAACAGAGACCATTTTATTAAAAAGATGAAAAACAGAGACAACTTCATTCTTTTGCTTAATTGGATACAACCAAATGTAACGAGAGAAATCATCTACAAAGGAGACATAATAACGAAAACCATTTGAGGACACTATTGGGGCAGGACCCCAGACATCACAGAAAATTAATTCAAAAGGAACAAAGGATCGATGAGGGGAGACAGGAGATGGTAGAACATGACTCTTGGAGACTCGACATGCAGAACATTGACGATGGTCAGACTTGGATGACAATGGAAGATTATTTGTGGAGAGCACTTGTTGAACGACTTGAAAAGCAGGATGACCAAGACGACTATGCCACTGAGGAAAGGAAGTTTTGACACCATAGAAAGCATGAGGTTGAACAGAGTCCGTGAGTGGATAGAGACGTCCTTTAGGTGGACCTTGAAGAAGAAGAGCCTTTGTTTTGGAGTCCTTGATAGAAAAATGATCAGGATGAAATTCAAAAAAGACGTTATTATCATTACAAAACTGATAAACAGAAAGCCAATTTTTAGTAAGGCGAGGGACATGAAGCAAATTAGAAAGGAAGAAATTGCCACCATTTGTAGAAAGAGAGCCAGAGCCATGATGTTGAATCTGAAGTGGAGTGCCATCACCAATTTTCACAGGATGTGAGCCAACATAGATTTCTGATTGAAGATTCAGGTTGGACAAATCAGATGTCATATGATGAGTAGCCCCTGTGTCAGGATACCAGAGAGCATCATCAACAAAATCAAAGTTAGAGTAATTGGCAGAGATGGAAGGAGGTGCTGGAGCCTGATAAGCATGATTATAGCGATTGTAGCAAACGCGAGCTTCATGGCCAAATTTTTTGCATATTTGACACGGTATATCAGTAGGATCAGTAAAAGAAGATGAAGTAGAACTCCGACCAGAACCATTAAAACGACCTCCACCATATCCACCATAAGA
This sequence comes from Inga oerstediana, assembly GCA_963210345.1. NCBI lineage: Eukaryota > Viridiplantae > Streptophyta > Magnoliopsida > Fabales > Fabaceae > Inga > Inga oerstediana. Next base: position 4,020,645 of record OY723408.1, read on the forward strand.
AAAACGGCCTCCCCTTCTGCCTCTATAATATCCAGAATTGCCACGAAAGTTTCCTCGATTATGAAAAAAAGAGCGACCACCACGAGAGGTATGTGGAAAGGAACCAGAGGATGTTTGAACTGTGTTAGCAACAATTTCAGAGGTTGCAGGAACAGTATTCTGTTGATGCAGACGATTTTCAAAAATCAATAAATGACTTAAAATCTCTTCAATGATGCGAGTACCACGCTGTGTTGTCAAGGAAGTAACAATAGGATCAAAATCAGAACCAAGGCCAGCAAGTAAATAGGTAGTAAAATCAAGATCACTTATAGGATTTCCAGCAGCTGCCAATGAATCAGCAATTAAAATAGCTCGTTGGTGATATTCACTAATAGATTCTCCTCCTTTCTTTAAGTTAGTCAATTGCTGATGTAACTGCACATATCGGGCCTGGGAGTGTTGTGAAAACATGATTTCTAAAGCACACCACATAGCCTGAGAAGTTTTGTGACGCATAACTCTAGGAATAAGTTTTTCATGTAAAGAAGCAATCAGAATTGATAGAACTAGTTGATCCTTATCAAACCATGTTAGGTACTCTGGATTAGATTGGCCATTGGGTAACTTAGATGGAGGAGCAGCATAGGTACCATCAATATACCCAAACAGATGCTGTCCATGGAGATAAGGAAGCATCTGAGTTTTCCACACCAAGTAATTGTCATCAGTCAGCTTAACAGTAACAAAATGTGGAAAATTAGAAGGGGATATGGGTTGCTGAGAGATGGAGGTTGAAGACGGTGTGATCGTGCCAGAATTAGGCGACGTTTCCGTCATATTGACACTGTGCAGTCAGTTTCAACGCTCTGATACCATTTTAGCACTAAGGAAAATGTAAACGAAATCAATAAAGCAATAACAGAAAGATATTGGAAATCTGTAATTATATTTCAATGATTTTCCTTTGGTACAGTAATGGCTATATATAGGCTATTACAATTCATCTAGGCCATACACGTGTACACATAAAAGATTATTCTAGATTCTCATCCTTTTTGCATCTGATGAATTGTCCTCTTGTGCCCTGTTTGGGTGATTGAAATATTATGCTGGTTATTAAGACCACACCATTCTTCCTTTTCCTGGAGCTCGAATCACGGTATATCTCCAACTCCCCTCTTTCTTTCTCCTTGATACTGCGTTTCTGGGTGTAAATCTTCACACACACATATATATATATATATATATATATAATCAGAACGTTGGATGTACAAAGCCTTCTAATGATACAACGTAAAAAATTTAAGTTGATCTTGTAAATTTTATGATTTTAGTAACTCTTTTTCACTGATGTATGCCCAGGAAAAACCCCTTTGGTCTGTAAAAAAGCGCCTTCTTCTAAATGAAAAGACACACACAGGTTGATAAATTTGGCTGCCGGAACCCAACTTCACGAAAGTAATTTCCAACTATAAATAGAACTCCAACGCGTAGGATTGCGTTCTATAAAGGGGAGAGCCCCACATCGACTAGGATATGAAAAAAATTATAGTATAAAAGAACCTGACGCGATTCACTGTTTGCCGAGCTGGGTAACGCCGGCTTGTCACTCATGTGAGGGCATTAAGGTGGTGGAGGCCGGAAGACACGTGGTTGGGTTGTCCGGAGCAGGCGTGATCTAACGTAGTGCTGAGCGACTAACAGCTTGTAATCTTACTGGACCAGATCACCGACTGCTGCGCTACACGGTCAGCCCAATCGGGTGACTAGGGTTGCTGGAACCATCACTTTTTTTAATGACGGGACAAGCTCAACGGAGACCGACGGAGAACCAGACATTGCGACGGCGAGTTGTGGGATGGTGGTCGTTCACGGCGCCGCGACGAGCTTGGTGATGGAGAGCGTGGGAGCAGAGCATCGGGAGGGAAGAAGAAAAGAGGTCTGGGGTATTTTTGAAATATTGGGAATGAATGTCGGTAAAATAGCCTACAGATACCAAAACATCACCCTCCCGAGTAAAATCATTTGATATTAATAATGAAATTCGACCAAAAAAAAACTAAAAAATCTTTTTCATGCCCACAAGTCAATATTATTGTGTTCGTATTTTTGTTGCTTAATATTTTGGAAAAATCCCTAAAAAGAATTTTGAAAATGCAAACACATAAAAAGATATTCGAAACAAGATATTCGAAACATTCATATTATCAGAGTCTAATTTATCCTTTTTCAAAATTAAATAGAAATTAAAGAAATATCTTCTAAGTTTAAAAAACATACTTTCATTGCTGTATAGTTTTTTGTTCTTCAATCACCTTAAACAATTTTTTTAACATAATTTAGGATGCAAAATTATTTTCAGATTTTATATTTTAAGATAATCCTTACAAAAAAAAAAAACCAGAGTTTGATGAGCTGGCTATATCTCTCTAAGATATTATATCATCTTAATAGTTAGGTCCCAAACAAAAAGAAAAATCAAGAAATGATCCATTGAAATCTCAAAATGAAAAAATGGTTCTATTAATAACCCAGATGTAGGACGTTAACAGCTCCAGGAGATTCTATTGACAACTTCTTGAGACCATTTTTTCATTTTAAAATTTCAATGGATCATTTCTTCATTTTTCTTTTTGTTTGGGACCTAACTATAATTCTCCCAAAAATATTTTTTGTAAATTGGAAAAAGTGAAGTAAAATCAATACCAACCATCTAAATTAAATTTGAAAGAACTGCAATAGTGAGATGCAATAATGAGATAAGCTCTTTAAACTCATAATTGTTTTTTAAAACTTTAAACTCAAAATTGTGACTAGCACTTTTAGGTGCACTTCTATATCCTTTTATTACTTTTTGATTTAGGGGAAGATATCCCCTTAATGTGTGTTTGGATTAACTTTTTTTAATAGCTTTTACGACTTATGAGGTAAGTGTGTGAGAGGAGATATACCAAGAAATCATTTTTCTTACTCAAATGTGTGAGAAATGCAGATCATATTAACAAGAATTCGAAATTTAGGGCTTGTCACCAGAGGATCAATTACTTGTCTAACTTGATGGGGACATCCAGTGGGAATGAAAACAGCTTCACCAAGGGTATATTACCAAATTCCCGTTTCAATTGTTTCTTATGCTTCTCATTAAGGAAAAATGTCTGATCATGAGTGGGATGTATAACCTGAAAACAGCATCATAAAAGGATTTTGATCTTCATATATGGTTAATAGAGTGAAAACAGAGAGGTAACACTACTCACAGAATTTACAGGATGATTTTCCATATGACGGAATTCCTTCTTATGCTTCCTTAAATACTCCATTAGTTTTGGTACATCATGACAACGGAAGATATCCCAAACAGCACCACCATGGACAACTGCAGCTTCTTCATTAGTTTCTACAGAATCTTTTACCAGACCATATTTTGATTTTTGGGACTCTGGACCATCAGACAAATTGTTAAGAAGGTCAGTCCTCCCTTTGTCATTAACATTGCTCTTACAACTAGAGCTTAAGTTACTTGCAGATTGAGTTCATACAACCAGAGGTTAAGTTACTTGCAGATTGAGTAAGTTCATGTTTCTGTCTGAAAGTCTTGGCATAATCTGAAACTTCAGCAGCTATTGTACTAACATCACCTTCTGCAAAGAATTTCTCTCCACAACATTTCTGCCGGAGGAAGAGCAGTTTCTGCTCTCACCAAGTTGTTCTGTGTCAGTTGTTTCTAACTTCACGGCTGGGCCTTCTGATGCTGATGGAATCTCTAACTCCACGGTTGAGCTTGAGTCTCCCGATGCTGATGAACTTTCTAACTTCAGGGTTGAGTCTTCCAATGCTGATGAAATATGTTAATCTATAAGGCGACCAGAAGAAAGCAACAAATATAGTGGTAACCAAATGAAAGGTTCCTCGTCTCTTAGACATAAATTGGAAGTTATCATCCGCAAGAGTAGCAAGGAACCAGTAAATCCTATCATGCTTAGATGTAACAACACTGTTTGCGTTGCAGCTTTTCAAAAAGTGTGTGAGATAGAAGATGCAGCTGTTTAACAAAGCTACTAAAATTTTGCCCATGATCAAGGTAAGGCATCTTAATAGACAACATAGTAGAGATAGAACTTGCAGCCAAATGGGAAAAGGAAACGGATAGAAACCCCTCTTGAGCCTCATTTACAAACACAACACCTATATAATTTTTAAAAGGCTGGAGCGCCACATTGAGCCATGCATAGTAAATACCAACAGTTTCAACACTCTGTAGAGAATCCAACACGTGTGCTGGTAGCCTACCAGTGTGGAGGAATAGTTTGTTGAACCCCAAATCACAAGCTCCAACATAATCAGTGAGAGTAAGGAAACCATGAAGATAACGCACATTTAATAAGCACAACCTTGAGTTATCACAGGGGAACCTATATGTAGCAGTGATACCAAGAGGATAACGCACATATAATAAGCACAACCATGAAGATAACGCACATATAATAACCATTGGATCCCAACTAAGGCCAGATGTCATGTCCAGAACATTTCTCACAATCACAGGTTCTCCCCTTATCCAGTGCCTCTGGAAATGCTCAACTTCATCATCAGACATATGAAGGGCATTCGAGCAGTATAAAAAATTATCTTGACCATCATCCCTAGATGCTGCCTGCCTGACTTCATAATAGAATTTCCCGTCAACCAAATTTGGCCAGCATAAAGAGCACTTCACAGAAACATCAAAGTCCAGGGGTCTGTAGTTTCTTGTGAGGTCCTCTGCATTCTTTAACAGCGTCACCACCCAATCAGCTTTAAAAGAACGTCTCAGTTCTAGCAATGCAGTGCCACAACCTCCATGCTGTTTTGGAGGACATGGAATATTACCATCACTATTAGCTCGCCATTCAGGAAGTGGACATGTTCCATCAGTTTGAATATCAGAAACATTAGGTAAGCGTTGGCTTTCCCAACAATGTCTATCTGTATGGGTCTTGCTACAAGTCCTTGTTGAATCATGGTTCCCATCTTTCTCTACAAACCGTTCATTCGATGTTGCACTCCAAATATCAATTAGACAACTCCAAATAGCACCTCCTCGTCCCTCATGAAGATTTACATCTAAAGGGAATACACCTTAAACATCTAGTTGACATGGCGACACCATATTCTGAGAGATAAGCATTCCCAGATTGGCATCCCACCATTCAGATTTACGCAGACTTCAAATTACATCATTCCAGGTTGCACTCACCTTTCAAGGAAAAGCACCTCACCCATTTCATTGGCAGAGCAACACCATTTTTCCGAGTCCCAAGTCTCCTTTAATCCTAGGTCTACAGCAGAATTTTCAAAAAACAAGAGGAATTATGTTACCCTCGTGCTCTTGCACTGTCACTTTTCTTCTTCTCCGAACTAGCCGCGGGCTTCAACTCTTGCACTCCGATTCCCTGCAGACCACACCATTCTTCCTTTTTCTGGAGCTCGAATCACGGCATATCTCCAAGTCCCTTCCTTCTTTCTCCTTGATTCTGCGTTTCTGATCGTAACTCTTCATATATATATATATATATAATCAGAACGATGGATGAACAAAGCTCACTAATGATACAGCGTACAAAATTTTATGATTTTAGTAACTCCTTTTCACTGATGTATGTCCAGGAAAAATCCTTTGGTCTGTGAAAAAGCGTCTTCCTTTAAATGAAAAGACACACACAGGTTGATAAATTTGGCTTCCTGAACCCAACTCCACGAAAGTAACTTCCAACCATACATAGAACTCTAACGCGTAGGATTGCGTTCTATAAAGGGAACAGCCCCACATCGACTAGGATACAGAAAAAATTATAGTATATAAGAACCTGACGCGATCCACTGTTCGCCGAGCTGGGTAACGCTGGCTTGTGACTCAAGTGAGAGCATTAAGGTGGTGGAGGCTGGATGACACTAGGTTGAGTTGTCCGGAGCAGGCGTGATCTAATATGTGCTTAGCGACTAACAGCTTGTACTCTTCCTGGACCAGATCACCGACTGCTGCGCTACACGGTCAGCCCAATCGGGTGACTAGGGTTTCTGGAACCATCACTTTTTGTTAATGGCGGGACTAGCTCAACGGCGACCGACGGAGAGCCAGACATTGCGACGGCGAGTTGTGGGATGGTGGTCGTTCACGGCGCCGCGACGAGCTTGGTGATGGAGAGCGTGGGAGCAGAGCATCGGGAGGGAAGAAGAAAAGGGGTTTGTGCCCTTTTTGAAATATTGGAGATGAGTGTGGATAAAATAGTCTACATATGTCAAAATATGAAAATATTACCCACCCCAGTAAAACCATTTGATATTAATAATGAAATTCGACCAAAACATAATTAAAAAATCTTTTTCATGGACACAAGTCAATATTATTGAGTTCGTATTTTTGTTACTTAATCTTTAGGGAAAATCTCTTTAAAAAACTTTAAAAATGTTAAAGCATAAAAAGATACGGAAATTTGTGAAAAACATGATTTCATTGCTGTATTTTCAGATTTTATTTTTTAAGATAATCCTTACCAAAATAAATAAGGTTTGATAAGCTCAGCTGGCTATATTTCTATAAAATACTATATCATTTTAATTTTAAAAGATGACTTTTTAAAAAAAGTATTTTACATAAATGGTAGTAATTCTCATTATTTAAATAAGGATTAAGAAGCATTCAGCACACTGAAATATTCTTTTATATGCATCTAGTGCGCGGAACCAATTTCAATATTCATCACAATGATGAGCAGTGAAAGCTAATTAATGCTGTGAGATTTATACAGTTCAAATAGAATTTCCGTGACCCATATTTAATATTTTAAAACAATGATTTTTAAGTAACAAATAATTTTTTGAAAAATGAACTGTTAAGAGATTATCATTATATTTGATTGTGTACATATTAAAATATTTTTAAAAAAAACAGAAAGAGTAAAATAAAATCAATCCGAACCATCCAAATTAGGTCTAAATGAACTACAATAATGAGATAAGCTCTTGAAACTCAGCACTTTTAGGTGCACTTCTCTATCCTTTTATTATTTTTTGATTTATTGAGGGACATCCCCTTTAATGGCTTAAAGGGTACTAGGATTTGAACGGAAACGGCTCCCATCCGCTGCCCCCCATCCGCTGCCTCAATTTGGGACGTTGAAATATGATCTCAACGGTCCAGATTTAATATATTATAAAAATAATATTTTTATTTTTATTATAAAAATATTATTTTTATATCAAAGGAAAAATCTGGACCGTTAGATCTTATTTCAACGGCCCAGATTGAGGCAGCGGATGGGAGCCGATTCCGATTTGAACATACCTTCTCCTCTTTGCGAGTAGTAAGGGTGTTCATCATTTTTCAGTCCCAGTCTTCCTGTCCCAATCCCGAACAAAATTTTAGGACAGGAAAAATTTAGGATCGGGAAATTTAGTATTGATATAATCAAAAGAACTGAATGAGGAAGTGTTACCCAGAATTTATAGATATACAAGTGTAGCAAATTTCGGGAACAAAATTTATTTAAGTGGGGGAGAACTGTAACACCCCAAATTTTATATTCACAAAAAATATATTGTAATTATTTGAGTAATTCAATAGAATGAGGAATATTCAGGAAAATTAGATATTGTGAATTTTGAAATATTCATATTCATAAGGAAATGGGCAAATTAATTCAAGAATTGAATTGAATTGCAAAGATGATAGCAAAATCATAATTTTTCCAATATAGCCCAAGATTAATTATTTTCCAATTAATTGGAGTTAATTTCAATTAATCAAGGAAAATAAAGGAAAATGCATAATTGGAAAAAATAGAATGTGTTGGCAATTGTGTAAATTGTGAGGAAAAAAAAAAGAAATAGGAGGGAGAAATAATTATTTGGCTCATAATTATGCCAAGTGTCAACATCTTAAGGCAAAGGATTAAATTAGAAATGCTAAAGATGAGCACATGTGGAAATTGGATTAAAATATGATTTCTTGGCACATATAGTCTGATTAATGGAATGAAAGCCCAAATGGTGTGCATGAAGGGCCCTTAGGACATTTTTGGGCTAACCAAATAGAGGAGAATTGGTTCAATTGCAATTGGAGGCTTATGACACAAGTTGGAATAGGATAAACTCAAGTACAAGGCTTATGTCATATTTTATTATCCTATAATTTATTAATTAAGAGGAAAATGGGAGATATTTTATGAAGCCGATGCTTCATCTTTCCTGCTCATTCACATCAAGAGAGAGAGAGAGATATCAAAGGTAAGCTTGCATGTTTATGTGATTAAGCTTCCTTTTTTGTATGACCTCCTCTCTAACCTCTTCTTCTCCATGAAACACTATGTTTAGCAAGCAATCTCAAGGGAGAGAGAAAGAGGGTGGTAGGCTTTAAAGAGAGAAAGTGAAGAAAACCAAGGTAACTTCAAGAACATTAACTCTTGTGGTCTATTGTTGTTGCTATTGTTGTTCTTGGCTTGATTTGGTATTTGTTGGTTGATTTTGTAAATTTGGAAGTCCTAAACCTAAGGGTTTATGTTGCTCAAATTTCTTTGAATCATGGCTAAGAAGTTTTTAAATGAGTTAATAAAGGATTAGAAGTGGAAAAGTGCAAGTTTTGGAAGCTAGAACACAACTATATTTTTTCCATTTTTCTTGAATATTTCGGCCAGCACTGTTTCAGGGGGTTGGAGCTGGATTTTCATGAAATAAATGGTTCCATTAGACTCAGTGGGCAAAAATAGGTGGGGTTACAGTTGGTCATTTTTTCGGTAGAGGCCGAAAAAGCATAATTATGAAAACGCCATTGAAATCCCTAAATAGGGGTTGTCAAGGGTATTTTCATAATTTTACAGTGATTTTGAGCCTTGAAATGGATTCCTTGGGTGAAAATAAGTCAGAATAGCCTTAGTCAAAATTTTAGAAAAACGTGCCATCGGGCCAGGTACTGTGGGGCCTGGCCGGGGTCCCAGGGGCATTTTGGTAAATTTTTACCATAGACTAATATAACCACAATAAACACTATGGAAGAGTCTAAAATGATACTTGGATATGTTATAACCTATTTCTTGTACATTTAATATTTTAGGACCAAGTTGAAAACTGGAACGACACGTTTTACGAGACATCGTTAAACAAAGGATTATAAAGCTTCGAGATAGGGACATTATCCTTTATACACTATGTCATAAGTTATGTGATTGTGTGGATGCCATTCTTTTGTAAATGCACTTTATTAATCAACATGATTTGCCTAGAGAGGGGCAGTTAGTGCCAGAGGTGTACTTACACTAGGAGTTGGCAGAAGTCCAACTAGTGTAGATTGTGGGGCTAGGCCCTACTCATGTATACATGACGATGATGTGTTTATATTGTTCATTATTTTGTGCATACCTTGACGCATGACATATTTACTTTTCACATTCTCTATGAATGATATTATGTCTCTAATGGGATTCTTCAGAATCTCACCTTATTTTTCAATAAACACCTTAGTGGGTACTAGTGGGGCAAAAGGAAAAGATGTAGACGCCAAAAAGTGAACGACACGTGTCTCAAGGCGAGGACAAGATCATAATCATAATTAGTCTATTTTGTGATATTTTGGTGAAATTCGTAAATATTAAGTTTCCGCTATATTTTCTATTTCCAGTCAACGAATATAACAAAATTGTAAACGAATATTTTTATCAGTATAATTATACTATTTTGTATGCACATTGAATTCCGTCTTTATTACTCTTTGATTATCAAAATAGAAACGAGTGTTGACAACATAATTCATCACACCCCCTCAATCACAAATTTTATCTTCTTATACTCATGCCTTGACCTATCTTGACTTGGGTATTCTTTTGAGCCATATTCCAAGCCCAATCCTTTTGGATATATTACATTACTCCACCCACTAAAAACAACCTTGCCCTCAAGGTCGTGGGAATTGTATATATCGAGTGTAGAGCAAGAGTTGGTTGTTATCCCATTCAACAATTGAAAATGCCCCATACCTTAACTGATATATAATAAGGATAATTGTTGGAGGAGCCTGTTTATGAACGACAATACTATCATCCACAATATAGTAATAAGGAAACAGTAAATCCTATCATGCTTGGATGTAACAATAATGTGTTTGGGTTGCAGCTTTTCAAAAAGTGTGTGAGATAGAATATACAGCTGTTTAACAAAGCAACTAAAATTTTGCCCACGATCAAGGTAAGGCATCTTAGTAGACAACATAGTAGAGATAGAACTTACAGCCAAATGGAAAAAGGAAACAGATAGAAACCCCTCATGAGCCTCATTTGCAAACACAACACCTATATAATTTTTAAAAGCCTGGAGCGCCACATTGAGCCATGCATAGTAAATACCAACAGTTTCAAAACTCTGTAGAGAATCCAAGACGTGTGCTGGTAGCCTACCAGTGTGAAGGAATAGTTTGTTGAACCCCAGATCACAAGCTCCAACATAATCAGTGAGAGTAAGGAAATCATAAAAACAACGCACATATAATAAGCACAACCTTTAGTTATCACAAGGGAACCTATATGTGGCAGTGATTCCGAGAGGTGAGTCGCAATTTCCCAAAAGCTCCCTAAAAAAATGTCATGAAGTTACATATCATTGAATAGAAGTGAGCAAAGAAGGAAGGACCATGATCAAAAACCATCCCAGAACTCAAATTAATGAGTTGATCCAAGCTGTTAGAGGTGTTGAGAAAATAATGATGAAATAAAACATATTAATAATAAATATCCTTTTCCTTGTTAATTTCCATTTCACTTGGAAATAATTGCTTGACTGAATGGAAAAATAACATCATAAATGCATATTCTGAGAGCCAAGCATTCTGCGCTATCGAAAACTTGTACTTGCTCCCCCATTCATAAAAGCAAAGAACCAGGATAGGTCGTCGTCTAATTTTCATGCTCCAAAATAAATCAGCCTGAGTCTGTGACCAGAATCAATGGAAAAGCTTCACCAACAAAAGTCAGATGACAATTATTCATGTTGTGATGGTAATCCACAAATGAGAATACATAACAAACATCACATTCACGGCTTGTCTCATCAATTTGCAATGACCCAAATGAAGACTTGGAGATGCAATACGCAGCAACAATCTTAATGGTGATAAGGTAAAGCTTCTTACAACATATCTGATGGTGCTTCCAAAAGGGAAAATAGATTATCAATTCCTGGTTGAGCTTGAGTCCCCCGATGCTGATGAACTTTCTAACTTCACAGGTTGAGTCTCCCAATGCAGATGAAATATGTTCATCTATTTGGCAACCAGAAGAAAAACTGTTAATTCCGTCCTCCGGTCTATCCATCATTTGATTTGGGTCTTCCATCAATATCATCAGTATGTGCTTCACAGTATAGTACCAGCATTTCTTCTTTTGTATGTTTCTCCTGCAATTCTTTTATGCTTTTTAGTTGCCAAGCGCCCATATTCACCTTGGTTGTGTGGGTCAGTGCATTAACCTAAACCTCCGTAACAAAATTATAATGCGATATCAGCTACAATTTTATATGGATCACCGCAGCGAGCAGAATGAAATAAGAATTCTGAATACAGACAAGCTCTCTAGTTATAGATGTGATGCATTAAAGGTTCTATGACGTGGAAGATGTGGGAAGTGATTATAACTAGACAGTCTGCAAATTGATCAACTAGTAGATCGTCCGCATCATATTAGAAAGGTTTATTTGAAGGCAGAACTGGTCAACACTTTGAATAAATAATTTATGCTCTTTCAATTGATTTACCATTAAAACACTACAATCGGTTATTTCAGTTGCCAACTTTCATTCAATTATTATTAACCCCGCCATAAAGTTTAGAAGAAGAAGCTCAACCCCTATGAACTTCTCTTCACTCAAAGGAATTTCTACCTTTTCATTGACTTTCCCGTCACCCAATGACAACATAATTCAGAAATTAACCTGAGGCTCCTGTAAAAGCTCATCCAGAAAAAATTACAAAACCTGTGCAATTAATTCTTGAGGAATCCAAACGAAACCCTATTTATGTTAAAAGCAATACACCTTAAACATCTAGTTGACAAGTCAACACCAGATTCTGAGACATAAGCATTCCGAGATTGGCATCCCACCATTCAGATTTAAGCAGACTTCAAATTCCATTATTCCATGTTTCATTTACCTTTCAAGGAAAAGCACCTCGCCCATTTCATTGACAGAGCAACACCATATTTCCGAGACCCAAGCCTCCTTTAATCCTAGGTCCACAGCAGAATTTTCAAATAACAACAGGTATTATGTTACCCTCGTGCTCTTGTAGCATCACTTATTTTCTTCTTCTCCGAACTAGCAGCGAGCTTCAACTCTTGAACTCGGACCTATCTCCGTTTCAACTCGGAATCAGACACTTCCCACTCCGATTCCCTGCAGACCACACCATTCTTCCTTTTTTTGGAGCTCGAATCACGGCATATCTCCAAATCCCCTCCTTCTTTCTCCTTGATTCTGCGTTTCTGGTCGTAACTCTTCATATATATATATATATATATATAATCAGAACGATGGATGAACAAAGCTCACTAATGATACAGCGTACAAAATTTTATGATTTTAGTAACTCATTTTCACTGATGTATGTCCAGGAAAAATACTTTGGTATTTGAAAAAGCGTCTTCCTTTAAATGAAAAGACACAACACAGAGGTTGATAAATTTGGCTTCCTGAAACCAACTCCACGAAAGTAACTTCCAACCATACATAGAACTCCAACGCGTAGGATTGCGTTCTATAAAGGGAACAGCCCCACATCGACTAGGATATGGAAAAAATTATAGTATATGAGAACCTGACGCGATCCACTGTTCGCCGAGCTGGGTAACGCTGGCTTGTGACTCAAGTGAGGGCATTAAGGTGGTGGAGGCTGGATGACACTAGGTTGGGTTGTCCGGAGCAGGCGTGATCTAATATGTGCTTAGCGACTAACAGCTTGTACTCTTCCTCGACCAGATCACCGACTGCTGCGCTACACGGTCAGCCCAATCGGGTGACTAGGCTTGCTGGAACCATCACTTTTTTTTTTATGACGGGACAAGCTCAACGGCGACCGACGGAGAACCAGACATTGCGACGGCGAGTTGTGGGATGGTGGGCGTTCACGGCGCCGCGACGAGCTTGGTGATGGAGAGCGTGGAAGCAGAGCATCGGGAGGGAAGAAGAAAAGGGTTTTGTGCCTTTTTTGACATATTGGAGATCAGTGTGGATAAAATAGTCTACACATGTCAAAATATTACCCACCCCTTTTTTCATGGACACAGGTCAATATTATTGGGTTCGTATTTTTGTTACTTAATCTTTAAGGAAAATCTCTTAAAAAAACTTTAAAAATGTTAAAGCATAAAAAGATAGGGAAATTTGTGAAAAAATATCTCATTGGAAACTTATTTATTAAATAGGAACTTCGCGTGCAGAATATCTTCCCCTGTGTGCAAAATATCTTCTTTGTGTGTAATATTCTTCTCCATACGTGTACAAAAATCTTCCCTCATTGTGCAGATATTTTCCCAAGTCCCAGTTGACAATTAAGTTGTCAATAAAGTCTTTTTTAACAATTCTCGCAAAGAAGATATTCTTTTTTTTTTTTTTTTGATAGAGAAATACAGATAGACTATAAATTAGACTCTGATCTAATGGCTTCTGATATAAAATTAGGAGCCACTGTGAACGTCTGAATCCCACAACCAGCCTTTAAAGATTCTTTTGCTAAAATGTCAGCTATAGTGTTTACTTCCCGTGGACACCAATCAACATGCAGCTCCCAATCCATTCCCATCCATGATGTGATCTGATGCAGTAAGGTACTCTCCATATGATCTTCATCCCATCCTCCAGACACCAGCTCCACCAGTTCCAAACAATCTGTCTCAATAATAACTTTCCTCCAATGACAATCCCAAGCACGTTTTATACCCCATAATACTGCCCAGATTTCGGCATGGAAACAACTTCCCCGTCCGACATTTGCCAAGAATCCTCCGAGGACTCCCCCATTCGAATCCCGTGCAATAACTCCACATCCAGCAACCAAACCACCACCACAACTCGCTCCATCCACGTTGAATTTTATCCAATTCAGTTGAGGCGGACACCAGTTCTGGAAATTACCTGAATCACGTCTTACCGGCAATAACTTCGTGTCTGACCACTTTACAAGAGCGTGCGTTTGAGCCATTAACTGCGTTGAATTATGAACTTGATTATTGAACACTCTCCCATTTCTATGTAACCATAGTTGACGACATAGAATAGCGAACCAAATCGGCCACCTAAATCCCAGTACTCCAAATTTTTGAGTAATATTCCATGCCACCCATTGTGCAGCTCCCTGCGGTGCGTAGAAAGAGCTCCTGTTCTTCACCGGTAATAATTTATTCCAACAAACCTTTGCTGCCTTACAATCTCTTAAGACATGGATTGTTTCTTCATAAGACCCTACACAAAGGTCACAACCACCATTAACTTGCAATCCTCTGGCTACTCTTGCCATGTTCGTCAACAGCCTCCCTCTCACTGTAAGCCAAAGAAAAGTTTTGCAGTTTTGGGGTATAGGCAGTTTCCAAATTTTCCTCCAAGTGGTTCTGGACGTTCGTGGAGCCCTGTGACAGATGCTACCACAAGCAGATCTAACTGAAAAGGCACCACTATTTGTAAGAAGCCATCGAGGTGAATCTTCCGTCCCAGCATGTACAAATGGATAGGATCGGATAATAGCGTTAGCTACGCTTGTAGGAAGAAACATGTTTACCATAGGCCAATTCCATCCGCCAGTCACTGTCAAGAACTCACATATTTTAGTTTCCCACATCTCCTCCGGTACACTCCTTACACTATAATCAAGCAGCCTGTCATGGTTGGGTAGCCAAGCATCTAGCCAAAATCTGATTTTACGTCCATCTCCCAAGGTCCAGCCCATCCCTTTCTTAGTGTTCTCCCAAGACTTACATATCCCTTTCCATACCAGCGACGCATCCCTTCTTTTTATGACAGAAGGAATGGTATCATTCCCACAGTTGTATTTTTCCCTCGTAAATTTGGCCCACAAGGAGTTTCTGTTTTTCACCAATCCCCAGCCTAACTTCATCATGAATGCAGTATTCTGTGATCTGGCACTTCTCAATCCAAGTCCCCCTTCATCCTTCCGACGACATACATCCTCCCAAGCCACTAAGTGAACCTTCTTAGATGCTCCGGAGCTGCCCCACAAGAACTGACGACACCGTTTATCAATTTCCTCCCACGTGTGCGCCGGTAACCAGGAAGATTGCATAGAATAAGCTGGGATTGCAGAGACGACTGACGAGACTAGTGTATGCCTAGCCGCCATAGACAAACAATTAATCTTCCACCCCGCTAGGCGCCTATCCATCCTATCTAGGATATACTTGTATGTCTGTTTAGTGACACGTTTATGATGTAGGGGTACCCCTAAATATTTCCCCAAATCTGCCGTCACTGTGAACTCCAAAAACGAACTAATCTCTTGTCTTCTACCATGCGATACGTTAGGTGAGAAGAAAACTCTAGACTTAGTATTATTAACCTTCTCTCCAGAGACAGAGCAGAAATCATCTAAACAAGCTTTCACTATTGCTGCTTGGTCCATTGAGGCTTCAGCAAATAGGAAGAGGTCATCGGCAAAGAACAAATGGGAAACCGGAGTACCATTTTTCTTCAGTCTAAACGGGAGCCAATTTCCTTCATGTACCTCACTCTGAATAAGATGAGCAAATTTCTCCATAATTAGAACGAAGAGATAAGGTGAGATCGGGTCTCCTTGACGAATACCACGTTTTGGGGTAAACACTGGGCCATGCGCTCCATTCCAGAGTACTTGCATTTCAGCAGAAGATAGACATTGCTTTATAAGATTTACAAAAATTGTTGGAACCCCAAGCTCTTGGAGACATTCAGATACAAAATCCCATCGGACTCTATCGTACGCCTTTTCAAGATCAATTTTCAAAGCCATAAAGCTCTTTTTCTTCTTCCATGATCTCATAGTGTATAATTTCCTGGGCAAGAACAATATTGTCCGAACCTTGGCGCCCCGGGACAAAACTGCATTGATTAGGGGATACAATCAGAGGCATTAATTTTTTCAAACGATTGGCTAACACTTTGGTGACTGCCTTATATACCACATTACATAGACTAATTGGTCTAAAATCTCGAAAGGTCTCTGGGGCATCCACTTTTGGAATCAAAACAATATTCGTATTGTTGATTCGCTTCACACTCTCAGGGCACCGGAAAATATCTTGCACCAATGTCACAACCGAATCGCCCACCACATCCCATTGGCTCTGGTAAAATAAAGGATTGAGGCCATCTGGACCAGGCGCTTTGAGAGCGCCCATGCTGAAAATAGCCTGCTTGACCTCACCCTCCGTAGCCATACATCCCAATACCTCCAATCGCCCAGAATCCATTGTCGGATACGTACAACCATACACTAAATTCCCATGACTTCCCTGTTCATCAGAATATAAACCTTGGAAGT
The DNA here is from genome assembly GCA_963210345.1 of Inga oerstediana. Classification (NCBI taxonomy): domain Eukaryota; kingdom Viridiplantae; phylum Streptophyta; class Magnoliopsida; order Fabales; family Fabaceae; genus Inga; species Inga oerstediana. The sequence goes on from OY723408.1 coordinate 4,037,173, forward strand.
AGCCGGTGGCTGAGTTTTTTATTTCCTCCTCATCATACATCCAAGACCCATTTTCATCTAGGATAGCTTCAATGTGCTTACGGCGACGACGAGCATTAGTTATAGTATGAAAGTACTTTGTATTTTTATCCCCATGGAGATACCAATTACATCTCGAACGCTGAACCCACATAAGCTCCTCCTGAACCAAACACCTTTCTAATTCCTCCCATGCCCGCTCTTGGATCGTCTTCCAATATTTAGAGGAACTGGCATACCTGTTAGCTTGCTCGAGCTGGGCCAGAAGCTTCGCCTTCCGATGGTTAATGTTGCCAAATACTTCCTTATTCCATATTAATACTTCCTCTCGGAATCCTCTAATATTTTCTTCCCAACTACGACCATCTCTCCAAGAATTACGAACCACCGTATTAAAATCCTCATGAGTAACCCAAGGTGCAAAGAATCGAAAGTCACGGTGATACTTTTGGCTTCTTGGGTGTATTTTATTCTTCAAAAGCAATGGGCAATGGTCTGAACAATACCGAGGGAGAACAAGGACTTTCGTGGTTGGAAATGACTGTATCCAATCATAATTAGCAAGCATACGATCTAATTTGCTAGCCGACGGGCCTCTGCTCCACGTAAGATTAGGTCCATCTGAAGCTACATCAACCATTTCATTTTGTCTAACCCACTCAACAAAGCTGCGGTCTGGTCGAATAGTCGTTCTTGAACGTGATACACGGTCCCTGTCATTCAGTATAGCATTAAAATCTCCGCCAATACACCACCTTCCCACACCCAAACGGTGAACCTCCTGCAACTGATGCCATAGAAACCGCCGCTGCACAGGATTTGGGTGTCCATATACAACAGATAAATCCCAGGGCAACGCCGTACATTTGTTAAAAGTACCATGAAGTACCTGTGAAGCTTTATAACTAACTGAGAAATCTACTGACTCATCCCAGAAGCACCATATACCTCCACTAAACCCCGTGGCCTCAACTACTTCCACATTTTTCAAACCAACACGTTTAGCAATCTTAATTGCCTTATTCCCGTTCTGACGAGGTTCAAGCAATGCTAGAAAATCAAAACAATATCGTTTTCGCAAATCTGTAAGAAGACTAGGAAAAGCCTTCCGTCCAACCCCTCTTGAATTCCAAATAAGTATATTAATATCCATAAAAAAACTGTAGGGAATTAATAACACAAACTTACTGTGCTTTGGAGATTTCATCCAATTCCACGACCATGTCGTCGGCACAGCTTTCTGACAACAGGTTCTGATGGCATTGGAATTCCGTCGTTGGAATTGAACCAGGATCGGGTGGTCTATCAACATGTGAAAGGCTAGCTGTAGTGTACAAACGTTCACATCCAGTATTGGCGGGTTTCATAGATGTCTGCAACGCCCTCACCCCAAGGCCATGCACATTACGTTCTTTGGTAACTGTAGTATTCTTCTGCATGTGGTCCTGCTGTTTTGGAAGACTTGTGGGCTTCTTCGTATTGGGCTCTTTTTTAATTCCCATGTTCAAGCTCACTTTTTCTGTAGCTCTTGGAATATCACTAATAATCAATTCTGTCACACTGGGTCCTAAGCCACTATCCCCTTTCTTCATTACAACATTTTTGCTCTTTGACCCAATTCCACTCCGGGGCCCAGTAGATTTTGTCCCACTTGCACTACCCTTTTCCTCCTGAGTGACTACATTTCCCACGTCCATCTTCCCACTCTCTTTTCTAATTCCTACCTCCATATCCATAATTTCTTCTTGGGACCTACCTGTTTCTATTAAACCCTTCTCGGCAGTCAAGAAAACTTTGTTCGAAATATCCCCCAGTGGAATTCGCGCCTTAGATTGCTCAACAATAGTTTCTGACTCATCCACATTCAAAGTGCTGTATCGAGATCCACTCCCCCCATTATAGGAGTTTGCCCGTGAATCACGCTTATTTCCGAAAGCACTTCTATCGGGTATACCCGGCCGGCGAGATCTCCTTTGCCGTTGCACCACCATCCAGCTTTCGAATTTAATATTTGACTCCTCCTCCTGGGTACCCCCCATGTTATTTTCATCGACATCCTTCAGACTATCCATGGGCTCTAGTTCCCTTGAGAGCTTGTCTTGGTTCACGTCATCATCTGAAGGTGTAATTTTCCTAAAAGGACAACTGTGAGTTTCATGCCCATACCTTCCACATCCAAAACATATTAAGTGGATCCCTTCGTATTGGATCCGTTTTGCCTTGCCATTCACTAGAACCAGCGGTCGGAGTGGAGCATCAAGATCAAGTTCCACGCAGATTCTTGCAAAACGGCCCTTCTTACGCTTCAGAGTATTCATATCTACTTTCAAAACACGTCCCACCTGCGATCCCAATACGTACAAAGCTCCCCTGTCATAGTAATCCAGAGCTAGCTTATCTATCCGGATCCATGCTGCCACTTTTGTTATTTTTTCCTCCTCCGGTTCAAAATCTTCCTTCCATGGTTGGACGGACAGATAATGGTCGAACAGGAGCCACGGTCCGCCAGTAAGTGCTAGTTCATAGTCACTCACGTCAGAGAACTGGATGACAAAGTATCCTGAGCCCACATCGATTGTTTCCACATCACCCTGTTTTGCCCATAACCTCTACACTCTGTCTTCCAGGTACTCAGGATTGATCATACGTCCCAACAACTTGACTATCACTGCATTCTTCCACCTAGCAGCCAGGCGCGCTTTCTCAGTAGGCGAGAATACAACGTTCGGCCCCAGTTTTGTCATGCTCACCTCCACCCTGTTCTTCCAGCGTTCTCCACTCCACCAGTCCTCCTCTACTTCCTCCTCCACTTCCCTTCCCTTCAGAACCGCATGCTTGAAAGATTTCCATTTCATGGAACTCTCCTTTCCAGCGTCCTCTGTCTGCTCAACAACAGCAGCTTTCCCCTGTTTCAAGTCCGCGCTCCCCTGTTTCACGTCCGCTCTCCCCTGTTTCGCTGATGCTTCATGACCCTGCATCCACTCTTCCACCCGAGGAACAGGATGCTGAGTCTCGGAGAGTATAGGCTCCCCCGGTCGAACCTTCTTCCGACTACGTTGCAGCGCATCGCTTTCCTCCGGCGTCGGCGCCGGATTTGAGCTCTCACCCGCCACACGCTCTCGACTCCTACTCCGGCTCCTGTCTCGTTCGCCCATTCGCTCACCCGCAAAGAAGATATTCTAAACATTCATAATGTCATAAAGATGTAAGGGTCTTATTTATCTTTTTTCAAAATTAAATAGAAATTAAAGAAATGTCCTTGAGTTTAAAAAAAAAAATTTCATTGCTCTATAAATTTTTCTTTTATACTTCAAACACCTCAAACTAGTTTTTTAACATAATTTAGGATGCAAAAAAAATTTCAGATTTTATTTTTTAAGATAATCCTTACCAAAAAAAATAAGGTTTGATGAGCTCAGCTGGCTATATTTCTATATATCATTTTAATTTTAAAAGATGACTTTTAAAAAAAAGTAGTTTACATAAATGGTAGTAAGTCTCATTATTTAAATAAGTTAGTAAGTCTCATTATTTAAATAAGGATTAAGATGCATCTAGCACATTGAAATATTCTTTTATATGCATCAAGTGCTCGGAACCAATTTCAATATTCATCACAATGATGAGCAGCAAGAGCTAATTAATGCTGTGAGATTTACACAATTTAAATAGAATTTGCATGGCCCATATTTAATATTTTAAAATAATGCTTTTTAAGTAACAAATAATTTTTTGAAAAATGAACTGTTAAGATATCATCATTATATTTGATTGTGTACATATTAAAATATTTTTAAAAAAAAAACAGAAAAAGTAAAATAAAATCAATCTCAACCATCCAAATTAGGTCTAAATAAACTTCAATAATGAGATAAGTTCTTGAAACTCATAATTGTGATTAGCACTTTTAGGTGCACTTCTCTATCCTTTTATTACTTTTTGATTTACTGAGGGACATCCCTTTTAATGGCTTAACGGGTACTAGCACTTTTAGGTGCAGGTTTTGTTTTGGTTTACAGTGATTTGTTATTTTAAATTTTAAACTAGATTAAGAATAACACTTGTGTGCTGTTGCCGAAAATTAGTTGTTTGAACTTTGAAGTGGTAATTTTTCAAAGTGAACGTTTATTATTATGTATTAGTAATTTTTTGGTGAAGTGATTTTAAAATGGTAATAAAAATGACAGCTGATAATTAATACGCTACGTAGAAAATTAATTTGACTTCTACAGGGAAAGTAATTTGATGTTATTTTCTTAAAAATAAATGCTAAATGTTTGGCTCGTAGTCGCACACAGAACACTTACGCCCGGAATGACCGAACGATGGCCTAGAAAAGTTGTTCAAGGAAAAATATATAGTGTATAGGTCAACAAATGTCTAGAAAAAAAGAATGGAAGTTCGGGAAATCCCGGGATCCATAGGGATGGGGAATTCTTAGGATCGGGAATCAAATTTCTTCCCAAACACTTCTCAAGAGCAGGATCGGGAATGGGATTTCCCGATCGCGTCCCCTTCCCAAACAGGCCTAACGAATAGGGCCGTTTATCATCTCAAATTTTCAACCAATAGTTTTGTTGATAACAGCTATGTTTTACTAATATCAAATAATCAATTACTATCACTTTTTTCTAGTTATAGAATTACCGTGTTATATATATAACCAGTCAGGCTTAACATGCACTGCTCATATGACAGATGAAACACAGAATAAACAGGCTGACCTCCAATTTATCCTCCTTGGCTCTGTGTTTCTTTGGGAGCAAACGAAACTCTTCAGTTAGTCGTAAACATTCTTCAACATTTTCAGGGGAAACAAAACCAAGTGCCACCTTTATACAAGACTGGTTAATGAAAAAGAATGAAGTTAGAGACAATGTAGTTATGAGAAATTAACATTCAAATGCATAACAGATGACAAAATAATGCGCAGGGTGCAATGCAATTTTCAAAGGCACAAAATATTTAATTGGTGACATTTTATTGGCAACACGAGCGATAATACAACACTCATTTTCGGGCGAAAACGGCATGATCATAAATTCAAAGGGAAAGCTCATATAAAAAAAGTAACCTATTGGGAGGAAGAGCCCTTGAACTTATAAACCACATTATACTTGTGAGGTTTTCTGATGGGAACTCATAACAAATACACGGCAAAATGAGAACATGCAAAACCAAATAATTTAACACAACTCAACTAAACCAACCAGGCTCAACATGCACAGCTAAGATGACAGATGAAGCAGCGAATAAACAAGCTGACCTCCAATTTATCCTCCTTGGCTCTGTGTTTCTTTGGGAGCAAACGAAACCCTTCAGTTAGCTGCAACAGTTCTTCAACATTATCCGGGGAAACAAAATCAAGTGCCACCTTTATACAAGACTGATTAATGAAAAAGAATGAAGTTAGACACAATGTAGTTTTGAGAAATTAACATTCAAATGCATAACAGAAGATAAAATAATGCTATAATTTATTCTAGTAGAGGTTGCTCTTGTTTGCAATACACTTCAACAACAGTAACTTATCCATTACCCCTACCTACGAAGATATATTTACTGTTAGCCTTCTCCTAGATTTTCTGTAAGTGGGATTTCATCACAAAAAGGATGGGAATCTCTCTTTTCTCCTGCTTTCTAATCTGATTCGTGAAGAAATAAAAACTTCAAAATACTTTGTTGCTCCACGTTAGTGAATACCAATATCTCTGCATTATTTTTTCCAAAACTTCCAAAATTAAATTACAGTAACTTTTGTATTTTTATTATTAATTAATAATTAATGAAAAGAAATCACCAGAAGTTATTTAACTTCCCAACCAGTGACACGCATTTTAACTTCTCTTACTATAATATAATATGCTTACTTATGATACGATCAGAGCGCCCAAGAGCAGATATACCAAGAAATCAGTTTTCTTCCTCAAATGTGTGACAAATGTAGATCATATTAGCAAGAATCCCAAATAAAGGGCTTGTCATCAGAAAGATCAATTAGTTGTCTATCTCTAACTTGATCAGTACAGCCAGCTGGAATGAAAACAGCTTCACCAAGATGTTGCTCAAAAGTCCAGGGTTCAACACCTACATAGAGCACAGAGCATTGGACAACAACTACTATGATGCGGTAATACTTTTCAATTTTCTAAGTCTAGACCAGGCAAATCAAAAGGGCATCTTACTAAACTCCCGTTTCAATTGTTTCTTATGCTTCTCATTAAGGAAAAATGTCTGATCATCAATGGGATGTATAACCTGAAAACAGCATCATAAAAGAATTTTGATCTTCATATATGGTTAATAGAGTGAAAACAGAGAGGTAACGCTACTCAGAATTTACAGGATGGTTTTTGATATGACGGAATTCCTTCTTATGCTTCCTTAAATACTCCATTAGTTTTGGTACATCCTGACAACGGAAGATATCCCAAACAACACCCACATGGACAACTGCAGCTTCTTGATTATTTTCTATAGAATCTTTTACCAGACCATGTTTTGATTTTTGGGGCTCTGGACCATCAGACGAATTGTTAGGACGGTCAGTCCTCATTTTGTCATTAACATTGCTCTTGCAACGAGAGCTTAAGTTACTTGCAGATTGATTTCTTACAACCAGAGGTTAAGTTACTTGCAGATTGAGTAAGTTCATGTTTCTGTCCGAAAGTCTTGGCATAATCTGAAACTTCAGCAGATATTGTGCTAACATCACCTTCTGCAGAGCAATTTCTTTCCACACATTTTTTCCGGAGGCACAGCAGTTTCTGCTCTCACCAAGTTGTTCTGTGTCAGTTGTTTCTAACTTCACGGTTGGGCCTTCAGATGCTCATGGAATCTCTAACTCCACAATTGAGCTTGGGTCTCCAGATGCTGATGAACTTTCTAACTTCAACGTTGAGTCTTCCAATGTGGATGAAAATATGTTCATCTATTTGGCCACCAGAAGAAAAACTGTTAATTCCGTCCTCAGTCTATCTATCATTTGATTTGGGTCTTCCATCAATATCATCAGTATGTGCTTCACAGTATAGCACCAGCATGTCTTCTTTCGCATATTTCTCCTGCAATTCTATAACGATCACAAAACAGATGGGAAGCACAATAGAATAATATCCTCAAATATAGATTCGAATGAACAATATAGTACAGTTACAATACTTATAAACACAAGGAAATCATAGCACTGCCCAAGTACAAGTAGAAATATAACAGAAAAGGGAAATAGACAGTGATAGAAGAAGGTACAAAGGAAAGAAGAGAAGAAATTCCATAGACACTGTAACTATGGCCCGAGAGAAGAGAGATGCAAGGAGAGGAGACTTCACATAATTCATCACATCCCCTCAATCACAGATTTTGTCTTCGTATACTCATGCCTTGACCTATCTTGACTTGGGTCTTCTTTTGAGCCATATTCCAGACCCAATCCTTTTGGATATGTTACATTACTCCACCCATTAAAAACGACCTTGAGGACAAGGTCGTGGAATTGTATATATCGAGTGTAGAGCAAGAGTTGGTTGTTATCCCATTCAACAATTGATAATGCCCCATACCTTGACTGATAGATGATAAGGATAATTGTTGGAGGAGCCAGTTTATGAACGACATGTGAAGGGTCCAAGAAAGCAACAAATATCGTGGTAACCAAATGAAAGGTTCCTCGTCTCTTAGACATAAATTGGAAGTTATCATCCACAAGAATAGTAAGGAACCAGTAAATCCCATCATGCTTAGATGTAGCAATACTGTGTTAGGGTTGCAGCTTTACAAAAAGTGTGTGAGATAGAATATGCAGCTGTTTAACAAAGCAACTAAAATTTTGCCCACAATCAAGGTGGATATAGAATTTGCAGCCAAATGGGAAAACGAAACAAATAGAAACCCCTCTAGAGCCTCATTTGCAAACACAACACCTATATAATTTTTAAAGGCTGGAGCGCCACATGGAGCCATGCATAGTAAATACCAACAGTTTCAAAACTCTGTAGAGAATCCAAGAGGTGTGCTGCTAGCCTACCAGGGTGAAGGAATAGTTTGGTGAACCCCAAATCACAAGCTCCAACAAAATCACTGAGAGTAAGGAAACCATGAAGATAACGCACATATAAGAAGCACAACCTTGAGTTATCACAAGGGAACCTATATGTGGCAGTGATACCAAGATGAGAGTCACAATGTCCCAAAAGCTCCAAAAACAAAGATGTCATGAAGTTACATATCATTGAATAGAAGTGAGCAAAGAAGGAAGGACCATGATCAAAGACCATCCCAGAACTCAAATTAATGAGTTGACCCAAGCTGTTAGAGGCCTTGAGAGAATAATGATGAAATAAAACATATTCATAATAAAGATCATTTTCCTTGTTAATTTCCATTTCACTTGGAAATAATTGCTTAACTGAATAGAAAAATAACATCATAATGCATATTCTAAAAGCCAAGTATTCTGCACTATCAAAAACTGGTACTTGCTCCCCCTTTCATAAAAGCAAAGAACCAGGATAGGTTGTCATATAATTTTCATTCTCCAAAACAAATCAGCATATGAGTCTGTGACCAGAATTATCAATAGAAAAGCTGCACCAATAAAAGTCAGATGACAATTATTCATGTTGTGATGATAATCCACAAATGAGAACACATAACAAACATCATGTTCACAGCTTGTCTCATAAATTTGCAATGACCCAAACGAAGACTTGGAGATGCAATACGAAGCAACACTCTTAATGGTGATAAGGCAAAGCTTCTTACAACATATCTGATTGAGCTTCCAAAAGGGAAAATAGATTATCAATACCTGGTTGAGCTTGAGTCCCCCGATGCTGATGAACTTTCTAACTTCACCGGTTGAGTCTTCCAATGCTGATGAAATATGTTCATCTATTTGGCAACCAGAAGAAAAACTGTTAATTCCGTCCTCAGTCTATCTATCATTTGATTTGGGTCTTCCATCAATATCATCAGTATGTGCTTCACAGTATAGTACCGGCATGTCTTCTTTTGCATATTTCTCCTGCAATTCTTTTATGCTTTTTTGTTGCCAAGCACCCATATTCACCTTGGTTGTGTGGGTCAGTGCATTAACCTAAATCCACAACAAAATTATAATGCGATATCAGCTACAATTATATATGGATCACCGTAGCTAGGAGAATGAAATAAGAATTCGGCATACAGACAAGCTCTCTAGTTATAGATGTGAACAAATTATATATGGATCACCACAGCTAGCAGAATGAAATAAGAATTCTAAATACAGACAAGCTCTCTAGTTATAGATGTGATGCATTAAAGGTTCTATGACATAGAAGATTTAGGAAGTGATTATAACTAGGCAGTCTGCAAATTGATCAACTAGTAGATCGTCTGCATCATATTATAAAGGTGTATTTGAAGCTAGAAGTGGTCAACACTTTGAATAAATAATTTACGCTCTGTCAATTGATTTAAGCAGACTTCAAATTACATTATTCCATGTTTCATTGACCTTTCAAGTAAAAGCACCTCGCCCATTTCATTGACAGAGCAACAACATATTTCCGAAACCCAGGGCTCCTTTAATCCTAGGTCTACAGCAGAATTTTCAAATAACAACAGGTATTTTGTTACCCTCGTGCTCTTGCAGCATCACTTATTTTCTTCTCCGAACTAGCAGAGAGCTTCAACTCCCGAACTCGGACCGATCTCCGTTTCAACTCGGAATCTGACACTTCCCACTCCGATTCCCTGCAGACCACACCATTCTTCCTTTTCCTGGAGCTCGAATCACAGTATATCTCCAACTCCCCTCTTTCTTTCTCCTTGATACTGCGTTTCTGGGTGTAACTCTTCATATATATATATATATAATCAGAACGTTGGATGTACAAAGCCTTCTAATGATACAACGTAAAAAATTTAAGTTGATCTTGTAAATTTTATGATTTTAGTAACTCTTTTTCACTGATGTATGCCCAGGAAAAACCCCTTTGGTCAGTAAAAACGCGCCTTCTTCTAAATGAAAAGACACACACAGGTTGATAAATTTGGCTTCCGGAACCCAACTTCACGAAAGTAATTTCCAACTATACATAGAACTCCAATGCGTAGGATTGCGTTTCTAAATGGGAGAGCCCCACATCGACTAGGATATGAAAAAAATTATAGTATATAAGAACCTGACGCAATTCACTGTTTGCCGAGCTGGGTAACGCCGGCTTGTCACTCAAGTGAGGGCATTAAGGTGGTGGAGGCCGGAGGACACGTGGTTGGGTTGTCTGGAGCAGGCGTGATCTAACGTAGTGCTGAGCGACTGACAGCTTGTACTCTTACTGGACCAGATCACCGACTGCTGCGCTACACGGTCAGCCCAATCGGGTGACTAGGGTTGCTGGAACCATCACTTTTTTTCATGACGGGACAAGCTCAACGGCGACCGACGGAGAACCAGACATTGCGACGGCGAGTTGTGGGATGGTGGTCGTTCACGGCGCCACGACGAGCCTGGTGATGGAGAGCGTGGAAGCATAGCATCGGGAGGGAAGAAGAAACGAGGTCTGGGGTATTTTTGAAATATTGGAAATGAATGTCGGTAAAATAGCCTACATATACCAAAACATCACCCTCCCCAGTAAAATCATTTGATATTAAAAATGAAATTCGACCCAAAAAAAAACTGAAAAATCTTTTTCATGCCCACAAGTCAATATTATTGTGTTCGTATTTTTGTGGCTTAATATTTTGGGAAAATCCCTAAAAATAATTTTAAAAATGCAAAAACATAAAAAGATATTCCAAACATTCATATTATCATAGTCTGATTTAGCCTTTTTCAAAATTAAATAGAAATTAAAGAAATATCTTCTAAATTTTAAAAACATACTTTCATTGCTGTATATTTTTTTGTACTTCAATCACCTTAAACAACTTTTTAACATAATTTAGGATGCAAAATTATTTTCAGATTTTATTTTTTAAGATAATCCTTACAAAAAAAAAAACAGAGTTTGATGAGCTGGCTACATCTCTCTAGGATATTATATCATTTTAATATTAAAAGATAACTCTTAAAAAAAAGTTTACATGGTAGCAAGTCTCATTATCTAAATTAGTGTTATGATATATCCAACACATTGAAATATTCTTTTATATGCATCTAGTGCTTGTAACCAATTTTAGTGTTCATCGTAATAATGAGTAGCAAGATTTATATGGTTTGCATGGCCTACATTTAATATTTTAAAATAATAATTTTTAAATAACTAATTATTTTTTGAAAAACGAATCATTAAGAAATTATCATTATATTATATTGTGCACATATTAAAATATCTTGAGGAATTACAGCTATGTCTCAAAAAAAGAAGGAAAATGAAGAAATAATCCCTTAAAATCTCAAAATGAAAAAATGATCCTATTAACAACCCATATGCATGACGTTGAAAGCTCCAGGAGCCTCCATTGACAACCTCTTGAGACCATTTTTTTATTTTATAATTTCAAGGGATCATTTCTTCATTTTTCTTTTTGTTTGGGACCTAACTATAATCCTCCCAAAAATATCTTTTGTAAATTCGAAAAAGTGAAGTAAAATCAATTCCAACCATCTAAATTAAATTTTAAAGAACTGCAATAGTGAGATGCAATAATGAGATAAGCTCTTTAAACTCATAATTGTTTTTTTCTTACGCCGAAACCCTAAACTCATAATTGTGATTAGCACTTTTAGGTGCACTTCTATATCCTTTTATTACTTTTTGATTTAGTGAAAGATATCCCCTTTAATGGCTTAAAGGGTACTGGAACTTCAACATGCCATCTTGCAAGTAGGCCGTTGACCATCACCAATTATCAACCAACGGTTTTATTGATAACACCTATGCTTTATTATTATCAAATAATATAGGGAGAATTGTTAAAAAAAATCTTATTGGCAACTTAATTGTCAAATGGGATCTGAGAAAATATATGCACAAGTAGGAAAGATTTTTGCACACGTATAGAAAAGAATATTGCACACAAAGAAGATATTTTGCCTGCAAATTTTTTCACAATTTTCCCAATAATCTATTACTATCACTTTTTTCTATTTAAAGAATTACCCTATTATATATATATATATATACACACACACACACACATATATATATATATAATCAAACAAAACTATCCAACAATTTGCCACAAAAGATTTGAAATTGAAGCAAAAAAAGTCATCTTCCCAAAACTCAAGTTTAAGGAGTCATCTCCACAAAACATAAACTTCAATAGAAATCCTTATCATTAACAAATCACATACAATTAATAAAATAACAAGAAGGTGCACGATAAGAAATTGCCTATGAAAATTTTAAAATCTAAAAACAAATTCATTATCAGATTTTACTAAAATTTAAACCAGAAAAAAAATAAGGAGTCGCCACATTTAAAAGTCACGATTGCTAATTATTCAGGTCAAATTTTTACATTTTATTTTTCATTCATTTCGCACTGAACCTAGCCAATAAAACTTCCAAATCAGTCAGTAAGTAGTTCACATTATCTTAGCAGTGGATAACATGTATGTCAGTCTTATATGTCCATCACCGGACCACGAACTCAAGTGTTGTTGATTAGAGAGTATTCAAATAAGGATTGAAGCAAATCTTACCCGGCAGACTTCATCAGGCTTTTGATTTCTCCAACAGCCGAACTTACAGCATAAAGTGTCATCTTTTTAACCTGTAAACGAAGAAAAATGGGCAGGGTGCAATGCAATTTTCAAAAGGCGCAAGATATTTATTATACAACAAACATTTTCAGTGAAATATGAGAACATGCAAAACCAAATCCATTAACAGCACTGAACTAAACCAGTCAGGCTTAACATGCACAGCTCAGATGACAGATGAAACAGAGAATAAACGAGCTGACCTCTAATTTATCCTCCTTGGCTCTGTGTTTCTTTGGGAGCAAACGAAACTCTTCAGTTAGTCGTAAACATACTTCAACATTTTCAGGGGAAACAAAATCAAGTGCCACCTTCATACAAGACTGGTTAATGAAAAAGAATGAAGTTAGAAACAATGTAGCTATGAGAAAATAACATTCAAATGCATAACAAATGATAAACTAATGCTATAATTTATTCTAGTAGAGGTTGCTCTTGTTTGTAATTCACTTCAACAAAAGTAAATTATCCATTACCCCTACCTATGAAGATATATTTACTGGTAGTCTTCTCCTAGATCTTTTGTAAGAGGGGTTTGATCACAAAAAGGATGGGAATCTCTCTTTTCTCCTGCTTTCTAATCTGATTCATGACGAAATTAAAAAATCAAAATACTTTGTTGCTCCTCGTCAGCGAATACCAATTTTCTCTACATTATTTTTTTTCCAAAACTTTCAAAATTAAATTACAGTAACGAACAAACTGTTAGTCCATGTGGCAAGCGACCTCAAGTTCGAATCCTAAGAAGCGTACTTATTATGAAAAGTGAAAACCCTTCACGCTCTAAGCCCGAAAGGGGAAACCCTTCATATTATCAAAATAATAACAACAACAACAACAACAATAATAATAATTTACAGTAACTTTTGCATTTTTATTATTAATTAATGAAAAGAAATCACCAGAATTTATTTATATTATATGCTTGCTTATGATAGGATCAGAGCGCCCCAGAGCAGATATACCAAGAAATCATTTTTCTTACTCAAATGTGTGAGAAATGTAGATCATATTAACAAGAATTCCAAATATAGGGCTTGTCACCAGAAGATCAATTACTTGTCTAACTTGATGGGGACATCCAGTGGGAAAGAAAACAGCTTCACCAAGATGTTGCCCAAAAGTCCGGGTTTCAATTTTCTAAGTCTAGACCAGGCAAATCAAAAGGGTATCTTACCAAACTCCCGTTTCAATTGTTTCTTATGCTTCTCATTAAGGAAAAATTTCTGATCATCAATGGGATGTATAACCTGAAAACAGCATGATAAAAGGATTTTGATCTTCCTATATGGTTAATAGAGTGAAAACAGAGAGGTAACACTACTCACAGAATTTACAGGATGATTTTCCATATGACGGAATTCCTTCTTATGCTTCCTTAAATGCTCCATTAGTTTTGGTACATCCTGACAACGGAAGATATCCCAAACAGCACCACCATGGACAACTGCAGCTTCTTGATTAGTTTCTACAGAATCTTATACCAGACCATGTTTTGATTTTTGGGACTCTGGACCATCAGACAAATTGTTAAGAAGGTCAGTCCACCTTTTGTCATTAACATTGCTCTTACAACTAGAGCTTAAGTTACTTGCAGATTGAGTTCATACAACCAGAGGTTAAGTTACTTGCAGATTGAGTAAGTTCATGTTTCTGTCGGAAAGTCTTGGCATAATCTGAAACTTCAGCAGATATTGTCCTAACATCACCTTCTGCAAAGCAATTTCTTTCCACAACATTTCTGCCGGAGGCAGAGCAGTTTCTGCTCTCACCAAGTTGTTCTGTGTCAGTTGTTTTCTAACTTCACGGTTGGGCCTTCTGATGCTGATGGAATCTCTAACTCCACGGTTGAGCTTGAGTCTCCCCATGCTGATGAACTTTCTAACTTCATGGTTGAGTCTTCCAATGCTGACGAAATATGTTCATCTATATGGCGACCAGAACAAAGCAACAAATATAGTGGTAACCAAATGAAAGGTTCCTCGTCTCTTAGACATAAATTGGAAGTTATCATCCACGAGAGTAGCATGGAACCAGTAAATCCTATCATGCTTAGATGTAACAACACTGTTTGCGTTGCAGCTTTTCAAAAAGTGTGTGAGATAGAATATGAAACTGTTTAACAAAGCTACTAAAATTTTGCCCACGATCAACGTAAGGCATCATAGTAGACAACATAGTAGAGATAGAACTTGCAGCCAAATGGGAAAAGGAAACAGATAGAAACCCCTCTTGAGCCTCATTTACAAACACAACACCTATATAATTTTTAAAAGCCTGGAGCGCCACATTGAGCCATGCATAGTAAATACCAACAGTTTCAACACTCTGTAGAGAATCCAAGAAGTGTGCTGGTAGCCTAACAGTGTGAAGGAATAGTTTGTTGAACCCCAAATCACAAGCTCCAACATAATCAGTGAGTAAGGAAACCATGAAGATAACGTACATATATTAAGCACAACCTTGAGTTATCACAGGGGAACCTATATGTAGCAGTGATACCAAGAGGATAACGCACATATAATAAGCACAACCATGAAGATAAGGCACATATAATAACCATTGGATCCCAACTAAGGCCAGATGTCATGTCCAGAACATTTCTCACAATCACAGGTTCTCCCCTTATCCAGTGCCTCTGGAAACGCTCAACTTCATCATCACACTTGTGAAGGGCATTCGAGCAGTATAAAAAATTATCTTGACCATCATCCCTAGATGCTGCCTGCCTGACTTCATAATAGAATTTCCAGTCAACCAAATTTAGCCAGCATAAAGAGCACTTCACAGAAACATCAAAGTCCAGGGGTCTGTAGTCTCTTGTGAGGTCCTCTGCATTCTTTAACAGCGTCACCACCCAATCAGCTTTAAAAGAACGTCTCAGATCTACCAATGCAGTGCCCAACCTCCATGCTGTTTGGAGGACATGGAATATTACCACTCGCCATTCAGGAAATGGACAGGTTCCATCAGTTTGAATATCAGAAACATTAGGTAAGAGTTGGCTTTCCCAACCATGTCTATCTGTATGGGTCTTGCTACAAGTCCTTGTTGAATCTTGGTTCCCATCTTTCTCTACAAACTGTTCATTCGATGTTTCAGCTTCAATGCCGCCAGGTTGGCAACCATTTCTAAGTTCTTGACAGCAGGCAAGACATAAGTCGTAAGAGCAACAGGGGTTGGGACAGCTTCGGTAAAATCCAGAAATAGATGTATTGCAATTGTCACAGCCATTCATCATGGACACATCACCAAGGCACGGGAAAATTAAATTTGATATTTCAATTCAAAAATGTAATACATGGAAATTACCAAAGTTTTTCATGAGCCCGAAAGCTTATTATACTTCTTTTTCATGAAATTGTTCACATCTTCATTGATCGTGTCTCAAGTGTTAACATGGATTTTATAACATCGACACCTTTTCATATACAAACATAGTTGCTTAATGGAAAAACACCTCATCAGTATCCACAAATCAGCTGGATGGGCAAGTAAAGCATTCCATTGCACAAAAACCCAGACAAAACCAAAGGTGAAGAAAATGATAGAGCTATTAATTGAAAGCAACAACAAGAGTCCTTCCTCAAAGCCTCATTAACCGAAAAAGAAAAAAAGAAAATCACCAGTGATAAACATACCAGTACAGGCGCTCACTTCCATCTAACTTTGTTCTTGTTATGTTAATTTCTTGCAGTTGATTACCTGACACCAGAAACAGGAACAAAGAGACAATAAACAAATTAAAGTTCTCTATGTTTGTATCCCCAAATAAGTTACCTCTTATTTTTGCTTCAGTGTCTTGCTCAGAGCTCTGCTCCTCATAAATATGCCTAAGAACGGGCAAACCATTGTGTAGAAAATACAGAACAAATCCTCATAAAGCAAATGTAAAGATTGAGATTACTATGAACAAATCCTACCACTTCTTGAGGCAATCATAAAAGTAGCGTTTTCTGCCACACTTTAAGCAGAAGACAACATCATTCTTGTCGTTCCGCTTGCACTGACGAGATGTCAAACGTCCACCCTCCTTTGTTTTCCTCTGCAACTCCTGAGAAGCAAGAACTATGGTGGAAGTCAAAATTAAATTTTCATTATTGCAATTAATGACTTCCAGCATATGTATAAAGCAATGATAAAATTTTACCAGGCTACAAGGAACACTTTATTCAAATAGACCTTCATACAAACCAAATATCAATTAGACAACTCCAAATAGCACCTCCCGTCCCTCATGAAGATTTACATCTAAAGGGAATACACCTTAAACATCTAGTTGACATGGCGACACCATATTCTGAGAGATAAGCATTCCCAGATTGGCATCCCACCATTCAGATTTACGCAGACTTCAAATTACATCATTCCAGGTTGCACTCACCTTTCAAGGAAAAGCACCTCACCCATTTCATTGGCAGAGCAACACCATATTTCCGAGTCCCAAGTCTCCTTTAATCCTAGGTCTACAGCAGAATTTTCAAAAAACAAGAGGAATTATGTTACCCACGTGCTCTTGCACTGTCACTTTTCTTCTTCTCCGAACTAGCCGCGGGCTTCAACTCTCGAACTCGGACCGATCTCCGTTTCAACTCGGAATCTGACACTTCCCACTCCGATTCCCTGCAGACCACACCATTCTTCCTTTTTCTGGAGCTCGAATCACGGCATATCTCCAAATCCCCTCCTTCTTTCTCCTTGATTCTGCGTTTCTGGTCGTAACTCTTCATATATATATATATATATATATAATCAGAACGATGGATGAACAAAGCTCACTAACGATACAGCGTACAAAATTTAAGTTGATCTTGTAAATTTTATGATTTTAGTAACTCCTTTTCACTGATGTATGTCCAGGAAAAATACTTTGGTATTTGAAAAAGCGTCTTCCTTTAAATGAAAAGACACAACACAGAGGTTGATAAATTTGGCTTCCCGAAACCAACTCCACGAAAGTAACTTCCAATCATACATAGAACTCCAACGCGTAGGATTGCGTTCTATAAAGGGAACAACCCCACATCGACTAGGATATGGAAAAAATTATAGTATATGAGAACCTGACGCGATCCACTGTTCGCCGAGCTGGGTAACGCTGGCTTGTGACTCAAGTGAGGGCATTAAGGTGGTGGAGGCTGGATGACACTAGGTTGGGTTGTCCGGAGCAGGCGTGATCTAATATGTGCTTAGCGACTAACAGCTTGTACTCTTCCTGGACCAGATCACCGACTGCTGCGCTACACGGTCAGCCCAATCGGGTGACTAGGATTGCTGGAACCATCACTTTTCTTTTATGACGGGACAAGCTCAACGGCGACCGACGGAGAACCAGACATTGCGACGGCGAGTTGTGGGGTGGTGGTCGTTCACGGCGCCGCGACGAGCTTGGTGATGGAGAGCGTGGAAGCAGAGCATCGGGAGGGAGGAAGAAAAGGGGTCTGTGCCTTTTTTGAAATATTGGAGATGAGTGTGGATAAAATAGTCTACACATGTCAAAATATTACCCACCCAGTAAAATCATTTGATATTAATAATGAAATTCGACCAAAACATAATTAAAAAATCTTTTTTATGGACACAAGCCAATATAATTGAGTTCGTATTTTTGTTACTTAATCTTTAGGGAAAATCCCTTAAAAAAACTTTAAAAATGTTAAAGCATAAAAAGATATGGAAATTTGTGAAAAAATATCTCATTGGAAACTTATTTGTTAAATTGGAACTTCGCGTGCAAAATATCTTCCCTTATATGCAAAATATCTTCCTTGTGTGTAATATTCTTCCCTATATGTGTGCAAAAAACTTCCCTCATTGTGCAGATATCTTCCCAAGTCCCAGTTGACAATTAAGTTGTCAATAAAATCTTTTTTAGCTATTCTCCCAAGAAGATATTCTAAACATTCATAATGTCATGAAGATGTAAGGGCCTTATTTATCTTTTCTCAAAATTAAATAGAAATTAAAGAAATGTCCTTGAGTTTAAAAAACATGATTTCATTGCTCTATAAATTTTTATTTTATACTTCAAGCAACTCAAACTATTTTTTTAACATAATTTAGGATGCAAAAAAATTTTCAGATTTTATTTTTTAAGATAATCCTCACCAAAAAAAAATAAGGGTTGATGAGCTCAGCAGGCTATATTTCTATAAAATACTATATCATTTTAATTTTAAAAGATGACTTTTAAAAAAAGTAGTTTACATAAATGGTAGTAAGTCTCATTATTTAAATAAGGATTAAGATGCATCCAGCACATTGAAATATTCTTTTATATGCATCAAGTGCTCGGAACCAATTTCAATATTCATCACAATGATGAGCAGTGAGAGCTAATTAATGTTGTGAGGTTTATATAGTTCAAATAGGATTTGCATGGCCCATATTTAATATTTTAAAATAATGCTTTTTAAGTAACAAATTATTTTTTGAAAAACCAACTGTCAAGAGATTATCATTATATTTGATTGTGTGCATATTAAAATATTTTTAAAAAAAAAAACAGAAAAAGTAAAATAAAATCAATCCAAACCATCTAAATTAGGTCTAAATGAACTGCAATAATGAGATAAGCTCTTGAAACTCATAATCATAATTAGCACTTTTAGGTGCACTTCTCTATCCTTTTATTACTTTTTGATTTACTGAGGGACATCCCCTTTAATGGCTTAAAGGGTACTAGGATTTGAACATACCTTTTCCTCATTGCAAGTAGTGAGGGTGTTCATCGGTGTTCATCATTTTCCAATCCCAGTCTTCCAGTCCCGATCCCGTACAAAATTTTAGAATAGGAAAAATTTAGGATCGGGAAATTTAGTATTTGATATAATCAAAAGAACTGAATGAGGAAGTGTTACCCAGAATTTATAGATATACAAGTGTAGCAAATTTTAGGGACGGAATTTATTTAAGTGGGGGAGAACTGTAACACCCCAAATTTTATATTCACAAAAAATATATTGTAATTATTTGAGTAATTCAATAGAATGATGAATATTCATGAAAATTAGATCTTGTGAATTTTGAAATATTCATATTCATAAGAAAATGGGAAATTAATTCAAGAATTGAATTAAATTGCAAAGGTGATAGCAAAATCATAATTTTGCCAATATAGCCCAAGATTAATTATTTTCCAATTAATTGGAGTTAATTTCAATTAATCAAGGAAAATAAAGAAAAATGCATAATTGGAAAAAATAGAATGTGTTGGCAATTGTGTAAATTGTGAAAAAGAAAAAAAGAAATAGGAGGGAGAAATAATTATTTGGCTCATAATTATGCCAAGTGTCAACATCTTAAGAAAAAGGATTAAATTAGAAATGTTAAAGATGAGCACATATGGAAATTGGATTAAAATATGATTTCTTGGCACATGTAGTTTGATTAATGGAATGAAAGCCCAAATGGTGTGCATGAAGGGCCCTTAGGACATTTTTGGGCTAACCAAATGGAGGAGAATTGGTTCAATTGCAATTGGAGGCTTATGACACAAGTTGGAAGAGGATAAACTCAAGTACAAGGCTTATGTCATATTTTATTATCCTATAATTTATTAATTAAGAGGAAAATAGGAGTTATTTTATGAAGCCCATGCTTCATCTTTCTTGCTCATTCACATCAAGAAAGAGAGAGAGGGAGGAGAGCTCAACTAAGAAAGATCAAATGTAAGCTTGCATGTTTATGTGATCAAGCTTCCTCTTTTGTATGACCTCCTCTCTAATCTCTTCTTCTCCATGAAACACTATGTTTAGCAAGCAATCTCAAGGGAGAGAGAAAGAAGGTGGTAGGCTTTAAAGAGAGAAAGTGAAGAAAACCAAGGTAACTTCAAGAACATCAACTCTTGTGGTTTATTGTTGTTGCTATTGTTGTTCTTGGCTTGGTTTGGTATTAGTTGGTTTATTTTGTAAATTTGGAAAGTCCTAACCCTAAGGGGTTATGTTGCCCAAATTTCTTTGAATCATAGCTAAAAAGTGTTTAAATGAGTTAATAAAAGATTAGAAGTGGAAAAGTGCAAGTTTTAGAAGCTAGAACATAAAACTATATTTTTTCCATTTTTCTTGAATATTTCGGCTAGCACTGTTTTAGGGGGTTGGAGCTGGACTTTCATGAAATAAATGGTTCCATTGGACTCAGTGGGCAAAAATAGGTGGGGTTACAGTTGGCATTTTTTCGATAAAGGCCGAAAAAGCATAATTACAAAAACGCCACTGAAATCCCTAAACAGGAGCTGTCAAGGGTATTTTCATAATTTTACAGTGAATTTGGTGATTTTGAGCCCAGAAAAGATTCCTTGGGCGAAAATAAGTCAGAATAGCCTTAGTCAAAATTTTAGAAAAACGTGACATTGGCCCGGGTACGGAGGGGCTGGGCCGAGGTCCCAGGAGCATTTTGGTAAATTTTTACCATAGACTAATATAACCACAATAAACACTATGGAAGAGTCAAAAATGATACTTGGATATGTTATAACTTATTTCTTGTACATTTAATATTTTAGGACCAAGTTGAAAACCGGAATGACACGTTTTACGAGACACCGTTAAACAAAGGATTATAAAGCTTTGAGGTAGGGACATTATCCTTCATACACTATGCCATAAGTTATGTGATTGTGTGAATGCCATTGTTTTGTAAATGCACTTTATTAATCAACATGATTTGCCTAGAGAGAGGCAGTTAGTGCCAGAGGTGTACTTACACTAGGAGTTGGCAGAAGTTCAACCGGTGTAGATTGCGGGGCTGGGCCCTACTCATGTATACATGACGATGATGTGTTTATATTGTTCATTAATTCGTGCATACCTTGACGCATGACATTTAATTTTCACATTCTCTATGAATGATATTATGTCTCTAATGGGATTCTTCGGAATCTCACATTATTTTTCAATAAAGACCTTAGTGGATACCACTAGGGCAAAAGGAAAAGATGTAGACGCCGGAAAGTAAATGACACGTGTCTCAAGGCGAGGACAAGATCATAATCATAATTAGTCTATTTTGTGATATTTTGGTGAAATTTGTAAATATTAAGTTTCTGCTGTATTTTCTGTTTCCAGTCAACGAATATAACGAAATTGTAAACGAATATCTTTATCAATATAATTGTACTATTTTGTATGCCCATTGAATTCCATCTTTATTACTCTTTCATTATCAAAATAGAAACGGGTATTGACAACATAATTCATCACACCCCCTCAATCATAAATTTTATATTCTTATACTCATGCCTTGACCTATCTTGACTTGGGTCTTCTTTTGAGCCATATTCCAAACCCAATCCTTTTGGATATATTACATTACTCCACCCACTAAAAACAACCTTGCCCTCAAGGTCGTGGGAATTGTATATATCGAGTGTAGAGCAAGAGTTGGTTGTTATCCCATTCAACAATTGAAAATGCCCCATACCTTAACTGATATATAATAAGGATAATTGTTGGAGGAGCCTGTTTATGAACGACAATACTATCATCCACAATATAGTAATAAGGAACCAGTAAATCCTATCATGCTTGGATGTAACAATAATGTGTTTGGGTTGCAGCTTTTCAAAAAGTGTGTGAGATAGAATATACAGCTGTTTAACAAAGCAACTAAAATTTTGCCCACGATCAAGGTAAGGCATCTTAGTAGACAACATAGTAGAGATAGAACTTACAGCCAAATGGAAAAAGGAAACAGATAGAAACCCCTCATGAGCCTCATTTGCAAACACAACACCTATATAATTTTTAAAAGCCTGGAGCGCCACATTGAGCCATGCATAGTAAATACCAACAGTTTCAAAACTCTGTAGAGAATCCAAGACGTGTGCTGGTAGCCTACCAGTGTGAAGGAATAGTTTGTTGAACCCCAGATCACAAGCTCCAACATAATCAGTGAGAGTAAGGAAACCATGAAAACAACGCACATATAATAAGCACAACCTTTAGTTATCACAGGGGAACCTATATGTGGCAGTGATACCAAGAGGTGAGTCGCAATCTCCCAAAAGCTCCATAAAAAAAATGTCATGAAGTTACATATCATTGAATAGAAGTGAGCAAAGAAGGAAGGATCATGATCAAACACCATCCCAGAACTCAAATTAATGAGTTGATCCAAGCTGTGAGAGGCGTGGAGAGAATAATGATGAAATAAAACATATTAATAATAAAGATCCTTTTCCTTGTTAATTTCCATTTCACTTGGAAATAATTGCTTGACTGAATGGAAAAATAACATCATAAATGCATATTCTGAGAGCCAAGCATTTTGCGCTATCGAAAACTTGTACTTGCTCCCCCATTCATAAAAGCAAAGAACCAGGATAGGTCGTTGTCTAATTTTCATGCTCCAAAACAAATCAGCATATGAGTCTGTGACCAGAATCAATGGAAAAGCTTCACCAACAAAAGTCAGATGACAATTATTCATGATGTGATGGTAATCCACAAATGAGAATACATAACAAACATCACGTTCACAGCTTGTCTCATCAATTTGCAATGGCCCAAATGAAGACTTGGAGATGCAATACGCAGCAACAATCTTAATGGTGATAAGGTAAAGCTTCTTACAACATATCTGATGGTGCTTCCAAAAGGGAAAATAGATTATCAATACCTGGTTGAGCTTGAGTCCCCCGATGCTGATGAACTTTCTAACTTCACCGGTTGAGTCTTCCAATGCAGATGAAATATGTGCATCTATTTGGCGACCAGAAGAAAAACTGTTAATTCCGTCCTCGGTCTATCCATCATCTGATTTGGGTCTTCCATCAATATCATCAGTATGTGCTTCACAGTATAGTACCAGCATGTCTTCTTTTGTATGTTTCTCCTGCAATTCTTTTATGCTTTTTAGTTTCCAAGCACCCATATTCACCTTGGTTGTGTGGGTCAGTGCGTTAACCTAAACCTCCATAACAAAATTATAATGCGATATCAGCTACAATTTTATATGGATCACCGCAGCGAGCAGAATGAAATAAGAATTCTGAATACAGACAAGCTCTCTAGTTATAGATGTGATGCATTAAAGGTTCTATGACGTGGAAGATGTGGGAAGTGACTATAACTAGACAGTCTGCAAATTGATCAACTAGTAGATCGTCTGCATCATATTAGAAAGGTGTATTTGAAGGTGGAAGTGGTCAACACTTTGAATAAATAATTTATGCTCTTTCAACTGATTTACCATTAAAACACTACAATCGGTTATTTCAGTTGCCAACTTTCATTCAATTATTATTAACCCATAAAGTTTAGAAGAAGAAGCTCAACCCCTATGAACTTCTCTTCACTCAAAGGAATTTCTACCTTTTCATTGACTTTCCCGTCACCCAATGACAACATAATTCAGAAATTAACCTGAGGCTCCTGTAAAAGCTCATCCAGAAAAAATTACGAAACCTGTGCAATCCAAACGAAACCCTATTTATGTTAAAAGCAATACACCTTAAACATCTAGTTGACAAGTCAACACCAGATTCTGAGACATAAGCATTCCGAGATTGGCATCCCACCATTCAGATTTAAGCAGACTTCAAATTTCATTATTCCATGTTTCATTTACCTTTCAAGGAAAAGCACCTCGCCCATTTCATTGACAGAGCAACACCATATTTCCGAGACCCAAGCCTCCTTTAATCCTAGGTCCACAGAAGAATTTTCAAATAACAACAGGTATTATGTTACCCTCGTGCTCTTGTAGCATCACTTATTTTCTTCTTCTCCGAACTAGCAGCGAGCTTCAACTCTTGAACTCGGACCGATCTCCGTTTCAACTCGGAATCTGACACTTCCCACTCCGATTCCCTGCAGACCACACCATTCTTCCTTTTTCTGGAGCTCGAATCACGGCATATCTCCAAATCCCCTCCTTCTTTCTCCTTGATTCTGCGTTTCTGGTCGTAACTCTTCATATATATATATATATATAATCAGAACGATGGATGAACAAAGCTCACTAATAATACAGCGTACAAAATTTTATGATTTTAGTAACTCATTTTCACTGATGTATGTCCAGGAAAAATACTTTGGTATTTGAAAAAGCGTCTTCCTTTAAATGAAAAGACACAACACAGAGGTTGATAAATTTGGCTTCCTGAAACCAACTCCACGAAAGTAACTTCCAACCATACATAGAACTCCAACGCGTAGGATTGCGTTCTATAAAGGGAACAGCCCCACATCGACTAGGATATGGAAAAAATTATAGTATATGAGAACCTGACGCGATCCACTGTTCGCCGAGCTGGGTAACGCTGGCTTGTGACTCAAGTGAGGGCATTAAGGTGGTGGAGGCTGGATAACACTAGGTTGGGTTGTCCGGAGCAGGCGTGATCTAATATGTGCTTAGCGACTAACAGCTTGTACTCTTCCTGGACCAGATCACCGACTGCTGCGCTACACGGTCAGCCAAATCGGGTGACTAGGGTTGCTGGAACCATCACTTTTTTTCCCTTGACGGGACAAGCTCAACGGCGACCGACGGAGAACCAGACATTGCGACGGCGAGTTGTGGGATGGTGGTCGTTCACGGCGCCGCGACGAGCTTGGTGATCTAATATGTGCGCCGCGACGAGCTAGGTTGGGTTGTCCGGAGCAGGCGTGATCTAATATGTGCTTAGCGACTAACAGCTTGTACTCTTCCTGGACCAGATCACCGACTGCTGCGCTACACGGTCAGCCAAATCGGGTGACTAGGGTTGCTGGAACCATCACTTTTTTTCCCTTGACGGGACAAGCTCAACGGCGACCGACGGAGAACCAGACATTGCGACGGCGAGTTGTGGGATGGTGGTCGTTCACGGCGCCGCGACGAGCTTGGTGATGGAGAGCGTGGGAGCAGAGCATCGAGAGGGAAGAAGAAAAGAGGTCTGGGGTATTTTTGAAATATTGGAAATGAATGTCGGTAAAATGGCCTACATATACCAAAACATCACCCTCCCCAGTAAAATCATTTGATATTAATAATGAAATTCGACCAAAAAAAACTAAAAAATCTTTTTCATGCCCACAAGTCAATATTATTGTGTTCGTATTTTTGTGGCTTAATATTTTGGGGAAATCCCTAAAAAGAATTTTAAAAATACTAAAACAGAAAAAGATATTCCAAACATTCTTATTATTAGAAAGGTGTAAGAGTCTGATTTATCTTTTTTCAAAATTAAATACAAATTACAGAAATATCTTCTTGAGTTTAAAAACATGCTTTCATTGCTATATAAAATTATTTTTTGTACTTGAAGCTCCTTAAACTATTCTTTTAACATAATTTATGATGAAAAAAAAAATCAAATTTTATTTTTTACGATAATCCTTACAAAAAAAGAGAGAGTTTGATGAGTTGGCTATATCTCTATAAAACATTATATCATTTTAATTTTAAAAGATTTTTTGTTTGCCAGTCATTTTAATTTTAAAAGATAGCTCTTAAAAAATGTAGTTTACATAAATGGTAGTAAGTCTCATTATTTAAATAAGTGTTGAGGTGTATTCAACATATTAAAATATTTTTTTATGTGCATTCAGTATTTATAATCAATCTCAATGTTTATTATAATGATGACTGATGAGCAGCGAGATTTACACAGTTCAAAACAAAATTTGCATGGCCCATATTTGATATTTTAAAATAATGATCTTTTAAATAACAAATTATTTTTTGGAAAACAAACTGTTAAGAAACTATCATTATATCAAATCGTGTACATATTAAAATATCCTTTTTTGTAAATCAGAAAAAGTAAAATAAAATCAATCTAACCATCTAAATTAAATTTAAATGAACTGCAATGGTGAGATAAGCTCTTGAAACTCATAATTGTGATATGCACTTTTAGGCGCACTTCTATATCCTTTTATTCCTTTTTGATTTAGTGAAGGACATCCCCTTTAATGGCTTAAAGGGCACTGCAATTTTAACGTCTTCTTCTTGCGAGTAGGCCGTTGACCATCTGAATTTCTCAACTAACGGTTTTGTTGATAACACCTATGCTTTATTATTATCAAATAATCTATCACTATCACTTTTTTCTAGTTATAGAATTACCTCATTATATATATAATCAAACATAACTATCCAACAATTTGCCACGTAAGATTTGAAATTGAAGAAAAAAAAGTCATCTTCCCAAAACTCAAGTTTAAGGAGTCATCTCCACAAAACATAAACTTCAAGATAATTCCTTATCATTAACAAACCACTTCCAATTAATAAAATAACAAGAAGGTGCACAATAAGAAATTGCGCATGAAACTTTTAAAATCTTACCACAAATTCATTATCAGATTTTACTAAAATTTAAACCAGAAAAAAATAAGGAGTCGCCACAATTAAAGTCACGATTGCTAATTATTCAGGTCAAGTTTTTACATTTTATTTTTCATTCATTTCCCGCTGTACCAAGCCAATAAAACTTCCAAATCAGTCAGTAAGTTGTTCACATTATCTTAGCAGTGGATAACATGTATGTCAGTCTTACATATCCATCACCGGACCACGAACTCAAGTGTTGTTGATGAGAGTATTCAAATAAGGATTGAAGCAAATCTTACTCAGCAGACTTCATCAGGCTTTTGATTTCTCTAACAGCCGAACTTACAGCATAAAGTGTCATCTTTTTAACCTGTAAACGAAAAAAAAAAAATGGGCAGGGTGCAATGCAATTTTCAAAAGGCGCAAGATATTTATTATATAACAAACATTTTCAGTGAAATATGAGAACATGCAAAACCAAATCCCTTAACAGCACTGAACGAAACCAGTCAGGTTTAAAATGCACTGCTCAGATGACAAATGAAACACAGAATAAACGAGCTGACCTCCAATTTATCCTCCTTGGCTCTGTGTTTCTTTGGGAGCAAACGAAACTCTTCAGTTAGTCGTAAACATTCTTCAACATTTTCAGGGGAAACAAAATCAAGTGCCACCTTTATACAAGACTGGTTAATGAAAAAGAATGAAGTTAGAAACAATGTAGCTATGAGAAATTAACATTCAAATGCATAAAAGATGATAAAATAATGCTATAATTTATTCTAGTAGAGGTTGCTCTTGTTTGCAATTCACTTCAACAAAAGCAAATTATCCATTACCCCTACCTATGAAGATATATTTACTGTTAGTCTTCTTCTAGATTTTCTGTAAGTGGGATTTGATCACAAAAAGGATGGGAATCTCTCTTTTCTCCTGCTTTCTAATCTGATTCATGAAGAAATAAAAAAAAAATCAAAATACTTTGTTGCTCCACGTTAGTGAATACCAATTTTCTATACATTATTTTTTCCAATACTTCTAAAATTAAATTACAGTAACTTTTGTATTTTTATTGTTAATTAATGAAAAGAAATCACCTGAAGTTACTTAACTTACCAACCTTTGACAAGCATTTTAACTTCTCTTAGTATATATTATATGGTTACTTATGATATGATCAGAGCGCCCCAGAGCTGATATACCAAGAAATCATTTTTCTTCCTCAAATGTGTGAGAAATGTAGATTATATTAGCAATAGATCCAAATATAGGGCTTGTCACCAGAAGATCAATTACTTGTCTATTTCTAACTTGATGGGGACATCCAGCGGGAATGAAAACAGCTTCACCAAGATGTTGCTCAAAAGTCCAGGGTTCAACACCTACAAAGAGCACAGGGCATTGGACAAAAACTACTATGATGCGGTAATAAGTCTAAACCAGGCGAATCAAAAGGGTATCTTACCAAACTCCCATTTCAATTTTTTCTTATGCTTCTCATTAAGGAAAAATGTTTGATCATGAATGTGATGTATTACCTGAAAACAGCATCATAAAAGGATTTTGTTCTTCATATATGGTTAACAAGGGGAAAACAAAGAGGTAACGCACAGAGAGGTAACACTACTCACAGAATTTACAGGATGATTGTTGATATGACGGAATTCCTTCTTATGCTTCCTTAGATACTCCATTATTTTTGGTACATCTTGACGACGGAAGATATCCCAAACAGCACCACCATGGACAACTGCAGCTTCTTGATTAGTTTCTACAGAATCTTTTACCAGACCATGTTTTGATTTTTGGGACTCTGGACCATCAGATGAATTGTTAAGACGGTCAGTCCTTGTTTTGTCATTAACATTGCTCTCACAACTAGAGGTTAAGTTACTTGCAGATTGAGTAAGTTCATGTTTCTGTCCGCAAGTCTTGGCATAATCTGAAACTTTGGCAGATATTATACTAACATCATCTTCTGCAGAGCAACTTCTTGCCACAACATTTCTGCCGAAGGCAGAGCAGTTTCTGCCCTCACCAAATTGTTCTGTGTCAGTTGTTTCTAACTTCACAGTTGAGTCTTCTATTGCTGATGAAATACGTTCATCTATTTGGCGACCAGAAGAAAAACTGTTGACTCCATCCTCAGTCTTTCCATCATTTGATTTGGGTCTTCCCTCAATATCATCAGTATGTTCTTCACCGTATAGTTCCTGCATGTCTTCTTTCGCATATTTCTCCTGCAATTCCTTTATGCTTTTTAGTTGCCAAGCACCCGTATTCACCTTGGTTGTGTGGGTCAGTACATTAACCTAAACCTCCATAACAAAATTATAATGCGATATCAGCTACAGTTATATACGGATGAAAACAGCTAGCAGAACGAAATAAGAATTCTGAATAAAGACAAGCTCTCTAAGTTATAGATGCGATGCATTAAAGGTTCTATGACGTAGAAGATTTTGGAAGTGATGACAACTAGACAGTCTGCAAATTGATCAACTAATAGATCGTCTGCATCATATTAGAAAGGTGTATTTGAAGGTGGAAGTGGTCAACACTTTGAATAAATAATTTAGGCTCCGTCAATTGATTTACCATTAAAACACTACAATCAGGGAATTCAGTTGCCAACTTTCATTCAATTATTATTAACCCCACCATAAAGTTTAGAAGAAGATGCTCAACGCCAATGAACTTCTCTTCACTCAGAGGAATTTCTACCTTTTCATTGACTTTCCCGTCACCCAATGACAACATAATTCAGAAATTATTCTCACAATATAAAATAATAAATACTCTCTTGAATCTTTAAATAAGTAAAAAATAAGGAAACAAAATGAAACTATACAACATAGACACCTTGGCTGTCTCAAAAAATTAAAATGTGCTGAGATTACCGCATCAGACACATCACAGTGGAGTTTTGTCACCGAATCACCTCTACCTAGCTCGTCAAGAAACCCATAAGCAATATATGTTTTGGGTCCCAAGTCTGGTTTCAGTGAGCCATCAGGAAGTTTACTGGCAATATTCAAAAGACCTGATTTTGGATCAGTGTAGTCCCTGTAGGGTAGAGCTGTAAGAAATTCAGCCCCATGCCTGGGCAAACGCTCTTCAAACAAGGTTGATGAAGGCCAATCTTTCAATTTCAGAATTTCTGGCCACCTATTCTTGTGCATTCGACCTTCTAGGTAGCCCGCAAAAAATTGGTGAATATTGATTTCCACCTGTTTAAGTGTAACAGTGAGATGTTAATAAATTAAATTGACAGTATATAATAAAATTATTCAGATTGATTTTTCATCTGTTGACATACCTCACACCAATCAAAGCAATCAACGGCCTTTACACTACGTGTTTCCTCTCTATGCTTTGTTCCAGAACCTGTTTCTCTAAAAGCCCTCCACATAACCATTGGATCCCAACTAAGGCCAGATGTCATGTCCAGAACATTTCTCACAATCACAGGTTCTCCCCTTATCCAGTGCCTCTGGAAATGCTCAACTTCATCATCAGATATGTGAAGGGCATTGGGGCAGTATAAAAAATTATCTTGACCATCATCCCTCGATGCTGCCTGCCTGACTTCATAATTGAATTTCCCGTCAACCAAATTTGGCCAGCATAAAGAGCACTTCACAGAAACATCAAAGTCCAGGGGTCTGTAGTCTCTTGTGAGGTCCTCTGCATTCTTTAACAGCGTCACCACCCAATCAGCTTTAAAAGAACGTCTCAGTTCTAGCAATGCAGTGCCACAACCTCCATGCTGTTTTGGAGGACATGGAATATTACCATCACTATTAGCTCGCCATTCAGGAAGTGGACATGTTCCATCAGTTTGAATATCAGAAACATTAGGTAAGCGTTGGCTTTCCCAACAATGTCTATCCGTATGGGTCTTGCTACAAGTCCTTGTTGAATCTTGGTTCCCATCTTTCTCTACAAACCGTTCATTCAATGTTTCAGCTTCTATGCCACCAGGTTGGCAACCATTTCTAAGTTCTTGACAGCAGGCAAGACATAAGTCGTAAGAGCAACAGGGGTTGGGACAGCTTCGGTAAAATCCAGCAATAGATGTATTGCAATTGTCACTGCCATTCATCATGGACACATAACCAAGGCACAGGAAAATTAAATTTGATAATTAAATTCAAAAATGGAATACATGGAAATTACCAAAGTTTTGCATGAGCCCAAAAGCTTATAATACTTCTATTTCGTGAAAATATTCACATCTTCATTGATCGTGTGTCAAGTGTTTACATGGATTTTATTACATCGACACCTTTTCATATACAAATATAGTTGCTTAATGGAAAAAACACTGCATCAGTATCCACAAATCAGCTGAATGGGTGAGGCAAGTAAAGCATTCCATTGCACAAAAACCCAGACAAAACTAAAGGTGAAGAAAACGATAGAGCTAGTAATTAAAAGCAATAACAAGAGTCCTTCCTCAAAGCCTCATTAACCCAAAAGGGAAAAAAGAAAATCACCAGTGATAAACATACCAGTACAGACGCTCACTTCCATCTAACTTTGTTCTTGTTATGTTAATTTCTTGCAGTTGATTACCTGACACCAGAAACAGGAACAAAGAGTCAATAAACAAATTGAAGTTCTCTATGTTTGTATCCCCAAATAAGTTACCTCTTATTTTTGCTTCAGTGTCTAGCTCAGAGCTCTGCTCCTTATAAATATGCCTAAGAACGGGCAAAGCATTGTGTAGTAAATACAGCTGTCGTTTTATTTTGGCACCATCATCCATTTCTGGTTGCTGTCCAACGAAGAACCAAAGTAGAACAACATTAACAGTGAGTATATAAATCATATATTTTCAAACTCTCAATTTTGATTAAATCATATGGAAAGAAACCACGGTAAGAAAGGAAATCATTTACCCTTAGATCAGGAACCACTCGCAGGCAAGCTTTGCAATTGCAATTGCCACAACAATAAGGGCATTTATTCTCAACTTCCTCTTGTGTTTTTCCTGGATACCTATTTCATCTCATTGACAATGAGCAGCTAGCTACATTAGAAGGCTTAAAGCTTTTAATGCACATTAATGCAAAAAAAAAAAAAAACACTAAACAATGTCTTCATTACAATTACATAATATAATACTCATCAGCATGAAAAAGAAATGTAAAGATTGAGATTACTATGAACAAATCCTACCACTTCTTGAGGCAATCATAACAGTAGCGTTTTCTGCCGCACTTTAAGCAGAAGACAACACCATTCTTGTCGTTCCGTTTGCACTGATGACACGTCAAACATCCACCCTCCTTTGTTTTCCCCTGCAACTCCTGAGAAGCCAAAACTATGGTGGAAGTCAAAATTAAATTTTCATTATTGCAATTAATGACTTCCAGCATATGTATAAAGCAATGATAAAATTTTACCAGGCTACAAGGAACATTTTATTCAAATAGACCTTCATACAAACCAAATATCAATTAGACAACTCCAAATAGCACCTCCTCATCCCTCATGAAGATTTACATCTAAAGGGAATACACCTTAAACATCTAGTTGACATGGTGACATCATATTCTAAGACATAAGCATTCCCAGATTGGCATCCCACCATTCCGATTTAAGCAGACTTCAAATTACATTATTCCATGTTGCATTCACCTTTCAAGGACAAGCACCTCACTCATTTCATTGACAGAGAAACACCATATTTCCGAGACCCAAGTCTCCTTTAATCCTAGGTCTATAGCAGAATTTTCAAATAACCAGAGGAATTATGTTACCCACGTGCTCTTGACTAAAGAAAATTCCTCATGATCCTCCTAATTGAGACACAGGATACAAGAAGTTCGTCCTTCCTATAGATTCTGAACTCTGTCTAAATTTAAACGTAGTCTTGTGATCCTGAATAACTTTATAGATTCTACATCTAGGGACACATGTTTGCAACTAAGACGATTTTTAGTAAGTATTTGTTTCACAGGTTGGACTCTTGCTAGCCATTGGAATAGATATAAACTGGGGATTAAAAGCAATCTCAATCCTTGCCTTGGAACGTCGTCCAGACAGCAAAGCAAGATATTGCGGTGATTTGGGAAGTATACCCACTGAAGAACAGATCTCAAAGATAATGGGGGGTTCCAGGGGAAATGAAAAAGGCCAGATCATCTATTTCAAGAGCCTTGGGCCGTGCAGTGATTTATGCATGATCAGGATCTGAAAATGATAGACTGAACATCAATGACTAGTTGATCACTTCAATCTTGTATAAAGGGGCATCAGTCTGTCGTGTGATCTCTTCGATGATCAGATTATCTCAACTTATAGTGAATTTTTCTCTTCACAATTGAACAAATCTCCCTTCTTAAAAGTTTTTCAATATAGCTAAAGTGTCCGTGCTTTCAATACGGAGTACGCAATTCAAATGCTTTCTTGGCGAAGCATGTAGTTGCTTCTTACTACACTAATAGCACTCTTTCGAAAAAGAATTTTGCGTCAGAAAATCCCCTAGCTCTTACTTGGTAGAAACATTTTGCAGCTATAGGATATATTCCGTAAAAATACGAAAAAAATTAGCTCATATTTTCAATCCCATACCTGAACTGAAATTGGCAACATTTCTTTAAGACCCACCGTAACCATGGATGGCTTCTCCAGCGAGGCGCAATTACGTCCCCGCTCTTCACCGGAATTTTCCTTCAACACTGCCTTCACGGTGTTATTTACTCTTCTACCATCACTCATGTTCTTCTTCTCCGAACTAGCCGCAAGCTTCAACTCTCGAACTCGGACCGATTTCCGTTTCAACTCGGAATCTGACACTTCACCCTCCGATTCCCTGCGGACCACACCAGTCTTCCTTTTCCTGGAGCTCGAATCATGGTATATCTCCAACTCCCCTCCTTCTTGCTCCTTGATTCTTCGTTTCTGGACGTAACTCTGCATTTGCGCCATATGCTTCTCGCAGTATGATTTTCCCTGCGACGGCACCTCGGAGCACCGCCACAAACCGGCGCTTCGCTTGCACCGCCGCCGAACGGCCGACGAGTCCATGGTACCAAAACGGAGCTATTGACGGAAGATCTGAAACGTCGAACCTAATTCATGGTAGTGTGTGTGTTTTTTTTTTTTTTTGGGCCGAAAATGGTAGTGTGTGTTATTACCTATTATGGGCACTATCACTTTATTAGCGCCAAAAGAAGCAAAGTGTGACGCACCTTTTGCGCGGGTGAGGTATGTGAATACGGTAAGATGGCTGCTTTTCGTAGCACTGTTTATTAATTACTTCCTCCAACACTATTTAGGGGAGCTCAAAAACCGAATTAATAAGTTTGAGAAGATGATTAAAATTAGTTAAAATAACAGGTATTTCTAAAATAATTTTTGTTTATTAATTATGTCTTTATTTATGAAAGAACAAGTAAATGAGAGAAATAAAGTAAGTATAAATATCATTAACCTTTTAATTAATATAATTAATAAAGGGTAAATATTGGACAAAGACAACTTTTGTGTGACTCCTATAAAATGGACAAAGATAATTTAAATTTTGAACTACTATAAAAAAGGACGGAATGAAGTACTCTATATATTTATATTTATGGTACCATTAGTTAAAAAGTAGTTACTGACAGATGAAAAGATTATTATTGACTAGTTATAGGACATTTTCTGGTTTTATGTTTTTTAATTAGGATCTTGATGCTATATGCAACATGAAAAATAATTTTTTATGTCTTGGTTACTTCAAGCTACTCATTTGGCTTGTTTTACAAGGCTTTATTTTTTATTTTTTATTTTTGGTTTCCGGTTGTTCCCTCCTCCTTATTTATTGCTCAACTTTTTTGGTTTCCTTTTTGTGGATTGGGTCTCTTGAAAATGTATTGAGTTTATTTTCCGATATATTGAAACCCATTTTGTGGTATGGTTTTCCCTTAATAGAATAAATTTACTCCTTATAAAGAAATAGTTTTAAATATATAATATCACTTATTATAAAATGTTATCATATATAAATAATCTGTGTTTTTGTACATTATTTTTAAAATAATTCATACAATCCACTTATAAATAATAAAATCTGTGACAAGTTTTATTATCCTATAAATAACTATCCTTGAACTATTTTGGTCCTTTATTGGCATTAATGATTACTGATTCCTCACTGTGGTCTTGGACGCTTTCAACTAATCAATGGGCTGAAGATATATGGGCCTCAGCCCAAATTAACGGTGGCCCAATTGCATGTTAACAAATCTTTTAAAACCTTGGCATATGGGCTCGGTCCATTGAATTTTGAGTCTAAACGACTCTGCTAATAAAAGCTGTCATTCTCTAAACCCCCACCTATTTATCTCATAATTTAACTATTTCATGGGTGATTAATCAATTCCTATAACTTTCTCTCTTTAATATAAGGCATATTAGAGGAGTTGACTTTGATCTTAAATGTAAGAAATAGTATTCATATTTTTCAATCTTTTATTAATTTACCCCTAATGGCGATCCCTCGATAATAATTAAGGAGGAGATAAAATGAGGGAATTAAAAAGAATGACTAAGGTTTTTTTAGAAAATACATGTCATACTAACTAATTTTACTAACTCTTTTAATCTAATTGAATTAATTAAATATGTCTTATATTAAGGATAGAAGGGAGTATAATAAAAGACATATATTTATTCTTGTTTTGAAATATATGAAAATCATCATATGATTAAATTTAATTTTAATCCTTTTACTTTCACTGAAAAATTATGTTTTTTAATAATTGTACTTAGATCAATACAATGCATTTTATTGAAAAATCACACTTATATTATTTTTTGAGAAACAATAATATATATAAAATCTATAATGAATTGAATCTATACAAAAAACTTCATGACATCTCTCGTTGACTGACAACTGGGTTTTTTTTTTTTTTTTTGGTCAAGGCACAACTGGGGTATTTTGATGAATGATTGTTAAGCTGTAAAATATCAATTTAATATAACAATTATTTGTAACTAATATATCTTACTTTCAATTTTGTCGAGTAAAAAATAATTATTTAACAATTACCTAACTATCATTTCACTTATGGAGTACTATATATATTAATAAATTCATGGTTTTTCTTTTAGGTAAAAAATGGGATCAGGGCATGAATACCTACACTTATGCATGGCATAGTGACACAAAGGCTTTTTTAAAAGTGGGAAGTTGCTCTTTCAATCTCACTTGCAACCTCCAATTATCAATATAAGCCCTCATTTCATCAACCAATAATAACTATGTGTTCGTTTGAAATAGCTTATTTTTAAGTAATAAGTACTTATAAATCGTGATTTACAGTATACGAGGTAAGTATGTGAGACGAGTTTTATCTCGGCTTGCATAATAAAGACTTATTGTCTAAAATTAAGTGATACTAAATACAGGCTATTCTTTCCCTCATTATTTGTATGGTTGATATGAATATCCCTTTTCATAAAAGAAAGACAGTATGTTTGGTCCATGTCTTTATTGACTACGACTTAATAATAATGTAAACACCAAGTAAAATTAGATAAAACAAGATATCTGGTTTTCTTTTTCTTTTTTCTTTTTTTTGGGCAAAGAAGATATTCAAAATTATATTAGACTTCAGCAAATTTAAGCATGATTCGGGATGGACATTAAACCGGAGGCAACCCTCCTAAAAACATTTAATTTATGTGCAGTTGCAAGTTTAAACTCAAAAACTTGTGTTTAAGCAGTTATATGTATATAGTTCCTTTCACTAAAATCGATACCTATGCGTTAAACAAAATATTTCAATATTGTGATAATTAAGAAACCCAGATAAGATGAATTCAAAGAGAATTTTTTTTTTAGGGTTAAAGTGTAAAAATGCACATGAACTTTTGTCAAAAGTGCATCCAACACCAAATGCTTTTTTTTTTGTGCAAAAGTAACCATGTGGTTATAAAAAAGGTGCAAAAGTCACAGTTGGGAAACGCTGACCGTTAAAAGAAACTTTGTTGACTAACTTTGCTGACTGGGTTAGTGACTGGTATGATTTACCACTACTCGGAAGATTAAATAACTAAATTCTCAAAATCTTTAACCCCTATTATCGCAGGCCAAACTCGATTGCTATGCTTATAAACATTTTATTTTGGAATAATCAGAAACAGCCTGCAGATTCAACTGGGGAAAATGCCTGACCACGAAATGAAAAAGATCAGAGCTTGGGTTTATCTGTTCATTCGGCTCATCTTTGCCGCAACTTCTTCATTCATCCCCATAATTGGTCTCTCTCTCATTAATTAACTATATATATATATATATATATATGTTATTAATTTATAGTATAAATAGTAATATTTTTTGTGTTCTTTCTACCAGAATAGTCTGGCACTATGAAAAGTGAGAATCGCGTAAGCTTACCAGATTTTTTTTTCCGTTTAAAAAATTTGTTTTCTGCTTTGGCGCTAAGGAACTGTCTTCGTCGTCTTTTTGTTGAGAAATTTGGCAGTGTTGATGGCAAAATTGCAGGTGGTACGTAGTGTGGAAGCATTTCATTCTGATATGGGCAGTGTACTCATCCTTCTTCACTCCCATGGAGTTCGGATTCTTCAGAGGCTTGCCAGAGGAGATCTTCTTCCTCGACATTGCCGGCCAATTTGCTCGCCCTTGGATTTTGGGCACCGTCGCAGATTTCTGCTGTAGATCTGCTTCGACCGTTTGTCCGCCTCTGTTTCTAATTGCTTTCACAATAATCACATATGACGCTTTACCCTCACCTCACCTTCGTTGAAGTTTTCCCATGTGTTCACTTGGTTTTTTTCTTTTTTTTTACTGGTCATTAATTGAGCCCAGTCAGCAAAGTTAGTCAACAAAATTTCTTTTAACGGTCAGCGTTTCCCAACTATGACTTTTGCACCTTTTTTATAACCACATGGTTACTTTTGTACCAAAAAAAAGCATTTGGTGTTGGATGCACTTTTGACAAAAGTTCATGTGCATTTTTACACCTTAACCCTTTTTTTTATAAATGCTAGTATCATTATATCCAATATCCATATAAGATTTAAAATATATGACAAACACTAATATAGAGTTTATCTAGCGGTGTAATGACCCACTAAATCCTTCTGGATTTTGAGTTTGGATCTTAGAAGAGATACTTGTGTTAAGAGTGGAAGCTACGAATCCCGAAGCCGAATACTAGTTGAAAGTATCAATCAATGGCAATATAACATATAAGATTCATTAACTAACAACAAAGTCATGCCATGCACAAGCCATGAGGCTCACTTTTCAAACTACATTCAGTGTATATATAAGAAAGGACCTAGATTCTTTTAATGCAGACTCACCAAAATTAGCATACACATGCATGCACATATACATATAAGCACACCATTTGCTTAAATTTGAATACTTTTAAAATTGCATGATATATTGCTAAAATCAAAGATGAGATTATAAATATGGGAAAAACATGGGGTGTTGTGGAAGCAGTGGAACATGCACATTCGTGGTATGTGTTCGACAAGGCAAAAAAAAAAAAAAAATCAGAGGGTTAGGTGAAATATCCAATCACAGAGACCATGCACGCACCATGTCTAGAAAATTTTGTGATTTAGAAAAAGAGAAAAATGAGAATCACATGCTTTGAAACTAACACATCAATCTTTTTTTTCCTTTGACAGATAATAATAATAAATGGTGATCGATATTGATCGTTCCATGATTTGCAATAATTTTCTGTGGCCAACGTGGTCCAATTCATCCATATATCATCTCTCTAGATATTTGTGTACTATTAATGTACATTCATTTTCTTATCGGCTTCAAAACCATAAGTGTCGTCTTCATGAAGTGACCTCCTTTTTATCCCTCCACTTCAACTTCAATCCTCTCTTCCATATCAGCTCAGTTAATCATCCCCTTCTTGTTTTTTTAACTTCTCGTCGTGTGTGTTTGGATCTCTCAAGAAAAAGAACTTTATTTATACAAAATATTGATCTTCAAGTAGAGTATCCAAACACCCGTTAAAAAGCAAAAATAAATTGATGAGGCAAAATTATGCCGTTTGGAGAGGAAACCATGGTTTGGGAGAAGTAACCGCAATTAGCTTTTATACTATCAACCAGTATTCAGCTTTTTCTTTAAATCATATCATCAGGTGAGCAACACATATGTATCTTGTGGAACCTGAACTCAAGATCAGAATGATCTAATAGGACCTTACATTGCTAGATTGTTGATGTTCCGATAAGCTTTTTCACAATATCACTTTTGAGAGAGTATGCCATCAGTCATCTAATTAAATCCCTCTTCAGTCTAATCAATAGTAATATTTGAGAAAAGGATTATGAATTGTAAGACCAATTGAGATGTTATATTTAGAATCAAAGTAAATTCCTCAACTTGCATATACATCTAGTGCTGAAGGAAGTATGACATTCTACAGGATGTAGGGACTAAATTGAAATGAAATTTTATTGGTCAATTACCAACATGGATAGGGCTATGGGGTGGCTCTAACACTGGCGATGATGGCGATGGAGGGGTGAAGATTTTTTTTTTAAAAAAAAAAGTAAAGAGATATTTGATATTTTTATGAAAAAGAAAAGTCCTTGCCTCATAGTGGTTCTTTAGACAACTCACCCCTTAAAAACATGGTTGAGATTCAATTATTATCAATTATCGTACATGGGGTAAGTTTGATTGTGAGAAAGATCTATCTTTTATCCTCCTTATCTCAAGAAAGATTGGTTTTTTATTAAGGTTAGGGGGTAAAAATATCCATAAATTTTTTTTTTAAGAGTGTATCCACCACTATAAATTTTTTTTGATGTAAAAGTAATCATGAACTTTTAAAATAAGTAAAAGTAATATTTCCGTTAAAACTAACCATGGCGGTTAACTCCAGTGCAAATGTACCAAAGTACCCCTATCTAAAAAAAGGTTAAGGGGAAAAAATACCTATAAAATTTTTTCAAAAACGCAAAAATACCCATAAACTTTTTTCCAAAGTGCATCCACCACCATAACTTTTTTTTTAGATACGGGTATTTTGATACTTTTGCACTGAAGTTAACATCGTTAGTTAGTTTTAACAGAAGTGTCACTTTTGCCCCCCTTTGAAAGTTTATGGTTACTTATGCACAAAAAAAAAATTATAATGGTGGATGCACTTTTAAAAAAAAAAAATTATGGGTATTTTTACCCCTTAACCCTTTTCACTATTAGCACGGCATAATAAAGTATTGTTGAGAAATTCTTATGTAAACATGATTTATCCCATCATTTGTGATCTATCCAATTAAAATATAATAACTCAACTAATATTAATTCTAGTTAGTTGTTTATATGAATTTTATTTTTATTTTTCTTAAAAAAATAAATCACTTAATTAAGATTTCATAAGTAATTAAAAAATAAATTTTGCGAAATCTTTTTGATTTTATTAAAATATTAGTTAATATTTAGAAGGTATCTCAAATCAATTTATAAATTATTATATTTTAATTGATTATATCATAAAAACGTGATAAACTAAGTTCACACCGAAATTTCTCAATATTCACTGGGGCCTTGAAACCTGGAAGATAGCGATGACATCAATCAATTTATTACTCATTATAAAAGCAATAATGAAACGAGAGTTATTGTTGTGAAGATGTGAGAGAGCAACGGAAAAGAAAGGTAGGGGAAATTGAGTGGAGATAGACGACGATACGAAATGGTGGGGCCAGGGTGTCGTTTTGAAGAGTAAAGAACCACAAACCCCTAGCACCCACTTGACGCACCGATCCTTCACTGCCACCAAAGGCCAAAAGCTTAAGTACCGTTCGGATTAGCTTTTGGAGAATAGCTTTTACAGTTTACGAGGTAAGTATGTGAGAGGAGTTTTGTCTCGATTTACGGAAAAATGCTTCTGAAACCTAGGTTTTAAAGGTTGCCGAACACCCAATTAGACACACATATACTGTGTATTTGAAACATGGATAGAAAAAATAAAATTTATTAACTTAATTTTTAATAATTTTATTTTTGATAAAAGTCTGATTGTGTAATATGATTTATGTTTGGAATAACAATGATATAAATGACTTTTACAAAAGTAAAACTTGTTTGGATTGACTTAAGCACAAGTGACTTTTGTGATAATAGTAAGAGAGAGTGGGTGGAAAAATATTTTAAAAGGTTAAAAGCACCAAAAAATAGTTTAAAATAATTTTTGGAACTGAAAAGTACATTAAGTATAAAATTGCAATCAGTCTGATAACACATTGAGTACAGTTGAAAAAATATTTTAAGGGTTAAAAGCACCAAAAAATAGTTGAAATTAATTTTGCAACAAAAAAAGTACATTAAGGGTAAAATTGCAATCAGTCTGATAACACACTGGACACAACGGAAAAAATATTTTAATTATTTTCACTCTCCCCAAAAGCTAAATCAATAAAAGCTCCAACGTTGAGTTTATGAAATAAGCTATTTTGATCATTACAAGTTCAATTAGCAATTAAGGAATCCAAACACTCTTTTTTTTTTCCATTTGCCAATTGACTTTCTCCTCCCAATTGAGCGTTTGAGGCTCAAACAAAACCACCCCCAAACACACTCTATAGCTTCAAATCAGACGCAAAACACTCACACACACACATCTCATGATTGATTATTGTTTTTTTTTTCATAATAAAATTTAGGTGAGTTGGATCAATTTTTATTTGGATCAAAGCATGCTTAAACAGTACTTACAGAGATATTTACAAGCATTATTGTCAGACAAGCA
The DNA here is from genome assembly GCA_963210345.1 of Inga oerstediana. Lineage (NCBI taxonomy): Eukaryota > Viridiplantae > Streptophyta > Magnoliopsida > Fabales > Fabaceae > Inga > Inga oerstediana. The sequence continues at coordinate 4,078,909 of OY723408.1, forward strand.
AGTTGACTCACCGAGTTTATTATTTTTATATTTCTAATTTACAAAATTGTGTTAATTCACTCTTAAACCTGTACTAACATTTTTTTCAATTTGATCATACTCAATGTTTTATATATAAATTTTTTTTTAAAAAAATGTTGAGTATGATAAATTATAAATGTTAATAGATTTAATTTCAATTATTTAGATTTAAAATATATTTAAATCAAATTGTTATCATTTTTTATATTTTAATTATTTAATTATACACTATTAATACCTATTTTATTAATAAAAGTAAACTTTTACAAGTTTATAATTTAAATTCACGATACTGCATCAATACCATAAAGTTACTTAAATTCATGAGTTTGATAACCTTATTTATAGATAATTGACTGATAAGATCCTTATATAAGTAAAATTTGAATTAATATTCTTATAATTATGAACCAACCTCTTCATTAACTAAACCGACCTTTAACCTTTATTGGAAGATGGTTGATTACCGTGGAAGACACACCGATCGCAAGGTTGATTTTTTTGAGGTAAAGTGCGATGGAGATATCATGTGGGGGGAAAAAATGGCCACACAAGTTGATTTATGTATCTTTCTCTCTCCCATGTTCAGTGTACTACGGATCGTGTTGCTGCTTTAATCTGTGGCCCCTAAATTCTGGTTCTTATTCTTTTTTTGTGTATTTTGTTGAGCTACCTCGTCACATTATATTATTCTACATGATTCCCACGTTCCCCTCATTGTGCTGTTTGCAATTGTGATGTGATGAAATTTTAGCCATTCAAAATAAGATGTGATTTTGGTGCTCATTGCGGGTTCAAATTTATTTATTTTATTTTTTGTGTGACTGTTTGATTGAATTATAGTTAAGCGCTGTCAGACCTAATTGGGATAACTCTCTTAGAGATATTTTCTATATTTACATAAATTCAAACTCAAAACCTTGTGATTAAACGGGCCAAAGGCCCTTATACTATGACCAACAGCGAATTGCGCTCAAAATTAATATCGGAGTTAATTTTTAAAAAAGAAAATAGAGAATTCAAAAGGATAAGAAATTAATATTAGAGATATAAAATCGTTATTTCTTAGTCTTCTATTATAGAAACCTACTATCTACATCATTGAATGGTTATAACTTATAAGTTTGAATACCATGAATATAGTCTTTGACCCAAAAAAAAAATACCATGAATATAGTCCAATATTAATTCCATGGGCGAGTAATTGTTACTCAGCCAAAAAAAAAAAACAGAATACACATGATTCTTGAATTTCACATTTCGACAGTCCTACTATTTGAGTTTTTTTTTTTTTTTCTTTTCTCTCGTGCTTAGTATTCGACCAGTTGACTTAGTCTTTTGAATCAAAATAGCCACATAATGTTTTATTAGCAACCCATCAAAAAAAATTTCTGTCTCCTAGTTATTATTTTTAATGCATCTTAGTACAATAAATCAATAATAAAGTAATGACAGAGCTATTTGGAAAGAGGAAAATTAAAAACCAACATGGCAACCAAGTTTTGGAATTTTACGAGTAATCAATTTAAGACATTAGGTATTTATGTCCAAAAAAAAAAAAAAAAATTCAAGACATTAGAAACAACGCATAATATCCAGACATAAATCTTTTTTTAATACATATATATTATATATAGACATAAATCTAGGTTCAACGGACATTAAATGTTGTCAACCATCTTCCCCTTCATATCTTGTGGCCTGTAAGTGAGGGTTTGGTAATTATCTAAATTTAGGTTTACGTAAATCGAGATAAAACTCCTCTCACACACTTATCTTATAAATTATAAAATTTATTTTTAAAATTTAATCCAAGTACACACTAAATCTATGATTACTTGTGACTCTTTTTTAAATACATATAACCAAGTCAACTATGAATATAAAAATGGTTTCTGCTATTTATAATTGGTGTGTTTCTTATATTAGTACAGTATTAACTAGATTTTTTTTTTTTTGCCCGACCTCAAAAGTAGTTAAGGGCACCATTGACCGGACGAACTCAAAGGGCTTGATATTTGTACTGCAACCAGATATTTTTTTAGGAGAATTATATTTAAGTCCTGTATTAAAAGAAAAAATAAAAAAATGATCTTATTAATAAGTTTAAGGGTTTCAATTAATAAGTTTAAGAGTATTACCGATAACTTCAGGAGACCATTTTTTTTGGAGAATTACAATGAGGTCCCAAGGAAAGAAAAAAAAAATAAAGAAATGGTCCCTGTAGATTACAAAATGAAAAAATGGTCCCATTAACAACTCCAGGAGCCTGAATTGACAACTCATTAACAACTCTAGGAGCCTGTATTAAGAACTCTATGGGACATTTTTTTCATTTTGCAGTCTATTGGGACCATTTTTTCATTTCTCTTTTTCTTTGGGACCTTAGTGTAATTCTCCCTTTTTTTTCTGTGCTCCCTATTTGTTTTTTATTTCAGCCAATGAGAATTTAGTTACCAAGAGAGCTGAAATTGATATAATATAAAGTTTACATAAATTTTGGAGGGACAAGAAACATATAACTCCTTTTTTATGGTGAAGAAATATAGAACCCCCATACAATATTAATAAAAAAAAATTGACACTGTTAATTGTCGAGAAGAAAATAGATTAAGAATTAACAATTGTGAGATAGATATAATAATAAAAATAATACAAAATAAATTAACAATTTTTCAAAAATTATGCGGATTTTTAAATTTTTATATTTAATTTGTTTAAAATTCTGTAAGAATATTGAAGTACTAATATACAAGGGAAATGGAGCCCAGAGTAGTTTCGTCAGAGAATAGAAATGTGAGTGAAATTCTCAGTGTTTTTTTAATGTTTGGAAATTAGTATGTTATGATGTTAATTAGCAAATAGCCATATGATGTCATTTTTTGAAGGAACGCAGGGGCTCCGAATGATATCATCCATCCCAATGATTCTGTTTCCATGGAATGAAGGTGAAAATCTCAAAACTGTCCCCAACCTTTTGAATAAAAACAATTTAAAATTATAAATTCGTATTTCTTAGGCGTAGTTGAGCCTTTTTCTCAAGGCTTGTTTGGTCTAAGGGAATGGGAGGAAAAATAGGCGGAAGGAAAAAAATTTTAAGTTGAATTTAAAAAAAATTAGAGAAGTGAGGTTACAAATTTTTAATTAATTTTTCTTACTCTTTTATCTTATATATTATCTTTATTAAAATTTTATTACCCTACTTCTTCAATCTTTTAAAATTCAACTCATAATAATTTTTTCTCCCCTCTCTTCCTCCTCCAAATCCCTCACACCAAACAGACCCTTAAAGGCCGTGTGATGTGTTTCTTTCTAAATGCCCAAACCTATAGAAGACAAATGGACGTTGAGAATATTTACTTTCATATTGGATCTGTTTAAGAAGTTGTTACTGATATTAAATATAAGATATTTTTTTTATATTGATCAATTTTTTTTTTAATTTATCCTTATTGTTGCTTCCCCAACAATAATTAAAGGAGGGAGGAAAGGAAGAAATTAAGAAAAATAACTAATGTATTTTAAAAAAACTTAACTAACTCTTTTAATAATATAATCAAATTAGATAAATAAATTTTTAAATCAAAGACTCGAGGGATCGAGGGAGTACTTCAATCACAAGTTTGAAATAGTTTTGCAAAAAATCTTGTTTTATTGCACATATATTCAAGAAAATCTTCATCAATAATGGTTGTTTTTCAGTCCAAGTGATTACATGAGGTGTTTTAAGAAAATAAACACATCTTCATTGCACGTAGCCAATTTAACTAATTCTCTTAATTAACTTTTACAAATTAATTATTTATCTCCTATATTTAGAATAAGAAGTAGGGTTAACTAACAAGCTGTTGGTTGATGTGGTAAGCGATTTCATCCATTTAAAGATGAGAACACAAGTTCAAAACTCAAAAAAAAAACTGCTACAGAACACAAGCAATCTACAAGAACGAAGAACTGAACAATCTAAGTTGCGTTTGAGAACATTGTCCTTAAAAGTTATTCCGCGATAACCAGCATAGAGGGAGCGGTACTCCCAGGATTAAATAGACCCTTATTGAGAAAACTCAAGTTTACATAAGTAGATATTTTGAATGTGTGTATGTATGCTGACATTGATAAATAACAAATGTTTTTAGTATAATTTTTCCATTTAAGATATGCACATTTACACAAGAAAAAAAACGCACACATGTCACGCCCTTATTTTAATTTCACATTTATCAGAGTATTCGCGGAAAACGATATGCGGTTCGGTAGGCAACACAAGAATAGCATAACTATACTGATAATATGTACATAATTACATAATATCCCTCGAGGGGTTCATACCTGATAAATTCAAATAATGTAGCCGTACAAGGCTACTAGGGTATCTAAACTCATCCCAGTAAAACAGAGACATATTCCTGACTTTGTTCCGCCACTGCAATCCCCTCGTGTAGTTCTCTTCTTTGCTCTCAACATATCTTTTGTCTTCTCCTGTCTAAATTGTTGGTAGGGGAGGGTGAGATTCGAGAGAATCTCAGTAGGAAACAGATACCATAATGCATGCATGATTGATGCTATGTGTATGACATGTTAGCTTTATCTAGATGTATGCTCCATAATGACATTTCTGCATGCTCAATGTTTCATACAACAAGACTATGGCCACAGCGAAAACAGAAACAGAGCTTCATTTAATCAAATATGCTCTACACAATCAAGTAAAGCAATCACATACATCATTACACAAGCAAATATATCAAATACATGCAAGAAAGGTAAGTCCCCTACCTTAACCCTTTTCTCCGCCTCGGAATGTGTACCTCGTAACACGTGCCAACAGTTCGGGCCCCATATTTGATCCTACAACACCAAAGGTACTGTTCAGACACTTTCATAGTGTTTATGGGGGTTATATGAGTCTATCTTGAAAAATTACTAAAATACCCCCGGGGACCCGGCCCGGCCACGCTGTACCTGGTCCGGCTGTACTTTTCCCGAAATTTTGACATGGGCTATTCTTACATATTTTCGCCCAAGAAATTCATTTCCGGACTCGGAATTACCAAATTCAATGTCAAATTACGAAATTGCCCTTGACAGCCCTACTTTTAGGGTTTTAGGGGCGTTTCCGTAATTATGCTTTCTCGGCCTTTTCCGAAAAAGTGCCCAACTGTAACCCCACCTAATTTTCTCTCCTGAATCCAATGGAACCATCAAATCATTGAAAATCCAACTCTAAGGCCCATTTATAGTGCTGGCCGAAATATATGGGAATTTAGGGAAAATTGGGGTTTTTCGGTTTTGGCTCCGTAAACGCGTTCCTTTCTACTCCTAACCACTTTACTGACTATTCCATTAGGTTACAACTACCATTTAGTATCAATTTGGGCAGCATAACCCCTAGGGAAACCCATTTTCCATTTTTACAACCAATGGCAATCCGGCGAAATTTCACCGATTAAATTGCCCACAGCAGCTAGAATAGTCAATACACAAGAGTTTGGAAGTTACCTCAAACTCCCACTAGCTTTTCTCAAAGTGGCTGAAAACCCTAGATGCCAAACCTCCAAATTTGAGCCTCCAAACCTTAAATCATATGCAAAGGAAGCTTAGGAACGGAGTTATACGCATTAGGAACCGATTTACCGAAGAAATCACTTACCTTTGTAAGCTTTTTCCTCCCCTTTTCTCTCTCTAAAATTTCACACTTTCTCTCTCTATATTCAGTTAGTTCACGTCTAAAATGAGCTGAAGAAGGAGGAGGATGATTATAATGATATATCTAATTTAATTAATTAATTTTCCCAATTTTCGGATTTTTGCAAAATTCTGGCATATTTCTGCCCAAACTTTGAAAAATCATAACTAATTATAGAAAAATTGAATTGAAGTGATTCCAAAGCCTATAGAACCCTTATTGAGTCTAGTTTCAAGGAAAAATATAGAATTTTGCTTTATGGAATCACAAAATTCCCAGAATTTCATTCTTTTGCATATTGTTCCAGAAATTTCACAGTTTTTCTGTGTTGACTTCAAAAATTCATATATTTTTGTGTATAGCTCTAATTGATTCATATGACCTATCAAATTAAATCTTTGGATGTCTACTTTCATCCTGTAAAATATCATAATTTTTCCTCATCATTTGTTCATTCAAATAAACATGACAAGCTTACTACCTCATAGGCAATTTCACCAAAAACATAATTACTTTCTCCAAAATTCATCATTTTACTTTCTTAATACCCCAAAGATATTAGAATCATTAGGGGATAAATTTGGGCTCCTGCTAAATTGGGGTTTAACAGTTCACTTAATTTAGGCTAATTCCCAAGCCTCAAATCCCAAATTTTGGGGTATTACAACACACACACACCACACACACATGCGTACACACATTCAAAAGTGCTCACTCAGCATATCAGATGTAGGACTTAGTGTGAGTTTGCTAAGACTTAAAATAAGTGTTTTTACTTAATGATTTTGTAACAGAATGGCATGAAAACTTCGTTATGATGGGAAGGTTGTGGGTTTAATTATGCTTATAACATCATATTGTTAGTGCATGCATCTCTGGTTAAAAAAATAAGTATTTTTATGGTACAAATCATCACAATCATTATGTGATGATTTGTACCATAACTAAACTATCTGAATAATGTGTCTCTTAAGACTGAACATGGTTATATATATATATAAGCTTGTACTTTTCTATTCTCAAATATAATGGGATTTGTTTCTTTGACACACCCACACATACATACATATATTTCCAACAAAAACATATTTATTGGGAGAGATGAAAACCCTTTGAATTAAAAAAATAATAAAGAGTATGTTTCAGAATAGAATTTGAGGAATCAAGTATTAGCATATTTGGATTAGCTTATTTTTTAAGAATAAGCACTTACTACCTCCGGTCCTAATTATAAGACAAAATTGATTTTTTTTTGGAGAAATTAAGGAAGCTAAATAAGTTACTTATTCATATCATATGTTATGTATCTTTAGATTATATATTATTTTATTAGTTAAACTAATTAGTTTGAAGAAAAAACTAAAAATATAAACACTCTAAAGTGATTTAATTAGTTTCCTTAATTTCTTTAAAAAAATCAACTTTGTCTTATAATTAGGATCAGAGGGAGTATTACGTAAGTCGAGATAAAACTCCTCTCACATACTTACCTCATATACTTTGAATTACAATTTATAAGCACTTATTATCCAAAATTAAACTATCCCAAACCAACATTATATCTCAAAAAAAAAATCTAAAGCCAAGAATAATGGAGAGAGAAAGAAGGAAAGAAAATGAAGGGTTGAAATGAAAGGAGCCTGATGGTGGTGATGGGCTTCCGAGGGCAACAACAAAAGGGCATGCAAGATGTGTTTTTGTCACACCTCAAAATTTTATTACTTTATATATATATATATATATATATATATATATATATATATACTATAAAAGAATAATAAGAAAAAAAAAAGAAAATGTAGAGATATAAATGGGAACACATGCACCACATGATTGTTTGGGATGACACAACTGATTGGTTGAAAGGTGCCAACACGTGAACGTTTTGGCATTTCATAATGCCTACGACAACGACCTCACGCCTTCTCCCCCTCGGGGGGACCACCTATTATTTGGTCCCTTTGAAAAAATAAATTATTAAATTTAAATTTTATTTTATTACTGAGATTCCCAATACTCCCTATCATGTTTAGCGTGTGTTGGGATTAACTTTTTTTTTAATAACTTTTATGACTTACGAGATAAGTGTGTGAGAGGAGTTTTATCTCGGTTTACGTAAATCATGATTTGGGATATTGCCAAACACACCCTTAATATAGGATTTAATTGAAAAGTTGACATTAGATCTAAATATACTCCTTAGATAATATAGAACGTTTCGAGAAGAACAGCTTAATTCAAAATATAAATCATTTATAAGATGATTAATAATTTTTGTTTTCATAATTAATGCTCATTTCCAATTTTGTTCACTTATTAAATTTTCAAACATTTTTTCCAATGAGGGTAAAAGTGAAATTTTTTTAATTTGAGACATATTTAAAGAGTTAACTGTCACTTCTTATTTCTTGTTAATTAGTTAAAGTCCCTATATTATGGACCGAAGAGAACAAGACTTGTTTTTTATTTTTGTCAATATTTTCCAAACTTACCCTTATTGATGTTTCTTCAATAATAATTAAGTAATAGAGAGATTTAGAGGATTAAGGAAGATGAATAGAGTGTTTTTGAAAAAACATCTTATATCAACTAATTCATTAATTTAATCAAATTCAGTAGATATGTCTTACATTAAAAATTGGAAGGAGCAAGGGCTTGTTTGTTTTCACGGCAGCTTAAAAAATAAGCCCGAATCATGCAAGCCGAGAAAAAACTCCTCTCACATACTTATCTCGTATACCGTGAATCACGAATTATAAGCACGTTTTGGACAAAAATAAGCCATTCCAAACACGCACTATATAAGTCAAGTTAGATCATACAAGGCTGATCCAAACAAGCACTAAAACTAAACGAATTAATATTTGTTTAAGAGGCACACGTTTTGCTTTATTTTGGTACTTGAAGTTGAAGGGCATAATATGACTAACCAACCTTCTTTTCTGAATGCATGAGGAGGAGATACCTCAAACATGAAATGAAAGCAACGGCCTACATTTTGAGACCAAGTTTTAGCATTTATGCTTTTCCCCCTGCCTTCACCCAAAGGAAGGTCTCTCTGGATTGCTTCAGATTTTGGGAACAATCCCATACCCTAAAAAAATTTAAAAGTAAAAAAGCATATAAAGATAAGTATCAACACTGGTACTACCTTACATTCTCACTCACCCCATACACACCTACTATTCCTTCATCTCATGCCACTTGCTAGTGTTGGCACACAACACAAGCTCTGGCTTACATGATTATTTAGAATGATAATTGGAGTTTTTAAAAGTATTTTTTTAATTATATATGATATGTATGTAAAATGAGTTTTATTTCAGTTTGCATGAACGTACTCATGAAAAACAGTTTCAAATAAGTATTTAGTGATATTTATTTGAATAAGTTTATTTTAAATGATTTTACGTTATATAAGATAAATATATACGTAAAGTTTTATCTCGTAAAAATATTTATTTTTTTAACTAGAGATGCACTACTATCAGCATGATGTTATAAGTAAAATTAAACTCACATCTTTCAACTTATAGTGAAGTATTCATGTCATTTTATTACAAAATCATTAACTAAAAACACGTATTTTAAGTCTTACCAAACTCACACCAAGTCATTTCTCCAATATGCTAAGTGGGTACTTTTGAATGTGTGTGTGTGTGCATGTATGTGAATGCATGAGTGTGTTTTTTCTTGTGTAAATGTGCCCATCTTAAATGGAAAAAAATATACTTAAAAACATATTTATGAGCCAGCGGGCCACAAACACTAGCCAAAAATAGATTTCTCTCAATGGGTAATAAAATCTTCAACAAAAATGTTCCTAGATTATGGTTCATTTCTTGTAGGACTCATGGCTACAAATAATTATTTATGCAGAGGATTTTTTTTTTTTTTTTTTTTTTTTTGGGTCATCAGCTGATTGTTCATTTGAACGGCGATCTTAAAAAAACTAAAGAAAAGGTTACAAAGCCTGTCCCAAAACTGAGCCTTCTATTGCAGGAAACCTCACTTTTGGACACGTTTTCACAGGTGATAGCCTCTAATAGAATTTTGCAGGCTCTGAGGTACTTCACCCAAAAATAAAAACTCATAAAGAACCACCTGCCCTCCCCCATCTGAAAATTACCATATGCCTGTTTTTATTTTTTTTCCTTCTTAAAAATAAAGCATCCATTTTTATAATCCCCATCAACAAGTTACTAGCAACAGTGCAACACTACTTTATAATTTACAGGGAATATCATAATAAGGTCCCATTAACCATAAAAAATTTCATAGCAAACTCCCCTATCAAAAAGGTCTCTAGAGATTATACTAATTAATTCTAGATATGAGTTATTGGATTACCCTTACTAATTAAAAACATTGTCGGATATTGACCACTTTGTCAGCCTATTTTAACAACTATATTTACATATTTTGACAAGTTCATTTTCCCACTTGGATAACTACATCTTCTTACTTTGACAATTTCAAAATAGGCAGATGTAATTGTCATAATAGTACAGATGCTTGTGAAAAGAGGTATATTAACTTAGCATTTTAGAACTTGTAAAAGTAAGCCGATGTAGTTGCCAAAATAGGCTGATGAAGTTGTCAATGTCCGACAATGTGTTTTCAATTAGTAAGGACAATCCAGTAACTTTACAACCATAATTAATCATAATGTAATTCCTAATGACCTTTTTAATAAAGGAATTTGCTATGGTTTTTTTTTATTTTAATGGCCTTTGAGACCTCACTGTGATTTTCCCTAGTTTATAGCCCTGTATTACATTACTGAATAAAATGTTGAAAGAAAGATAGAAAAAGAATTTTGAAATTGTAAAATTTCAAATCAGGTATTTACAAAAAAAAAAAATTGAATTGTGAATTGCTTATCAAATTTCGTCATTCCCTTATTAATTCTTAATAAAAAACCTGAATTTACAATTTTAAAATTCTTTTCCTATCTTTTCCCAAAAATGTTTTCAAGTGATTTTTTTTAATTTTTTATCACAAAGGGCTAGTCCACGTGCTGGTTTCCAGATGTCAGAGCAGAAAGCAATCTGGTACAAGACAAAACACGTCATGCCAAGTTGCCAACCATGAAACCGCGTCTGCCATTAATAAACACCCCCCCCCCAACCCCAAAAAAAAAAACAAAAAACGATTCTTACAATTAATTTGTTTTCCCTCCTTTCAAACAAGGGTGAGCAAAATAATACTTTTAGATGTTTTTGAAGTGCTTGAAATGGACCTGAGATCTATCGATCTAAATTCTAACATGACAAAAGCAGTTGAAGAATTAACTAAATACTTTTACTCTTATGCACAGATCTTGGATGAATACAAGAACTTTAGCATCTACCTAGTAACTGAAAAAGGAAACAAAGGCTTTAACCATGTAGAGCTAAACTAGGAAAAAAAGAAGAAAAGAACTTGCAGGAATAACACTTGCTTACAATATTTAATAACCCTTTGTATATTAATAAAAAAACTATAGACAGACTTAAATTCGATGCTGCTCTACTTGGTCAAACTGCTACTTACTTCCACCATCTGCATAACAAAAATTTCTGAGGAAGCTTTCAGATCAGAGACGGATGACGGTGGTGGTTCTTGTTGTTGTTGTTCTTCTCTATGGGACTATGTTAATTGGCCAGTCAATGAATTGGATTGGCGGGAAAATGCAGCAATCAACTTGTCCTTTGTCAGCTGCCGATCAGGCTCTTGAGGCTGCTTAATCACAAATGTGTGAAACACAGCTTCATTTGCAATGGCAAGTTTTGAATCAACAACGCTAACTTGTGCTTCTTTTAACGCTTTGATCACCGGTGAGACTGGGTGGGAGTTGATCGGAGAGATTACTCTCACGACGACCTCGTCATGACGAGCTTGGACTTCCACTTGAGGAGGAGATTGCTGTGACTGACCAGAGTTATAGTTGGGTTCTACTGATGGATCCCTCGAAGAAGAAGTGCTGCCTCCTCCGAGTCTGATCTCTTTCTCAGATTCCATTGCTTTCAGTTTTGCCTGAAGCTCATTGATGTAAGAAATGGCGTCTCCCAGTAAAGAGGCTTTGTCCATCTTGGATATATTAGGCACCACAGCTCTTAATGCATAGAACCGTTGGTTCAGCTTCTCACGTCTCTGCCTCTCAGCTTCCACGTGGTTCAGAGGTTCTTCCCTGCCGTTCGCCGGCTTTCTTCCCCGCTTCCTCGGCCGTCTCTCGTCCCCCGCCGCGGTCGGCAGCAGCTCCTCCCTCAATGAAGCAGCAGCATCAGCATCAGATTGCTCTGATTCACCGGCGCCGCCGCCATTTGGTCTCACGGCGGTGACGACAGACCTGGAATTAGTAGCTCCTGAGAAATCAATCTGCATTATCGGCGCTTTCCTTTGTGGCTGATGATTATAGTTGTTGTTAACACCATTAACAAGGTCCAGAACCGGTACATTGCTCGTCGGCGACGATCTAGGAACATAACTTTCAACAGGACTGGCTTGCCTTACGCCATTGTTGTTAGCTGTCGTCCAGCTTGAAGGATGAACACCATTACGAGGATGAGGATGAAGATGATGATGAACGCCATTAGAGTGATGACCTACTAACCATGGCCTATCCTCCATTTTCCTAATAGCAAGTTTCTCTCTAAATTGGCCGGTTCGGACCGGGTTCGGGTTCTTCGTCTGGTTCAAATCCTGCCCGAAAATCTTCGGAACTACTTCAACTTTATCAGAAACTGTTAAAACCGGAAAAATGGTAAGCTCATCTCTTTTCTCCACCGTCACCGGAACCGGAGGAGGAGATGGAGATGGAGCTGGTGCTGGAATTGACGATTTTGGCCTTGGGAATGCAGATTCAATGGAGAACTCCGATTTGATTGCCTGCAACAATTCTAGATTCTCCTGCACCATCTTCGTAGAACCCAGCTCCACCACACCCATATCAGTAGGGATCAAAACTATAGTCTGAATTCCAGCCGATTTAACCAGAAACGATCTCACACAGTAATCAACAGAAGATTTCTGTGCATCTGTGAGCCATGAATGTTTACCAGACGCCAGACACTTCCCTGGACCTCCATGGCCACGAGGGAAAGAGAAATACATAGAAGCCAGAAAGAACAACTCAGTATCAGTGACTCGGTCTAATCCATAAACGTAATTGTCTTCTTCAGAACCACCGAAGGTCGTGTGAAGCTTCTGCAATACTCTCTTCCTCATCCTTTGTTGAACTTCATCCTCCATGCGAAGGCTCAGGATTCCTCTTTCTTCTTCTTCTTCGCCTTCATCGGGTTCTCTGCAACAGCCATCGCCCCAACCTAAGACCCATTCGCCGGATTTTGACTGAGAAATTTGCCAGAAAATGGCGTAGTTCCAGGTGAAATTGGATACGTTTGGACACTCCACGAGATCCGAGAGCTTCTTCTGGAGATTCCCGTCGGTGACAACGGCCATTAACAGATTCTCATTCGAAACAGAGTGGTTCACCAAGTAATCGAAAGCTCGAGCGCCCAGAACCGCCGCCACCATGTCTCGTTCGTCTTCGTTCCACACCATACCTCCTCCGACTCTAAGACCTACCTCAATCTTCATCATCTGTTCAATATCAGAAATTAAAAAAATCAACACCTAGAAGAAGGAAAAAAATGGAAAATCTCCAGATAGATTAATTTCAATTTCAACCCCCTGATTAATTCTCACCTATCAGAATAAGAACCCAGCCAGTGAGAGAAAATCTCCGAAAAACCCACATGAAGCCTATCACGATGCAAACCCCTAAATTAGATCTCCAGCATTTGAACTCTTGTGCTCGGAACTGGGATTTACACCGACAAGTTCAGAACAAATTAAAAAAGGCAGTGACAGGGAAAGAGCGAACAGTGAGAGCAACAAACAACAGTGCAAAGGAAGAAAAAAAAACAGGAGATTGTATTTCAGGAATCAAAACTGAAAATGAAAACGCTTTTTTTCCTCTTTGTATGTATTTTTTTTTTCCCTCCTTCCTTTGTATCAGAGAAGAGACGAACAAGAAGAAGGACGAGATTGCTGTTTGTGAGAGAGAAATGAGAAATCCAATGAAAGAGAAGAGAACCTGCGGTATATTGTGCTCCCCTAATCTAACTTGTAACTGCAAGATACTAAACCATGGTCAGGTCAAAGGAGGTTAATAATTAACCAGAGTTACTAGGTTGGATTGGATGTTGAGAGAGTGAGTCGGCGACGGGTAATGTAACGTGGATTTCAGTTTTCTTATTTTCTTTTTTTCTGTTCCCTTTTATTTTTTTTGGTTTCTGTTTCCTCTGTTATCTAAACACAAGACCCCTGAACCAGAACTGCCCAATCCTATTACCAGCGTTTCCAGATCTTTCAAAAGACACTGCACAAAGTTTTTCTGTGTGAATGAATTTTATAGTTTCGTTGCTTCTTACGGTCTGATCAAAATTTGGCTTTACTCTCTATAATTTATAATCTTTAGTTTTGATTCATATAATTTCATAAAAAATTTGTCTCAGCTTAATAATTGACCCCTTTAATAAAACTTGAACTAAGTCTTTACAAAATTATAGGTATTAAAATCAATAATTTAAAATTATAATAACTAAAATTGAAATTCAATTAAACTATAAGGATAGATAACAATAGTAACACTATAATTTTTATAGTGTTATCCTAGTTGCATCATATATCAAACATAATTAGGCATACTCTCAAAAACATCTGTTTTTTTTTTCCTTTTAACTCTCATCAACACAATTTGAGTATTGTTGGACTTAATTGGTGTAACTATCCCAAAACCATTTTTTAATATTGTTATGAACTTGAACTTAAGACCTCGTGTTCAAGTAGTCAAAACCCATTCTACTAAAAAGAGCATGTGTTTTATTATTCCCTCTATCCCTATATATAAGAGGTTTTCAACCGAATCGCGATATTCTAAAAATTATGAAGGAAATTTAAATTTTTTTAAAAAATTCCCCTATTTATGAATGGGGGAAAGATAATAATAATAAAAAATGATGAAAAAGAATATGTGTAATATAATAATTAATTGAGGATAAAATAAAAAATATATATTTTTATTGAGACAAACTTAAAAAAAATCTTACATTTAAAGATGAGCTCATTTAAAAAAAAAAATTGCCCCATATACAGGGATAGAAGGAGTACTATTTTATATAATTATCTACATGTGCTAGATTTGGACATTGTTAGACTCAGCTAAAACTAGTTTTTTCAATTACGTCTTTTGTATTCATATGAAATTGAATAAAAGTCATTGGCAAAAAAAAAAGAAAGAAAGAAAGAAATTGAATATCAAAACTTGTACTTCAATGGTCAAGGACTTTTCATTAGTGCCAACGTAATTTGGTATTGCTATTTATTACTATTACTATTCTCAGATTCTCTTTTCATAAAAGGTGTACCAGAATTGGAAACAAAAATAAGAAAGTTAAAGACCAAATTTACTTGCGTAGTTGCGTCTGTTTTCTTTGACTGGAGATTTTGAGTTTAATTATGTTGTTAAATTCTTTGGTTAATGAAACATTTACTAAGTTCAGGGCCAGTTGAATTTGGTGAGATAATAAATTTGTGACGTATTATTAATTTATTATATATAGGTTCGTGATCCTCGTGTGTAATAAATAGTTGACCGCAATAACTTGCACACAAAGTACTGCATGTGACTTGAAGGTAGGTGAAATAAATTATCTTACCAAGCAAATATTTTTATTTATTTTTTTGTAATTTTTAAGAAGAACATGAAAATTCTTTTTGTTACTTTCGTCCATGTTCACGACCCTTTTTTCAATTTTTTTATGCACCCGTTAATGAATGCATTTGCTCATAAATTAAAGTTTTTAAAAAACCATTACTCATTAGGTCATGACAATAGCTGTTTCTCTTTTTAAAAAAAATGTTAACCCTAAGGGTCCGTTTGGTTCGATCTCATTATACCTTGCAGTGCAGTACAGTATAATGGTTATGCAATGCAATATTAATTATAAGGGTAATGTTTTGTTTAATTTTTAAGTAAGGTGCAATGAGTTAATATTTTAACAATTATTTAAAATTAATATATTACACAAAATTTATTTTACCCTTAATATAATATTTGCAGAAAAAATATTTAAGAGCCGGCAGCGGAGGGGATGGAAGAGGAGGAGGCAGTGACAGCGGCAACGGCCGAGGTAGCGGTAGAGGAGGAGGCGGTGGCGGTGGCGGTGGGTGGTGGGCCGGTGGCGACGGGAAGGAGGTAGTGGTGGTGGCAGTGGACGACGGTGGTGACAGAACTAGTGGTGGTGGCAGTGGGTGGGCGGCGGCAGTGGGTGGTGACGACGGAGGAGGAGCAGGTGGTGGTGGGCGGGGGGCGGCGGCGAAGAAGAAGAAGGTAGTAGTGGTGGCGGCGGCGAGCGGCGGTGAGGGTGGAGGAGGAGGTAGTGGCGGCGGCGGTAGGTAGAGGTGACGGCGGTGGAGGAGGTAGTGGTGGAGGTGATGACGGTGGAGGGGGAGGGGGAGGTACTGGCGGTGGCAGTTGTGGCGTGATGTGGCAAGTGAAGTGGGATAAGTGAAACAAAAACACTAGAAATTAAACGGTAAATTGGACTTTTTTAACTATGCAATAAGATGATAATGAGATTCATATGAGGGAGGTATGAATGAGGATTACTGATTTTTTTTGTAACTATCATTAACATGGTAAACCCTATTACCATACTAAAGAGAAACCAAACACTCTTCTCTTAGTAATATAATCATGATTACCATTTTATACATACAATGGGATTGAATCAAACGGGCTCTAATTTTTGTTGTTAGCCTTTGTACAAAAATTAAATGTGCTATCAGAATAAAATTAAATGATTCAAAAGTGACAGAAAAACGTACCAAACTAAAAGTTGAAGAAAGCCACAAGTGCCTTTCCTAGTAGTTTTTTTTTTTTTTTTGATAGTACATGAAAAAATTACAAAACACCTCAGAAGCTATCCTTCTGAGTCAACATAAGATATTGAGTTATAATGATCAGTAAGTAATAAACTCGTAACTACAAACGGAGGCGATTCAATGATATGGAGATCTATCGGCATATTCCAAGCTTCCTTTGCCATAGCGTCTGCAACTGTATTGGCATCTCGATTACAATGTAACATTTCAACTTTCCAGTCACGATTCATCAACGCTCGAATCTCTATGATAAGATGAAAATCTGGATGTTCTTGAGACACCGTTGATTGAATAAGTTCCATAACTTCACTACAATCACTTTCAATCAAGATTTGTCTATATCCTCTATCCCAGGAAATTTTAAGACCCCACAATACACCCCAAGCTTCTGCAGAGACCACCGTCCCTTGGCCAATTCGGTATATGAACCCCAGCAAAAACTCACCATTTTGATCTCGCAGTACACCACCACAAGTGCACATCCCTAAGTTGTCACTCCTGGATCCATCAGTATTAATCTTCACCCACCCAGGCGATTGATATTCTTAGACGCAAAAACATCCCTAATTTTTACCTCTATTGATATTCCCTTAGTAATAATGAAGGAAGAGAGGGAATGATGGAATTAAAAAAGATAATTAGGATGTTTTAAAAAATATATGTCATATTAATTAACTTAATTAATATAATTAATCAATTAAATGAGATAAATATTTCTTTTATATCAAGCAACGGAGGGGCTAGAAAAGAAGAAGAAGGAATTAGCAACACTCACATTAAAAAAATAAATAAGGTAGATTTTTCACCTGTCCTCCTCCTTTGTGAATAAACTTAGAAAATAAATGTCATGTCAGTTGAGGAAAACGAATTTACTTATGTTCAACTGATATCTCAAACTTTAAGACCATGCGGATCATTAATTAAGCTCTTGAAAAATCTCATTGCTTTTGGATCTTTTTAAATATAGAGAAAAAAAACCTGCCCTTTAAATTTGGAAAACATGGGCTGCTTGCACCGACAGCAAATGAAAATAATTCATCCAATAAAAACACATTTGCTTCTTGTGCCAACACAATGATCCAGTAGTGTTCTTAGTATAAAATATTTACTTAATTTAATTAGATTAATTGAATTAGTTAATAAAATATGACACATATTTTTAAAAATGTTCGAGTCATCTTATTCAATTCCCTCATCCCCTCTCTTTTTTAATTATTATTGAGGAAGCATCAATAAAAATAAATTTGTTAGGAAAAGATTATATTGACAGATATAAAAATTTTATTTTATATATAAGACTAAGATCTACTTTTCTAATATGTCTTATATTAAAATTGGAGGAGTAATACTTTATCTGCACATGACTTAAACTTTAAACATTTATATATTGTCCCCTTGTTAATTTCATCTAAGCGATTGAAAAAAAAAAAAAAAATTCATCGATCTACATATAACACACAAAACTTGGTGGATTATTTGCAAAAATTTGTATATTTCGTTCTAAACGTATTGAAACAACAATGACATATATATCTATATACTATATATCTATGTACACATATAATGATGAAATAAGTCTGTACACACTTCAGTTTTATCCACTAGATAGATTGGAAATAATAAAGTTAACAAAAATAGTCGACATTATTCATAAAACTCAAGATGTTATGTATATGATTTTATTTGTCAGAATGAATAATTCATATATCATTAATTAACAAGTACAAATTTTACTTCTTTTGATGAATGGATATTATATTGATCATTAGCCAACACAGAGCGAACGCAATTTAAAAATGTCAACTTCTTAATATTATCCTTAATTAAGGGAAAATTACTGTAAAATCCCAAAGACCATAAAAAATTATAAAAAAGTCTCATACCAAATTCCCTATCAAAAAGGAACATTGAATTTTCCTCATTAGAAAAGTTGTGAAATTTTACAAGCTAATGCACCAACTTTTACAAAGTGTATATGTGAATTTTGACAAGTTCTTACGCTTATTTTGACAACTTCATGAGCCTATTTTGACAAGTTGATTTTCCTCCCTAAAGAAATTATAAAATTTCACTAGTTAATGTTTCAACTTTCACAAGTGTATATGCTAATTTTAACAAATTCTCGTACCTATTTTGACAATTTCACGGGCCTATTTTGAAAATTTATTTTCCTCCCTGAAGAAATTATAAAATTTCACAAGTTAATATACCAACTTTCACAAATGTATATGCGAATTTTGACAAGTTATTATGCCTATTTTGACAACTTCATGAGCCTATTTTGACAATTTGATTTTCCTATCTGGAGATGTTATGAAATCTCACAAGTTAATGTCTCAACTTTCACAAATGCATATGCAAATTTTGACAAGTTGATTTTCTTCCCTAAAGAAGTTATTATGTTCCTAAATAGATTAATGAAGTTGCAGAATAGGCATAAGAGCTTATCAAAATTTGCATATGCACTTGTGAAAGTTTTGACATTCACTTGTGAAATTTCATAACTTCTTTATGGAGGAAAATCAACTTGTCAAAATAGTCTCATGAAGTTATCAAAATAAGCATAAGAAATTGTCAAAATTCGCATATGCATTTGTGGAAGTTGATACATTAACTTGTGACATTTCGTAACTTCTCTAGGGAGGAGAATCAACTTATCAAATATATTCATAAAATTGTCAAAATAGGCTCATGAAATTATCGAAATAGACATAAGAATTTATCAAAATTCGCATATCTTATCTCTTTCTTTTTTCATTCAATGGGGGTAACAAAATAATTTCACATTCTGAATTAATCACAATACAATTTCTATAGACCTTTTTGATAGAAGGATTTGGTATAGGACTTTCTTGTAAATTTTTATGGTCCTTAAGACCTCATAATGATTTTCCCTAATTTTAATTCTCATGCATAACGAACAATTTTTTAATTGTCATTAGTAGACCAGAACAAATAGTAAAAAAACAATAAGGGACAAATATTATCATAGTAATGAACTCCAGAACGAATATTTATCGCTCAACAATATTTCGAGCAATATTTAATATCTAAATAAACAATGTCGCTGATTTTTTTTTTTGGTTACAACAGGAAGTCCTTATCTAGCAGATATACGTGAATTTCAAATTATCCTTTTTCATAACATGTTTATTCTCCACAAAATACTTGGATAATTAATGTCTGTTATCATATTTAAATAAAAATGTTTGAATAATGTCTTCATTGTTGGGAGGGGAAAAAAAAAGAATAAATATGTTCATCGTGGTTAATTATGAGCCTGACCGGAGAAACACCGACACAACTTGCATTCATCTTCATTGAGAGGCATGAGGCATGATTCCTTAGCTAGATTCTCTAAAATGTCAGTTTTAATCATTAGCCATATTGATAAAAAAAAAAAAATCTCTTTAATAGTTTAATTAGTATATGCTATTAATAAGGATAATTTTAAAAGATAAAATAATTAAAATCTTATATATTTAAAATTGTAAGGAATAATTTTTTTGTTTTGTTATTGTTGTTGTGGTTACGAGTTGGAGGAGCAAGGATGTTGATGACAATATATAAAGCAAAAGAAATGATATGACAAGGTGGGGCTGATTGGCTACCAACTTGCTTGATTAAATGTTAACCAATGACTAAACCTTTGTTAGCAAAAATAAAACACAATCAAAGTTCCTTAATCATCAATTAACGAAAAGATGATTAGGGTGAAAGCTGCACAGAAAGTATATATTCCTAGGAAACCAAACAGGGTTTGGTTTGGTTTGTTTGAGGTTTAACTTAAAAACCATTGTTATTAGTTAATTAGAGACTTAAAGGATAAAGCATTTATCTTGTTTTTTTTTTTTTATAATATAGGGGCCCGGGTTACTGTTGGAGTTGCATAAAAAAAGGTTGATAGAAAGTGAAGGAGACTATTGGGGGTTGAATTTAAAATTCTTCAATTTCCTTGGAGATAAAAAATTACCTTAACGATTAACGGGGTTGGATTTAATGGAGGTTTAGTCTTTTACAAATTACAACGTGATGAATCAAAATTCAATCTCCCAGATAAATGTGTATACACGTAGTGACCTGATAATACTTTAAATAAAATTATTTTTAATATGAGGACACACGTGGGTAACAAAGAAAACCCCCAGTGGAACTCTTTTTTTGGATGATCAAGAAATAAAGGTATTTATTTTTCATACCAGTAACTAATTAATAATGAATATAAAATAATTTTATGTTGAAATTGAATTATTCTTAGGCCTTGAATAGAACGATTTATTGTTAGATTTTGTTTATCACACCAAGATCCGTTTAGTTAATCTATTAGAAATAAATGACAGTTTTTTAATCACTATTTATAATTTAGAAAATGAATTGTGCAAATCTATCTGTTCGTGTTCAAAAATTAAAAGTTGAAGAATTCATTTGGTAATTAATAATTCAACTCCTTAGATGCTTATGGTTAGAAAATTTAAATAATTAAATAAAACAAGTGATAGTAAAACTTAGATGACATGATAATTGGATGATTTGGATCCCAAAAATCAATTTAATGATAATTAACTCCCATAGCAATTACCTGGAAATCGTGTTTTTTTTCCTCCTTTGCAACTCAGAGAGAATAATTTTCAACCTCCTCCATAAGTTGCAAATGCAAATGGTAACCAGAAGTTATTTTGGGACTTTACTATAATTAAACTAATCTTTTCAGATATAATTATTATTTTCCTAAACTAAAACACCTCGGACTTGAGTATTCTCCTAATTATACCTTAAGAGTAAATTAAGATTATTAATAAACAATAAAAATAGTAAAAAAAAAAGGTAAGCCTAATTTGAAATTAAAAGATTCCAAAAAATTTGCAAATCATAAGCTTTTTTTTTTTTTTTGGCTTTATAAAAAGAAGAGGGATCAGTTCACTATTTTCTTTTCCCTATCCCTGTCTACTTTGTCAAGGCAAAATACTAAAATCAAGTTAAACAAATCAATTCTTTTTAGAAAAATCGCGTTTTGTTGATATTTATGCCTATGTTTGGTATCATTTAATTTTAGATAATAAATCGTTATTACGTAAATCGAGATAAAACTCCTCTCACATACTTACCTCGTATACCGTAAATCACGATTTATAAACACTTATTATCAAAAAATAAGTTATTCAAAACCAACACTATATTTCAGTCGCAAGTTGCTCGTGAGATACAATAAGAACATTGAAAAAAAAGTCCTTGTCCAGGAAACAAACAAGGAAAGGAAAGTAACGTATGAATATTGATGTACAGTACTACTCACTTGTATCCAAAATATTTTGCTCAAAATATGCTTCCTGAGGTCCACTAAAGACACTCCAACTATATCATGAGAAATAAGAAATAATAATTAAGTTATTTAATATATCATAAAATATTATTATTTTTTCACTTGTACCTTTATTGTGAAATGTGTTTAATTGCATATGAAATATTATTTTAGAGAGAGAGAGGATATAATGAGCGGATAAAATTAAAAAGTGAGTATTAACCACATGAGCGAAACAAGAAAAGGGAACATTAATTAAACTGGAGATTTTTTGGATCATACCTTTCTTTTAGAAGTGCCTGATATTGTGGATCAGAGGGAGTAAGTCACTTATCAATTTTACCCTTGTTCACTATTGCTGAGCACATGAGAAAGAGAGAAGGGATAGAGATGTAAATGCATAAAATAAAAAATGTGAGAGAAAATGTGCACTTTTTCATAAATAAAAGCAAATATAAAAGAATTTATTCATTTAATATTTTTTTTAATTTATGAAAGTAGAATATAAATGACTTACAAAAAAGTATAAGTATCTATTTGAATTAGCGGCAGAAAATATTTTTCCAACATGATTTACGATATACTCCGTATAAAATAAGTTTATGAGATAAATTTTTTCTCGATTTATATAAACATGTTTTTCCACTACGAGATCAAACACGCCCTAAGCTGATATGCGCAACACAATCCACAAATCCCAAAAACAGCATCGAATATAAATGAAAATAGAATATAAGTGACTTATAAAAAAATATAAATATTTATTTAGATTAATGATAACAAAATTTTTTATAACATGATTTACTATATATTATCTCCGGTTTTAAAATATAAGTTTATAAGAGAAATTTTTTCTTGATTTATATAAACGTATTTTTCTACCGTTAATTCAATCCCGCGCTGAGCAATTATACCTAATCCCCAAATCCCAGAAACAGCGTCGAAAACATGAAAGCAAGATTCACCGCTTCTTTTTCCAAAAAGCACGCTAACTCCGCTTTTTCCGGATAAGAAAGTTAAGGAAACCGTACTACCTAGCGCGTGAAACAAATCCCCTTTCTCTCTCATCCCATCCGTCAGTCTTCACGCATCATGGGCGGCTTCTTCTCTCCCGAAAACCAACACGTTTCACACAGCCTCACGCGTCACACGTGCCGCATATCCGATCACTGTTCTCCACGTGTCGCGATCTGAGGCCATTTTATCAGAGCGGAGCGGGACGAGACTCGTGAGGATCACATGACATGCACATGAATCTAGTGGGGGACCATGCTTAGGCGGGGCCCACGTGAGGGAGCACGTGAACTGCATTTAGTGGGACTGGCTTTTATTTTATTGCGGTTTAAGCCCGAAGTTTGTGATTAATTAAAGCGGGGATGGGGGACTCTTGGTAACGTGTTTGGCGTGTGCATTTAGATCCGCGTTTTTTCCGAGAACCCCAAAAAGCCGACCATTCAACGGTCAGGGGATGAAGTGGCGGCCACTCTCATTCCAAAAATATTTACCTATTATAGAAGTGTCATCGCATGTATTTTAATTAATTAAAATATAAAGACTCATCTTATTTTAATTCTATTAGATGAATTATTTAAAAAAATTCAAATTTTATAATTTTAGAAAACATAAACTTTATAAGTTAAAAAAAATAAAAGACACAATTTCCTCTCAAGGGTTATTTTTAAAAAAAATTATAAAATTTAAATATTTTCGGATGACTTATAGATCATATATAATCGAAATAAGATAAGTTATTATATTTTAATTAATCAAGATATATATAGATAATACTCTTAAATCTTAAAGTGTGAAAGTATTTCTCCTCTCATTATGTCAATCACGTTGTCGTTTTGAGGAAACCGGCCTGCTCCGTGAAAACATTCCCTTCTTACAGTTGGATCGTGGTAGGCTGGAGGAGATGAAGAGGTAGAGATCAGGACGCCACCTCTCATTATCACATAATCAGTGACAGGTCACCTTTTTTTTTCACACTAGAACTTTTCAATCCAAGATATTTGTTTGCCCGATTCAATCCAAGATATAAGTCAATCGATAAAAAACAACTGGATGATTCATAATATACTCCGTCGGATTTATAAATATAACTCGTTTTTAGAAAAATGATTTAATCTATGATATAAATCATTTTTAGATCAATTAATATTTTTATTGATTTTATTTTTATAATTATTGTTTAAATATAAGTCATTGTATTTCTCTTTCATTCAAAACCCCATTTAATATGGGTAAAGTTGTAAATTTTTTTCAATAATAATTAATGAGGAGAGGGAGTGAGGGAATTAAAGAAGAGTACTGACGTATTTTATAAACTACATGTCATATTATTAACTAATTCTATTAATTTTCTTAATATAATCAAATTATATAAATATATTTTATATTGACGACCAGAAAAAAAAATTTGTAAGAGGAACTAACCCAATGTAAAAACCCATCTTTAACATATATAGTTGATATGGATGGTTTGGAGAAAATGTCATAAACTTGAGAAACAATACAAACTGAGATATTAGATCTAATACCAACACAAACTTTCTAATTAAGTCACACACACACACACTTAACAAGGGGGGAATAAGTATAGTATGTGTGATAGGCTGGATCAAGACCTCTTGATATTCAAATTAAAGAATAATTGAGTATAGTAGGTCCAATTAAACATGAGCATTGTTCTTGCATCTGAGAAGGACACGCTTTGACTAAATTAGTTACAAAGCGGTAATGTTTCAGATTTAAATAATCAAATTAAATATTAGTAGACCAAAGAATATAATTTTGTGTCAAAATTAAATAATCAAGTACTTCCCTCAAATTCTAATGTAGATATACCAAGTCCCGACCATGAAAACGCGCCAATCTCCCCCATCACTTTCATTAAAATGGTGTTTTAATTCATTAGTTTACTTTCTGTTAAACAGAATTACTCGAAATAAATGATAAGCAGTATAATCCTGTTGGCTTGGAAACAAGATTAACAATTAATGGTTTTTTAATAGAATAATAAATATATTCTTGTTTCTATGAACAGGAGTTTTGACTTTTGTCTTTACTCTTTACCGCCATTGGTTTAATTTTTTATCCAGTTTGAAATAGTTCACGGCTTACTTTTGACCCAGCAAAATTGTTTGAGGTCATAAATGAAGGCTCACGTGGAAACTCTTTCAATAATATAAAATTGGGAGAATTACACTAATGTCCCATAAAAGAAATGAAATGAAAAAATGATCCCAATAGATTGTAAAATGAAAAAATGGTCCCAAAGAGTTGTTAATACAGGCTCATGAAGTTGTTAACGAGTTGTCAATACAAGCTCCTGGAGTTGTTAATGGGACCATTTTTTCATTTTGTATTCTATAGGGACCATTTCTTCATTTTTCTTCTTCTTTGGGACCTCATTGTAATTCTCCCTACAAAATTCTTATTTTTAAACCGCTCATCTTCGAACAGAGTTCCTTTTTTGGTCAGACACCTTCAAGTAGAGTGTTTTTTGTGGGCCTAACAATTTGGAATTATCTAGAATTCTAGATATTGCTTACTAGAAAAAGGGCTGAGTCGTGAATAAAGATTGGTCCAGTTGGTAAGAGATTTGTCTCATAATTATAAAATCGTAAGTTCAAATCCCACCGATATAAAGATTTGGTTGGTGGGTGATTTATAAGTATTTATGTAAGTATTTATTGAGTTCGGAAGCATATTCTAACCCTAATGAGTCTTGAGATCAACTCATCCAAACTTTTTAACCGAAAAAAAAAACAAAAGAAAGAAAAAGGCTCAGGTGAATATTCAATTGGGCCAACACCTAAGCCCAATACACGAAAGGTGAAATTGCGCTAGATCCACAGAATTGGGCCCGTTTTCATATCCAAGAAAATTATAGTATTCAGGTCCATGAACAAATGAAATGCTCATTTCCAAATGAAGAATCACAGAGGGGTCCCCAAAAAGCAGATTAATGATAATAAAGTATCTGACAAATTTTTATGAGAAATGATCTGCAAACAACTGCAGATTCAGTAATTTTAATTATAAATAAGTTATTAAGTTTGAAATGTAACTTTCAGTTTGCAACTGAGATTACCGTTTTTTTATACACATTTGAGATTGCTGTTTGCGATTGCCTAAATTCATAATATAATACTAGTAAGACTGAAGTATATTTGTGATCCTTCAAGTTTACATGAAGTATCACTTTAGTCCTTTAAGTTTAAAAAGTACACCGTTAGTCATTAAAGCTTAACAACATTAATGTTATTAATGAAAAATGCTAACCAAGTGTTGATTGGCCGATGTTAATGAAGAAAAATTGAAATGCAGGGCTAACTCGTATATACTTTACCCAATAAAAATGTATCACATCAAATAATTGTAGTTTACATGTCAGCCAACAAATATTAGTTAATTTATTATTTTTTAAGAACTCAAAATATATTTTTTAAATTTAAGGGATAAAAATAATACCTCTAATTAAATCTTATATTAACAACAAGAGATAATAGCATTTAAGAAGACAGAATATTACCAAGCCACGTCAAACCCCGACGTTCTTAAATTTGGTTGCTCTAGTATGTGTTTGGATTAACTTTTAAAAATAGTTTTTACGATTTACGAGATAAGTGTGAGAGAGGGGTTTTATTTTGGGTTACGCAAACCTCGGTTTAAAACCCAAATTTAAAAGAAACGCAAACAATCACGTCTCAAACAATAAGCACATTGTTCTGTTCAAATGAAAAGCTAAAACTACACACACACACCCACATATTATGTATTAATATATTATATTATTTATACGTTATGAATGATACAACTTACTTTTAAATTTTCCTTATTGCATGTAAGTACGCTAAATATAAATAATCAAGAGATATGAGGGTTTGTGTGGTTAAATACATTTTTATTATACTTAAAGATATTCATAATTATTTTATGAATTTGTATAACATGTAAAATAATTTATAATATTAAAATATTAGAAAAATGATAGAAAAAGAATTTGAAGACTACATAATCCCAAATAAGATATTTTTCATAAAAAATGAGTTACAAATTGTTTATCAAAGGTTGTTATTACTTTATTCATTATGTAATAAATTTGATTTGAGATTTTTCAATTTCTAATTTTTGTTGGTCATTTTTCCTAAAACATTTAGGTTCTGTACTTCTGATGTTATTTTGTAAACTAAAATAAAGGGTTAAGGTGTAAATTTGTCCCAAAAGTTTTTACTTAGGAGTAATATTACCTTAGAAGCTTTTTATAGGTTCAATGTTGTCTCGAAAGTGTTAAAATCGAACAATGTTACCCCCTACCGTTAGAAAATTAACAGTCAACGATAGTGTTTTAACAGACAACAATGCTATGTTTTGAAACCTTTAAGATAACATTAAACCTGAAAAAACTATCACAGTGATATTGATTTTCATTAAAAACTTTTGAAATAAATTTATACAATAACCCTACAATAAAATAGATTGAATTGGATCTCCAAACACATCTAACATAATACCCTGTTTGGTAACATGGAATTGAGAGGAGGGAAGTGGAAGTGGAAGTGGAAGTGACTTCCACCCTTTACATTGTTTGGTGCCATGGAACTGGGTTCCTGGTGGAAGTGACTTCCATCAAACATCAACCAACCCATGGAAGTGGCACTTCCTTGGTCATTTTTCCCTCACTGCCCTTCTATCATTTCTTCTTCCGTCCGCCAGCATCTATGATGCTCCAACGCAACAGTGATGGTGCCGACGGAGATGGTCCTCCGTCTTCTTCAAGCTCCATCTCCCCTCCCCCTCTCAACCTGTCATCTCCGCCATCCTCACGACTTCTTCGTGCGACCGCAATCGTCATTCGATCCTCCACCGCCCATCCTCTATGATCTCCAGTGTCTTCATCTCTTGCCTTCCACGATCTCCAGAGTATTCACTCTTCTTCGACGAGGGTCATTTTTAGGTAAGTTTCATTTTTGTTTTCTCCATTCCACAATTTTCATATGTTTTCTTCTACCCTGATGACGCGACTTTGATTTGGTTATCAGATCTGCAAGCTTCTTCATCCTCATCAGATCTGCAAGCTTCTTCGCCATCTATACCCAGTGGCAGCGAAAGTTTGCTTGATGATCCAAATTCAGCATTGTGCTTCAAGATGGTTTAATCTGGGTTTTTGGTTCCCATTATAAACATCAATTTCGATTTCGATTTCTATTTAGGAAAGATTTTGGTTCACTGTCCAAGCTTTTTTTTTCTACGATTTTGGTTGCTCTGATTTCGATTATAGGCATTATCACTCCTTCTATTTTTTGTTTCTGGTTTACTTTGATCAAGAAATTTTTTGAAGTCGATTCTCTCTGGTATCTGCATGCTTGGACATTGTTGTGATTAACTTGGATTATACGGATTAAAGTTGGTAGACTTTCAAGTGGAAATTTTGAGCTCTCTTGATTGTTCTTGATGATGATTGAGTTTTGATTTTGTGGTAATCATGTTTATTTGTTTGGGTTTTGCTTCAACGGGTCTTGTGATCTTGGTTTTGAATTGGGTCTCGCAGAGATTTCTTTTTTGTTGGAGGGTAGTTTGGTATTTATATATTTTAAATACATATTTTAATTAAAAATTATATCTTACTTCCATAGTCATACCAAACACACTTTTATATCTCATTTCCACCTCCAGTTCCACTTCTATTTCCACTTCAATTTCTATTTTCACTTCCATCAAAAGCTCTTTCATGACACAAAACGGGGCATAAGAGTTATCGCAGACTTCAAGATGATTCCGGGTTTTGCGAATAAACAAATCAAATTTGACAAAGTCTGATTCCTCACAGTAGTTGGTAATATTTTGTGTGATTCAGTGGAACAAATCTGATCTCTTTATCCTTTTTTCGTTGAGAGCCATCACGTCACCTAGAATGAGTTATTCCCCCGCCTGTGCCACTAGGTGCAGTGGTCACTAAAATGCTTTTAAGCACTTCTTCCTCCTCCCGATTCAAACCCGGCCCCGTTGTAATTAAAAAAAAAAAAAAGTTATTCCCTCACCCCCAACTCCCCAATTCTCATTTCTCATTAGGAAAATTAATTGGGTGTTGGATCCTGTAAAACTTTAGTTTATTTTGTCTCTTAAATTTATAATCTCTGTTTTCAAAACATTACAACTAATTGCACACTGTAAGAGGTTCAATATAAGGCAGTTATGTTAAATATGATTTTTTTTTTAAAAAAAAATCAACCTATACTTATTATGAATAATTAATTTAACTGATTTTTTATTATTTATAAATGACTCCACTTGGTCTTTAATATATAACATATTTTATATATTTGTCAATTTTTTTTCTAACTTACCCCTGTTGAAAGAGGGGAGGAAACAAGAGAATTAAGTGAGATAACTATAATGTTTTAGAAAGTTTATATTATATTAACTAATTCAAATAATTATTTTAATCTAATCAAATTAAATAAATATTTTTATATTAATCATGGGAGAGAGTGGTTATTTAGCTTAAGCTGTCATTTATCCTAACACAGGAAATAACACGATGTCGAAACAGCTATCATCAGCCATAATGACAGAGGTGGGGTTTGCAACTTGCGAATTAGGCTTCTCTTTTTCAAATTAAACCCTTAATGAAGGGGGAAATATTTGGGATAATTACATTTAAGTCTTATATAAAAGAAAAAAAAGAAGAAATAATTATTGAAATTATCAATTGATTCCCTTCAACTTGTCATTGATAATTTCAGAAATTTTTCTTTATTTTTCTCTTATGTATGATTTGAATATAATTATCCCTTATTAACCATTGAAGCGATCATTACCTTGAAAATTAAACAAATATCATACCTGAGAAGCCAATTATCAAGCTTTTCGGCATATTTGGTATGACGTTTGGATTGTTTATAAGTTGTTTTTCAAATAAATCGAGATAAAACTCCTCTCACATACTTACCTCATATACCGTAAATCACGACTGAAAAACTGTTTTTAAACATTTCAATCACTATTCTAAACAAGCGCTTTATTCGGTTTACGTCTACTTTATTAGCAGCCAAGTTAACTTCATCAAACTCTTGCAACCTAATTCAACTTTAAAATAACAAACAGGAAAACGGTAAGTAGCATTAATATTTTAAATAAAGAAAGAAAAATTCAGAAATACACAAAACCTAATGCAGATAATAATAATAATAATTGTAGGGTACACATCATACCATTCAATGATTATTAAATAACGGTGGCCCTATAGGTATATAGCTGGAGTACATCCTAAGGCAAATAAAAAGAAAGTTGAAGGCTAATTAATCAAAGGCTTTCCTTAAGTACCACCAACCAATTAATAATCTTCCAGTTACCTGGATCAATTCATGGCAGGCATTCTAATAATCCAAGAGCCGCATATAGATTAGGGAAAATTCAAAAAAAAATACGTTGGAATATACAAAAGGATAAATAAAAAATGCGAAATTCCAAAATCCCAAATCTGTGAGGTGTCAATACAGTGGAGGAATCTGGGATTATGAAATCTTGGTGAAAAGATGCCCCTGCCCTTCAGCTATCCCTTTCTCTCAACTCGGAATAACAACACATGTTTATTTTTATTAACAACATCGTATTTTACACTAACAACTCCACATTCTTTTCTCACAGTAACAACACTGATCTCTATATTAACTATTGTTCTTAAAATTGGATCGGACCGGCCGGTTCGGACCGGAAACCGGCGAACCGGCCAACTGGCCGGTCCGGTTCAACCAGTGGACCGGCACTGTTCCTACCCGGTCTGACCCGGGGTTGACCCGGTCAACCCGGGGTGAACCAGTGCAATCCGGCCGGTTCACGGGTTGCCTCTTTTTTTCTTTTTTTTTAAATTGCTTTTTTAAGCTACAAATGGCATTTTTCTTACTTTTTTTTTTCAGAAAAATTATTTTCCTAAAGTTTTTTAATTTTCAATGAGTTTTAAAAGGATTATGGAATATTTTTGGCATTAGTTGAAGAAACATTCTTATGTACTTAACAATATTTTTGTGGGTATTAGGTTTAGAAGGTTATATTGGACTATTGGTTAGAAAAAAACTCTTATTTAGTTTTTTAAATGGTATGGATGAATATTTAAATTATATATATATTTTTAATTGACCCCGGTTTGACTACCGGTCTGACTCCCGGTTTGACTCCGGTCTGACCCACTGACCCTTGTCCCAGTACCCCGACCGGTTCAGTGCCCGGTCCGGGTTTTAATACCTTGATATTAACAACATCATAGTTTACATTAATAATTTAACTTTCTTATTTCACAACTTCATATCTCAAAAGCCAACACATCCCAGGGATAAGTTTGAAATTCACAAGTTTCAGGGGTCAATAATAATGCCGGTTTCTATATTGACAATATCATATTTTACATTAACAACTTTACTTTCTTATTTTATAATTTCATATCTCAAAACCCAACACATGCTATGATGGATAAGTTTGAAATTAACAAGTTTCAAGGCCAATAACAACACCTATCTCTTTATTAACAACACCATATTTGAGATACAAAGTTGTGAAAGAAGAAAGTAAAGTTGTTAATGTAGAATACGGTGTTGTTAATAAAGATACCGGTGTTGTTTTTTAAAAAAATAATTTAAAGATAAATAGAGGAAAAATAGTTGAAAAGTACTCATTCATAAATGTGACATAGTTGAAAATTTATCCCATAATCATTGAGTCAACTACCTCTTCTTGATATACAAGATTTAATTAAAAATAATTTATAAATAAGATCATAATGATATAGCTTATCCTTATAATCACCGCCAAGGTTGTGAAATACTGAAATTCATTAGCTTAGCTAAATTCATGATAATGACACAAGCTCATAATGTGAATTCAAATAGTAAACTGCTAAGCGTTTATATTTATCAATCAATAGGCATAAATGATAATGATGTATAATTAAATAATTAAAATATAAAAATAGCAACAATTTGATTTAAATATATTTTAAATCAAAACAATTAAAATTAAATAGGTCAATATTTATTATTTATCATACTCAATGAAGGTAGTAAACTTTGTATATTGTTGTTAAACTTGTGAGTTGACTTTTCAAGCTTATATTTTTTATGTTTCTAACTTATAAAATTGAGTCGAGTTATTAGTAAATCTGAGTTAGTTGTAAATTTGGTTAAACTCGCGAGTCTACACACTGAATTTACCATTTTAAAATTTATAACTTATAAAATTGAGTTAGTTTATTATTAAACTCACATTAACTTTTTTAATTTCATCATGCTCAATGACTTTATATATGAATTTTATAAAAAATTCTTTATTAAGTATGATAAATTTGTCCCAAAAATATGATAAATTATAAATATTGATGGATTTAATTATAATTATTTGGATTTATAATATATTTAAATCAAATTATTGTCATTTTTATATTTTAATTATATATTATTAATACCCATTTAATATTAAAAATAAACTTTTACAAGTTTACGTTTATTTGCGTGGGTGTCCGAGTTTGACAACCTTATTATAACTATGTTAGTTGTTTCTTTATTGGTTTGGATCGTGAGACAGGTTGTAAGAATAGGTTTTTTATTTATGAGAGTATTGACTGGATCTAGCTATTAGTGAATATATTATGATTTTGCGATTAATAAAATTTACTAAAAAAAAAGGACATTTTCTCGTAAGGGCAATGCATCTTAATTTTTAAAAAGTATCTCAATATTCTTTTTACGCAAACTAAAAAAAAGCAACGCGTAGCGGATGGGTAGATTTATATGTCAATATGGGTATATTTGATATATTATTTGGATTGCTTATAAGTTATTTTTTATGTAAATCGAGATAAAATTTTTTTTACATATTTATCTCGTATAACGTAAATCATAATTAAAAAATTATTTTTAAGCATTTCAATCACTATTCCAAACAAGCATAGGATTATTCTTAAAAATAATATGATATCTTGTTTCCTACACAAATTCGCCTATATATATAATTAATTAATTATCTCAAATCGATTAGACACTATTCACAAACAACACCGACAAAAGCACAAGAAGTTGCCTACCAGAACAAAAATCTTGCATCCACTTCAAGCAAACTAACAAAAAATTAGTATAAAATATCAGCTTAAAATTTTATGTAATTGTAAACCGTCAATTAAATATTAAATTCTAACATAATAACAATTGACCTTTTTGTCTATTTTTTCCCGGTAGTAATCCCATTTTGACATTTGTTTTTTTTGCCAAACATTTTGACATTTATTTTTTTTTTGCCAAACATTTTGACATTTGTTAAGACATCTTTAAAACTAACCCGATAAGTTGTCGTTTGTCATTAACGTTAGAGCCGTCAAAACGGGTCCAACCCGCGGGCCCGCGGGTTGGGACAGGGTTAGGGTTGGCAAAATGCCAACCCGCAAAAGTGCGGGCCGCACGGGCCCGACCTGCGTGGCCCGCGGGTTGGCCCGCAAATTTTTTTTTTTTTTTTAATATAATAATTTTACAATATTTATAAGTTGTCCACTCCTATTTTGGTACTACCCAATTCAAAGAGAAAAAATCTTAGCCTTTTCCCTTCTTTTTTAAACAAAATTATTATATTTTTGTTGTTTGAGGATGAGTTTATATTTTACTTATAAATTTTAACAAATTTAATAATTTTATCTCTTAAATTGTGAATTATGTTTTTAAATTTTTATAAGAGGAATGATTGATGCTAGTAAAATAAATTTAATAATTCATATATGTGTGTCTCGTATTTTCGACTACCTTCAAAAAATAAAATTTTTTTTTTTTTGGAAAAAATATGCGGTCCCGCGGGCTGGCCCGCAACCCGCACCCTGCGGGTTAGGGTTGGCAAAATGCCAACCCGCAAAAGTGCGGGCCGCACGGGCCCGACCCGCGTGGCCCACGGGTTGGTGCGGGCCAGCCCGCAACCCGCGGGCTGGCCCGTTTTGACAGCTCTAATTAACGTAGACATGTGAATGATGAAGTTGTAAACAAGGACTTAATTATTAGGCTAAAAAAAGGACTCACTTGCTAATCTATCAAAGGGAAGAGAGATATTCGATAGAAACACAGAATTCAAGAGGGCTTTTTCAATTTTGACACGACCAAATCCATAGATCAGTGCAAATTATTAATGAGGAATCGAAGATTCTTAGTTTTTACTCCCGCTGTCTCAAATCTGAATCCTTATCGCTCTCTGTAAGATTAGTCAACGTCTCAAAAACTTCTCTACTCTGATTACAAATCTCTTGTTCTCTGTGGGTCTCCTTGTATAAGGACGAAGAAAACCTATCAGCCATTGTTCACTTACCCAGAAACTCTGCATCTGACAATTCGTCTCAAGAAAAAAACAGGGGAGGGAAGCGTCTAATCTTTCTCTTGTTTGGGACTAAAGGGCTTGATTTGGATGGTCAATGCTGTAAAAAAGGAATGACCAATGTTCAGGTTCAAGATATTGAAATGACCCAGGTGAGTTATGTTGTGAATTTCCCACATAGGATTTGTTGATTGCCCAACATTCCTTCGGTTTTTATGCTATACTAACTGCAAAAATCTTTACAGCTAGGGTTCTTGCTAGCATCTTTGTTTAGACAACTTTGTGTTTTGATCTTGATAACTAAGTACTGTATCAAGAGGTTCCTGCTATGTTGTTGAAGTTGTGATTGATATCCATTGATCTAAAAGTTGTTTGTATATGATTTTTACTTATAAAGGTTGTAGAATTATGCTTGTGACACTCCTGTCTTCTGTTTCTTTATCCTGTGGGAGTATAATGGCATCTCACTGGTTACTACTTTGCCATTGTACTCTACAGCTCAAATCACGACATGGATGCAATAATGTGCCTAAGCCTTAATGCTTTCTTGCTTGCATTTTTACATGCTGAAGCTCAAGACTTTAAAAACTACGATGGAAGTGTTAGTAGTGTAAAAAAGCTCAATGCAGAAATTTTATTTGCTTCTCTATGCTGTTGATGATTGCTGTAGTAATTTAGTCATTGTTAGCTAAATTCACCCAAAATTCTGATTTGTCTTCCAAGTGTTTTGTTCTTGTACTGTGTTCATGATTTTGCAAGGACGGAGGGTTTGCTAAATTTACATGATTGTTTATACATTTTCTGTTTAGTTTCCTAGAAGTTTCTCTATACCAATTTGACTCTCAATGGACTCATATAAGAATGAATCAATCAAGATGTATTATGAATATACGCATCCAAACACATTTATCAATAACTATTGTATTGTAACCCATTATGTTCTACCGAATATTGATGTCATCAAATTCAATTCTTGCAGACAATAACCATCTGACATCCAGTCTTGAATCAAGCTATGATGTCGGGACATTTGGTATTATTGGTGTTGTTGTTGGTATCTTTGAGCATTGACCATGTGTGGGGTGCAAAAATAAGTCATAAACCTCCATGGAGGATCCACACCCTGTTCTCTGTGGAATGCCAGAACTACTTTGACTGGCAGACAGTGGGCCTCATGCAAAGCTATAGGAAGGCCAAACAACCAGGACCGATTACCCGTCTTCTCAGTTGTACTGATGAGGAGAAGAAAAATTACAGAGGGATGCATTTGGCTCCCACGTTTGAGGTGCCCTCAATGAGCAGACACCCTAGAACTGGTGACTGGTAGACTTCTGTTCCAAATTTTATCTGCTTTAGGAATTTAAATTCAATTATGAATTTTTGGTTAGTTGCCTTTCTAAATGAAGTTTTCTATCTTTGACTAAGTTCTGATTGCCCAATGCTAGACATGATAGTTATTTTAAAAAAATTGGTTCTGCATGATGTTATCTTGTACATAGTTATGTAACTGCTGCTTCTGTTGGTACCTCTGGGTCAGAATATGGAGTTTTGGAAATTTTGTATGCTAACTTTGTGGATTTCTGTGGTAACGAAGGGGCTGTTTGGTACACAGAATTGTGAGGCATGGAAATGGTTATGAAATGAGGATGTGGATGAAATGGATGGGAAACAAATCTCATATATCCTTATTTAGAAAGCAATGCAGAGCTACATATACTGTTGAATTTGGATAACTCGAGTATGCTAGACATTACATACATTAAAGATTCTCACTTTTGTTGCACTCTGTGTGCATGTGTATGTTTCCTTTTCCCCTTCTGTATTCAACCAAAAAGTAAGCACAGCTCTGGACTTTGGTTTGCAATGATGGTTTAGTTATGGTCACTACAATTTCTACTCCTTGATTTTTATGTCATGCCTTAATTAATTTTGAGGTTAACATAAACTTCCTTGATGTCTTCTTTGAATTCACATTATTGAACTATGTTCAGTTGCACGTACCTGAATTTAAAGGCTATTCAACATCAGCTAAGTAATTATTCTGCCATTCGTTTGGTTGTACCTTGGTATTATTGTCTGATTTTGTCTGTGTTTCTTCTCTCCCATATTCCACTTCAGTAAAGAATTTCAAAATTTGCCTTTTCTTAAATGAGATATGTGCATATCATTTTATAAAATGGAAATCCATTTTCTGTGATAGAGGTATAATTTATAAATCATTTATTTACCATGCAGGTACCCTGCAATAAACAAACCTGCTGGAGTTGTTCATTGGCTTAAACATAGTAAAGAAGCAGAAAATGTTGATTGGGTGGTGATACTGGATGCGGACATGATAATTCGTGGCCCCATTGTCCCTTGGGAACTTGGTGCAGAGAAAGGCAGACCTGTTGCAGCATATTATGGGTATTTAATAATTTCTTACTTATCCATTTTATTCACTTTTTTCCTTAGTGGTATAGTGTAAGCAGCATTTTCACTCCTCACAAACTGTTGAAATGAAACAGCTTATTTAGTATCGATCAGTTATAACTAGAGTGGTACTCATGCATTTACACAGAACTTGAGATGAGCCACATTGTTCACAGCTTGTAAATAGTATGACTTCCTACAACTTTTATAGAGATAATGATAAAGGAGTTTTAGTTGTCTATGGCTGTTTATTTACCTTCATAATATTTCTATTCAATATTATTTTTATTGGACAGAGAAGGAATGGGTTATTGTCTATTTGTATTGGAAATTAGAGAATAGGACTTTCAACAAACCTTAACTCGCTTTTGACATTGGCATTGTGGTCAAGTTATGAAATTTGAATGTTTGAATCTTATTAAGTAGCCCATATATATTGTATTGTATATTTAGTTTTCTTTCATATGACTTATTGTTAGAAGTTTCTATAAGCATAGCCAACATTTCTCCTTCAGATATTTAAGAGGCTGTGACAATATTTTGGCCCAACTACACACTAAACACCCAGAACTTTGTGACAAAGTTGGTGGTCTTCTGGCAATGCATATAGATGACCTGAGAAAATTGGCACCTATGTGGCTTTCGAAAACAGAAGAAGTGAGAGAAGATACAGCGCACTGGGCAACAAATATAACCGGTGATATTTATGGGACAGGATGGATTAGTGAGATGTACGGATACTCTTTTGGTGCTGCAGAAGTGAGTTTTCTGCCCTATTCTTTCTTTTTTCTTTTTTGTTTGTGAGCACCACAAATTTTTTTTATTATTTGTCTTACTGCTCTAACCCATCTAGCACAGCTTTAAGTGCTTGACTATTCAGTATTTGCTGGTTACTTTGAGTGTTTCCTTTTTCCTCGTTTCTTTGACTCCCTTTTGGGGTTTTCCCCACCTGTTCCCAGGTTGAACTTCGGCACAAGATCAATGATTACTTGATGATTTACCCTGGTTATGTTCCGCGAGAGGGAACTGAGCCAATTCTGCTTCACTATGGGCTGCCTTTTAGCGTTGGAAATTGGTCATTTAATAAACTAGCTCACCATGAAGATGATATTGTTTATGATTGTAACCGGCTCTTTCCAGAACCTCCTTATCCTAGGGAGGTCAGTAAGTCAACTTGTTGAAGGAAATTAGGGTCTTTTTTCAAAGGCAATTATGCTTGTTGGCTTGGGACTAATTCCAGTGTTGTTGACAAATGACAAGCAAGCATATCGGTGTTTGCATTATTCATTATTGTAAGCTTGATGTCATTTTTGTGGACTCCAGCTGGTTCCTTAAGCTCAAGTTTCAATCCCAATATTTTTAATTTATGTACAGGACATGTTGGATCAGTTTTCTTTCTTCCTTTTCATCTCTTTATTTTTATGTTTAACTAGGGGGCTTAAATTGGAAAAACTTCTTCTTGCAGGTAAGGATGATGCAAATTGATCCTAATCAAAAGCGTGGGCTGTTTCTCAGTGTAGAGTGTATGAACACTTTAAATGAAGGTCTTTTATTGCAGCATGCAGCTAATGGTTGCCCTAAACCAGCATGGTCTAAATACTTGAGTTTCTTGAAAAGCAAAACCTTTGCCGAGCTAACCAAGCCTAAATTTGTTAATCCTGCTACTCTAGAAATGATGGAGGATAAGGCTATCGTTCAACAACATGATGATGATGATGATGATGATGATGATGCCAGAAAGCCACATCCTAAAATCCATACCCTTTTTTCCACAGAATGCACACCATACTTTGATTGGCAGACCGTAGGGCTTATGCACAGTTTCCGTACAAGTGGGCAACCTGGAAATATCACTAGACTTCTCAGCTGTAATGATGAGGACTTGAAACAATATAAAGGCCATGACTTGGCACCCACCCATTATGTTCCATCAATGAGCCGCCATCCATTAACTGGCGATTGGTAATTTCGATAAGCTCAGTTGTATTATGTTGGGTGTTAGTCCTCTTAGTTGGCTGCTTGCTGTTATCTCACTAGAATCTCTATGAGCTGGTCTCCTTGAAATTTCTTTCATTGTCACTGATGCTTTTTTCATACTAGCCAAAGTAGTTATTCACCTGAGTGTTTTTCTTTTTTGGCCAATCGACTTTTCTGTGATGATCATTGCTACATAATGTGATTTGTAACTTGAAAATAAGATCATTAGTGTTTTGTGTGCGACAGTATCTTCAGCTTTTAGTTCTAGATATGTCCTGTCAGAATCTTTCCAGCCTCCTGAGCTGCTTGATGTGACTATTTGACTCTCATGCTGTGATTTTGATGTCCTAAATATACAGATGAATATTGATCTTCATTTATTCAATGTGTTTGGTGGTGATCACATTTCATTCCACACAAATTTTGATTATTTATTTACCGCCGTGGAATTGCTCATATTTTTCTAATGCTGAATGTTGCTTGCTTAAAGATATATGCACAATAGGGATAAACCATATGGTTACATCATGCAGTGTGAAGTTATTGGGAGGTTGTTTGTTCATAGTTTTTCTAGTTTTTATGCATGATTTAGATTTAGAGCATAACAAGTATTGAAATTTTCTGTTTCATATTAGGTATCCAGCAATTAATAAGCCTGCTGCAGTGCTTCACTGGCTCAACCATGCAAACATCGATGCAGAATACATAGTTATTCTTGATGCTGATATGATCTTGAGAGGTCCAATCACACCGTGGGAGTTCAAAGCTGCCCGTGGCCGGCCTGTTTCTACTCCATACGAGTGAGACCAGTGAATTTAACTTATGGTTGTGGTCTCTAAATGTTGCTGCTGATGTAACAGGCAACATCAGTAGCAGCATGCACGCATAAGTGTCTATTTCCTTTTCCTGTTTTAATGTCCTCTATTCTGATTATTAATCTTATTACTCATTCTTTATTACCCCTCCTTTTCTCTGTGCAGCTATCTTATTGGTTGTGATAATGAGCTCGCAAAACTTCATACTAGCCATCCCGAGGCTTGTGACAAGGTTGGTGGAGTAATCATTATGCACATCGACGACCTACGACAATTTGCTATACTATGGCTGCATAAAACAGAGGAGGTCCGAGCCGATAGAGCACATTATTCCAGAAATATAACAGGAGATGTATATGAATCTGGGTGGATCAGTGAGATGTATGGTTACTCATTTGGCGCGGCGGAGGTAACATGCTATTTTTCCTTTTGGTGCATTTAAGTGTGTTTGGCATGGTAACAAAACTGACTTTTTCAACTGAAAAGGTCAATTTAGATCCAATATGATGTTTGACATGGTTTTGAAAACAACTGACTTTTTTTGCTTAAAAGCCACTTTTCAATATATCATCTAAACAAATTTCTGTCAAACTAACTTTTTATAAAACCTATCTAAACATAAATCACATTACATTAATTGATTTTTACCCCACCTTCAGTTTGTAAAAGTAGGTTGGGAAAAAAATCACTTTTGCCCATGTTAATCCAAAGGAGCCCTAAGTTATCCCAGTATGTTGTGTGCATTTGTATTCTTATTTTCTACTCAAAAGTATGAACATGTTTAGTATCTACAACTGACAATTCTCCATTTATGCAGTTGAATTTAAGGCATCGCATCGAAAAAGATATACTAATATACCCGGGATATGTTCCTGAACCTGGTGTCAAATATAGAGTTTTTCATTATGGATTGCTCTTCAGAGTTGGGAATTGGAGCTTTGACAAGGCTGACTGGAGGGAAGTTGACATGGTCAACAGATGCTGGGCTGAGTTCCCAAACCCACCAGATCCCTTAACGCTCAATGATTCCGACGTGGATGCTCGGGAACGAGACCTGCTCAGCATAGAATGTGGAACAACACTCAATGAAGCTCTGCGCCTGCATCATGAGAGAAAGAACTGCCCCATTGGTGGTTCCTTGTCCAGTTCAGAAGACAATGCAGCCAATGAAACAGGAGGAGTTTTTTCAAGGAAACTAGGCGACTTTAATAACGAAACTTCCGCTTCAAGAAACAATCAAATGTCATCAAATTCTGAGAAAGATGGGATGCTTAGTTCTTTCAAGTTCTGGGTGATAGTATTATGGGCATTTTCTGGCTTGGGTTTCTCTGTGGTCATTTTTCTTGTTTATTCAGGTCATAAGAGAAGAGGAACAAGGATGAAACACCATAGAAGCCGGAGAAGAAGCTTGTATCCCGGTTACACGGAAGTAAACAGCCGTGATCGGCAAAGCCGTGGCGTTGATGTGCCTCTGTAACATCTTTTTTTCTTTTGTCACGGTGTAAAGCTGAGAGGTCAGGATTAAGACTATAATATATATCGTGCGAGGATGACAATCAGGTTTGTAAGCCATAGAGTTGAGTGAGCTAAAGTTATGGTTTAATGGGTTTTCCTCTGGTTGTGCCTTGCACAGTTTTAATGTTGTAAACTCATTTATAAACAAATTTGTCATCCATTCTTCCTCCATAAGTTTGAAGTATTAATTATTAATAATAGAAGCTTAAACCTTTTTTGAGTGCCACAAAATCGTGCATGTTTTGTCTGTATAATTGTTTAGTGGTGGCAATATTATTATTTTTTTCCTAATTATAAAATGCCGTCCCTCTTTGTTTTTCAATCAACAAGTGGTCACTCCGTGTATTAAACGAGATGAATATAATTTATTGATGATAAAATTAGAATAATATTTTGTAACATTCCCCTTAACTGAAGAAAAATCACATAAAGTGCTTGAATATTTTAAAATAAAGAGATGCGTTTGTTGGAAAATTATGTCTTTATGAATTAAGGAATTTATGTGAAAATGTTGTGTAGGGAGTTAAAACCAAGGTGATGTCCTTTTAATTTTTAAAGACATTTATGAAAAGGTATAATAACTACTACTTAATGGAAGGTTGTGTTGTTTTTAAGAAAATCATGCATACTATAAAAGTATAACCCTTCATGAAATATTTATTTTAAATAACCATTGGTTGTTAAGGTTATGTTGGTTTATGGGGGTTCATAAATCTAATGTAATTATGACTTTTAATTGAAGATGTGTTGCTTCAAGAGGAATCACTTCAAGACACCACTTCATGGTCTATAAATACTTTACACCATCACTTCATTTAAGACAGACAATAAAACATAAAAAATCACATAACAACAAGAGATTAAACTAATTACTTTTATCCTTGAGTACACACAAAGATAAAGTCAAATTGTCATTTTGTAAAAGTGATTGTTGCCTTGATTTGAGTGTTGAGAATGCAATCCATATTCAATGATTTTTATTGTATTCTGCAAGAAATTCGCCCTCCAATTCAAATCGCACCCTATAAGAAAGATATAAGTAAGGGCGAATTAAGCCTAAAGGAAAATGCTGCCCATGCCTTGAAGACATTGTGCATTACTTTATTCTTTATATATTCTTCTTATACTCCTCAAAGAACCAGTCCCACCAACACAAAGAAAGCAATGTAGTGAGTGTTTGAGAAACCACAAAACCGTGGTTTTAGAAACCCTTTTCCGCAAACTGAGAAAAAACTATTCTTCAAAACTAATCCAAACGTGCATGTAATCAAAGTTAGAAAAAAATTACATCTCCTAACATTAAAAGATATGGTGAAGGAAGGAAATATAATTATCTAATCAAAGAATTATGATCACTCAATCAGTGAATTTATAAGAAATATAAAAAAAAGGAAAGTATATGTTAGCATTAAAAGGGAAGAAGATAGTAAAAATAAGAAATTACTAATTCACTGGAAATCCATTGCAACCATCAAGCCCTTATTCATAATCCTAATAAGCATATTTTCCAAAAAAAACCTCTTTTCTTATTACTATTCCCACATGTCAGTATAAAATAATCAATAATAATTTGTATTTATTGATTAAAAGATCTAAATCGACTCATTTTCTTATGAACTAAGTATTACAAGTTTTTAAGGATAAATTTGGGTGATTGATAAGTGAATTATGAAGAAATATAAAATAGGAAATTATGAAATAATGAATAATAAATTTTATTCATTGATTAATAGACCCATGCCTTTTTCTAATGTATCGGGTATTACAAGTTTTTAAAGATAAAATTGATTGATTGATTGATGATTTCATTCTGTTTATTAATCATAAATGTTGAGAGATATTATATCTTACACCGAAGTAAAAGCCTCTGAATATTTGCAGTTGGATGCTGGCACTTGTGAAAATGGAGAAATGATCAGGTACATGAACAGGAGGGCGGCTTACCTCACAATGCAGCAGAAAGAATCAGAAAATACCTCAGTTACTACAAAGAGAAACGGGGAGGGGATAATCTACGACCACTCAGTGGAAAAGTCGCAATGATCTCATGGAAGCCACCACCGAGGGAGTGGTGCATCTTCGAAATATCAGAGATTTGCTAATAGGCTAGAATATGATCAAATCCAATCATAATTAAATATAATAATACAACAACCGCGGGTTGGCGCAAGGGATTAGGGAGCTTGTTTTTCTTTAAGCATTTTAGTCCTGGATTCGATCTTTGGATAGTGTGTATGGAGAAAATTTATTTGGGAGGCTCATCCTTATCTTAAGCTTAATAATACCTGAAGAGTTAGTCATCAGGCTTGTTTAGGAGGAGACCCTGCATAACAAAAAAAAAAAAAAATACAAGAAGAAAAAACCTCCCGCTGCCGTTATTATCTTGCACAAACTGTGGCTAATCCTATAATCTAATTAAATCTAATTATAATTAAGATTCATTAAGAAGAAGAAGAAGAAACCCCGCTGTCCTCTCCGTATCTCGCACAAACCACTGCCTCTGTTTCAAAACTAGTCTTGCTCTCAACAATAAATCAATTGCATAATATGCAAGCACCACCATCTATTTGATAATAAAAATTAAAAACAAAACCTTTAAGCTTTTATGTTTCAAAAGGAAAAACCTCTATCAAATAACATTAAATAAAAAAAAATAAAAATATTAGACAAACCACTCGTATTAGAGTATTAATATATCTTATAAATAAAAATAGGGCTAAGCATCAACAAAAGTGATTCAGTTGATCCCTACAAGTCTCATGCCCTTATTGGAAGCCCCATAAATAAAAGGGAGAATGACGCAGAGTTCCCAAGGAATAAACAAAATCTCAAAAATGTCCATTTAAAAAATTAAAACATGAAAAAATGATTTAATATATTGTAAAAACCGAAAACATATTTAACAAATTGTTATTTATTTTTAAAGAGGCTCTATTGAGATTTTGTTTGATCTTAGAACCCCTGCGTCATTCTCTCATAAAATTAGGTTATCTTAAAAAAATATATTTTTTATATATAGGAGCCGCGGGAAAAGGTTTTTTTTTTTTTAAAAAAGAAAGAAAAAGAAAAGAAAAGGCCTTTGATTCTTCCTTAGAATCCGTAGTTGTTCGAATTCACTGTAAAACCCGCTCTTGTATAAAACCCTATTCGTTTCCGTTCTTCCCAAACGTCTTCTCATTCTCATTTCCTCAATATCATGGAATGGAATCCTCAAACCCTCCAATTCCTCTCCGAATGCTTCCTCCACACCCTCTCTCCCTCGCCGGAACCTCGCCGCCGCGCTGAAGCATCTCTCGCTGAGGCTGCCGACCGTCCAAACTACGGCCTCGTCGTGCTCCGCCTCGTTGCCGAGCCTGCCATCGATGATCAGATCCGTCAAGCTGCTGCCGTTAGCTTTAAGAACCACCTCCGTTTCCGATGGGTGCCGGCTGCTTCGGACAACGCCAATGTGCCCACTTTCTCCCCGATACTTGACCCGGAGAAGGAACAGATTAAATCACTGATAGTGCCGCTGATGCTTTCGGCCAGTCCCAAGATTCAAAGCCAACTTAGTGAAGCTTTGGCTGTAATCGGTAAGCACGATTTTCCGAAATCGTGGCCTGCGTTGCTTCCTGAGCTCATTTTGAATCTTCAGAAAGCATCGCAAGCCTCTGATTATGCCTCTGTTAATGGTATTCTTGGTACTGCCAATTCTATTTTTAAAAAGTTTCGGTACCAGTATAAAACCAACGATCTGTTGCTTGATTTGAAGTATTGTCTTGATCTTTTTGCGGCACCTCTACTGGAAATATTCCTCAAAACGGCTTCTCTGATTGATGCGGCCGCAAACTCTGGTGGGCTTGCTGGTGATCTCCGACCCCTTTTTGAGTCACAGAGGTTGTGTTGTAGGGTATTTTATT
The DNA here is from genome assembly GCA_963210345.1 of Inga oerstediana. Classification (NCBI taxonomy): domain Eukaryota; kingdom Viridiplantae; phylum Streptophyta; class Magnoliopsida; order Fabales; family Fabaceae; genus Inga; species Inga oerstediana. Next base: position 4,123,807 of record OY723408.1, read on the forward strand.
CATTAAATTTTCAGGAGCTTCCTGAGTTTTTTGAGGATCATATGAAGGAGTGGATGACTGAATTTCAAAAATACCTCACTACAAGTTATCCCGCACTTGAGAATAGTGGTCCTGATGGTCTTGCACTTGTAGATGAGCTTCGAGCTGCAGTTTGTGAGAATATTAATCTTTATATGGAAAAGAACGAGGAGGAGTTTCAAGGATACCTGAATGATTTTGCACTTGCTGTGTGGACTTTACTGACGAATGTGTCCCAGTCTTCCAGCCGTGATCAGTTGGCTATCACAGCAATCAAGTTTTTGACCACTGTTAGCACTAGTGTGCACCACACCTTGTTTGCTAGTGAAGGAGTTATACCACAGATTTGTCAGGGCATTGTGGTCCCGAATGTAAGGTTGAGGGAAGATGACGAGGAACTCTTTGAGATGAATTATATTGAGTTTATTAGGAGAGATATGGAAGGTAGTGATCTTGATACTAGGAGGAGGATTGCTTGTGAGCTTCTCAAAGGGATTGCAATACATTATGGGGATTCTGTGAGAAGCATTGTTTCCGCACTAATACAAACATTATTAAGTTCCTTTGCTGCAAATCCAGTGGTAAATTGGAAGGACAAGGATTGTGCTATATACTTGGTAGTTTATCTTGCAACCAAGAAGGCTGGTGCTAGTTATGTCTCAACAGAACTTGTTGATGTTCAGAGCTTTTTTGAATCTGTTATTGTCCCAGAGCTGCAGAGTCCAGATGTGAATGGGCATCCTATGCTTAAGGCGGGTGCTCTCAAATTTTTTACTATGTTTCGGAGTCATATATCAAAACACATAGCATTAAAGTTTTTTCCAGATTTGGTTCGTTTCCTCTCTGCAGAATCAAATGTTGTTCATTCTTATGCAGCAAGTTGTATTGAAAAACTCTTGTTGGTAAAGGATGAGGGTGGCAGAGCCCGTTATACATCAGCTGACATTAATCCTGTTTTCCCTGTGCTGATGAACGGTCTTTTCAGTGCCCTGAAGCTCCCAGAGTCTGAAGAAAATCAATATGTAATGAAGTGTATCATGAGGGTTCTTGGGGTTGCAGATATATCTGTTGAAGTGGCTCGAATTTGTATTGAGAGTTTAGCCTCTATTCTTGGTGAAGTTTGCAGAAATCCTAAAAATCCCATCTTCAATCATTATCTCTTCGAGTCTGTGGCGATTCTTGTAAAGAGAGCCTGTGACAAGGATTTGTCTCTTGTACCTGTTTTTGAAGCAAGTCTTTTCCCTAGGCTTGAAATAATATTGACCAATGATGTTACTGAATTTTTCCCGTACACATTTCAATTGCTTGCTCAGCTTGTTGAGTTGAACAGGCCGCCTGTCCCAGCAAGCTACATGCAGATATTTGAGATCCTTTTGTCACCTGATTCTTGGAAAAGAGCTCCAAATGTTCCTGCACTTGTGCGTCTTCTCCAGGCCTTCCTTCAGAAGGCTCCACGTGAGGTCAGCCAAGAGGGTAGACTGACTATGGTGCTTCGCATATTTGAGTTACTCATCCAATCTACTGGCACAACTGAGCAAGGATTTTATGTGCTCAATACTGTCATCGAGAGTCTTGAGTATGCTGTCATTGAACCTGAAATCCCTAAAATTTGGACCACCATTTTCACAGTGCTTCATAATAAGCGTACAGTAAAGCTTATAAAGTCTCTTTTAATATTCATGTCACTCTTTCTGATTAAGCATGGTCCTTCTATCCTTGTTGAGACTATGAATCACGTGCAGGCTGGTGTATTTACTTTGATTCTAAATCAAATTTGGATTCCTAATTTAAAGCTTATTACCGGAGCTATTGAACTCAAGTTGACTGCTGTTGCTTCAACTAGACTTATATGTGAATCTCCAATCTTCTTAGATGCTGCAGCTGCTGAATCCTGGGGGAAGATGGTTGACAGCATTGTCACCCTTCTTTCACGGCCTGAAGAGGATAGAGTTGAGGATGAACCTGACATGCCAGATATTACAGAAAACGTGGGTTATACTGCCACCTTTGTTCGTCTTTATAATGCTGGAAAGAAAGAAGAGGATCCACTGAAAGATATAAGAGATCCAAAGCAATTTTTTGTGGCTTCATTATCCCGACTTTCTTCACTTTCTCCTGGAAGGTACCCTAAGGTCATTAGTGAAAATGTCGATCCAACAAATCAAGTGGCATTGGTTCAGCTCTGTCAAACTTATAATCTCCCAATAGCCTGAGTAAGTAGAAGCAAATGATGCTTTATTTCCCTTTTTTTATCTGTTAATTATTGGATTAGAAGTGTTCTGACGGGGTAATAGTTTTGTCGATTTTGTTGCCAATTCAGAAATTAGAGATCTTTGGGCTTCATTTGATACCAAGAATACCAGTTTTGATTTGTTTATCTTGGAATTTGTAGGCCATTTAGTTATATTTGTGAGATTTTAGTGTGGGATGTATTTCATTGTTGTCAAATAACAGGAAAAAAATCTGAGGTGAGGTTGACGCTTGTCATGCGCTCTAGCTATGAAGATTAAATTCCTCGTAATGCGTACAAAATTTCTCTATTTTAGTCTCTATTTTCTCCAGTTTCATAGGGTAAACTTTAGTGTAATTTTCTCCATTGCCGTGACTGAATAGATGGTCAACTTGTCTTTTGCGCATGAGCTGTTCACTTTTTATGACATATTCTGATTCGGGTCCCGCCATTTAGTTCAAGTCTAACTGATTGCCTGTGCTCATTGGTGCGCGGCTATTGTGGGGCGCCTTTGCATGCAAGATGCTAGAATATCACGCTCCTTTGGCATTTTGGTGGAGAAATTACCACATTTGATCTTTTGTCATCTTTGTGCATGTGTGTGTAGTGGCAGGGACTGAGGTTGAAACCTGTGTTACAAGTGCACGTTTTTGTGTCCAATGATCTTATTTAGTGAGTGGCAGGGGCTGAGGTTGAAACTTGTGTTATAGGTGCACTTTTACGTGTCTAATATGGTCTTCAATCCTCATTCTCATTCTTATATCTTTGTTATGCTTCAATTTTCTAATTTGGTTGAGAATGAGTGATATGAGTTCTTTCCTTAATAATCCATTTGTTCTACTCCACAGGATTTTCTGCGGGAACCGAATTAATGGATTGATGTTGGGTTCCGAAGAGTTATCTGCAGCATTCATGAGTTAGGTGATGGTACTTCCCTTGTACGATGTGAATTAAATCAGTATTCAATCATCCATTTTTGCTCCTGCCATGATTTTGCATGAAGAACTGGGATTTTTTGTTCGAATCTTGGTTGAATCCGTGAGATCTGTGCATGTGTTTGGAGTGTCATGTGATCTGTTGGGTTTAGGTGTAAAATTATTTGCTGTTCTTACCATTCCATGTCTTGCTGTTTTTCTTATTCAGTATGCATGAGCAAATTGTAACAAATATTGAGGTCCAGTTTTCTTTTTATAAGATTGCATGTGAAATTAATTTTCATGTGCAAATCTTGATTCCATATTTTAGCTTCTATCCAACATTTCGCGACCAAAAAATTATGGAAACCTTGTGACACTTAATGCGACAGAAGTCCTTTGACAATAGTCAGTTACTTGGATCAAGTTTAAAGGTTTGTTTTCTGGTTTTTTACTAAGAATATCATTTTAATTTAAATTTTAAAAGAAGCAAAATGGTAGGTTTTATTTATAAAATGCATTTGGTTTAATATTGATTTATGCTTTCAGCCTTTCACCTGCGTTGTGTGTATCAAGCGATCTAGTAGAAAATTTCCCGATTTTTTTATCTGAAAATCAAGCAACTTTGAGTTGAAAGCTGATTATTGCAAAAAAGAAAAAACAAGCAAAACTATTATTGATTATTAATAGTTGGTGCATGTTAGGAAGTGGTCAATGTTAATTGGGAAAGAAGATATTCACGTGGGGATTGCCTTTTTTTTTTTTTTTGGGACCAACACTCGGGGTCAATTGATTGAGAACTGCTTCAATTATGTTTGTGGGCTTCCTTGATGTCCAATTTTGTGGGCTTTTTAGAATTGGATCAGAATCTGTCGGGCACCAATGAACCATAAAGAAGACATCATCATTTTGTGGGCTTCCTTAGAATTGGATCAGAATCTGTCAGTCACCAATGAATCAAAATTATGTCATGTTTGGTCACATTTTATTTATATTCGGGAAATATTGTACCCAAAAAGAAATTGGGTGATATAATATTTGTTTTTTATAATTTCCATTCATTTTGGTTTTGATCCTTGAAGTTTAAAACTTATAATTTTGATCATTCAAATTTATCTCCGTTTAAAACGTTAGTCCCTATAATTCGAAAAGAATATGTATATGAAAAAACATCCGAGGAGCAGGCAGAGGGAGTACATCAGATTTAATCCTTTTTTAAATAAGCAAACATTTTCTTACACTCTATATAGTAACAAGGATGAGGCATATTGAAAACATAAATAATCAAAGCCTATAATCATGCCATTGATGATAAAAATTTACAATTAAGTGCAATACTTTGTGGGCAAAAAAAAAAAAGGTGCAATACTTTGATTGGGCCTTTCCCATTGGGACTAGTAAAATTGTTATTGACGCAATAGATTTATTTTATTTGTTCGTTTGTTTATCTATTTTGCAATACTCATGGTGATAATACACATTGACATTAATGAATTTCAATTACTCTTTTTGTAATAAATACAATCATAAACCAACATCGAAGATTATGATTAAGACAAAAAATTTTATTCAGCCATTTCAAAGGATCATCTTTTTTTTTTTTTTGGATCAAAAAAGGATCATCTTTTCACTCATCACTTTTTTGGATGACATCCAAAATTCTTCATAAGATTGTATTGTTTTCTTCTTCTTCTTTTTTAACAAACTCTATAACTAACTGTTAGCTCTATTTTTTATTGTGATTAATTTTTAATAACTACCCACTCCGATCTCATATAATAGGGTATCTTTTAGAAGGTGTTCTTGATCTTTTTTATAATACATATAATAGTTTTAAGGAGTGTTAAATGCTTTTCTTTTTTTTTATTTCCGGTATATAAAAAATGCTTTTCTTTCATAGATATATACCCTATTTAAGAAGGGTAATGTGAGAAATTAGATATTAATATGACATTAGAGTTCAGTATTATTAATGGACATAGTATTAGAAATCACTTGAATTTTATGACAAATTTAATTGTTTTTATAGTTACGTGTAAATTAATTATAAATGACTTATATCTGGAATCGAAGGAAGCACTAGTTACTAAATTATGCACATGCCACTTGATAATATAAAACTAGTGTGCCTAATGACCAAAAATTTTAAGCACAAAGAAGAAGATACGTAGTATCGTAACTCAACCAATCCATCTCTTGCACTCACAAATTTCTAAGGCACAATCCACAAAACGAGAGAAAGAACAAAGGCAAGCTGCAAAGGAAAATCACTGAGAGAAGATGCCAAGAAACAGAGAGAGAGATTATATATATGGAGTTGAATAACAAAAAGACAATAATTTCAGGCCTAATTGACAATGTTATAAACAAATGGCTTTTTAATTAAACTAACTATAAAAAGTACAACCACACAAGCCTGCTTCCACTAAACATTCTTTAATTAACATCTTTTTCTATGGTATTAATTAATTAATTAACCCTTAAACAAATAATTTCTTGCTGTGGATAATGGTTCTTTGTGTCTGAAGACACTTTCCCCCATCCCATAACATCTCTCTGTTTTTTTTTTTTTTTTTTGTTGAGGGGACAATCATGTTTCCTCTGTTTGATAGGACCCTTTTGGCATTTGGCTTAGGCCTCTACATTTATATCACTCTACTACATGGTCCCCCCCACAATTATTTTTACTTTGCATTATTTTACATTATAATAGAAATATGAGGTGCGAAATAAATTTGGTTGTACAAATTATTCACTAATATGTTTTTATTTAAAAACTTAATAGAAAATGTTTTCAAAATGCATGGCATGCCTTTATTTTGTCCTTTTTAGATCATGAATGTTAATTGCTATTGCTTGGTGCAATTTGATTTTATTAAGTTATTTATTTCTTTGTCTGTTTGTTATCTGCTATTATATTGCATATATGCTTCCCTTTATAATACTTTAAATTAATCTTAAATTTTATATTGTCTTCTTTATTCTCCCTTAATCCTTCATTGGGCAATGATCCACAAACATGATTTTGAATTTCATTGTATGCTTACATTGTTCTTTTATTTCCCTTTGACAATTAGTTGTTTCCTTATTGGTTTGGATTTTAGGATCGGAAAAAATTGTTTTTATATATAAACAATTTATCATAAATTATTTTCAACTTAAACTCAAGAACTCACCTTTAACTCATTCTATTATCATAAATTATTGGATTAAAATATCAATAAATAATTTATAAATATATATATGTAAACCCTCTTTAAATTTTGAAAGTTCCGTGGCAATCATAACTCACCTGACTCTTTTGCTAAGTAATAAAAAACATATATTTATCTAAGAAAGGTTTGCCCTCATTATATTGTAACATTAATATTACCAGATAAAAATATTATTTATTTTATTTTATGTTAATTAAAAACAATTACCAAACTATTTTAAAAGTTGAAGTTTTTCTTTTCATTTTTTTAAATAACGCTTAGTGATTCTTAACACATCAATTTTGGATTAAGAAGATGATGAGAATAAATACTGTACGTTGTCCGTACGCTCATGCCCCATTAAGTTTTTGCAACTGTTCGATTTCTTTTTTTTCTTTTTAATAAAAATAGAGTTTTGAATCTGTTTTTTTATAGAACAAAAAAAAAAAAACTGATAAGTAGGAAATGATCTAAGCAAGATTTTTCTTTTATAATATATTTAATCCTTCGAACACCAAAAAATACATCAAATATGAAAATGCATTATTTTATCATATCTAAGCAATGCGGGCGTATATATTCCATTCTAATACTATTAAATTTCATGCAAGAAGATCTAGTGTCATGTACAATCAATAGTTTAGTCCAAGAAACAGCCTTATATACTATAATGTTTATTTTTTCTAGTATTTTTCCAGGGGTAAAATTTAAAAATGTAAAAGTACATTTTATTTATTTGAAAAGCAAAGCCACATTAGGCATCTGATTCTCTGTAAAAGCTTTTCACATCTTTTCAACAATAACATTCACGTATTTATTCAAAAGATGAGGATATTTAAATACGCCTAAACCTGCTTGTACAAATTTATAAGTTTGAAATTTATAGAGTTTTTTATAAAATAAACGATAAATAAAAAATAAGTTAAAAAATGAAATTATCCTCTCCGTGTCATCATCACCATCTCACTTTAAAACTTTTCCCAGTACTTTCATGTAAAAATAAATGCAGCTTGTAAAGGTAAAAAAAAAAAAATACAGTTTGTTAACTATTAATTTAAAAATATGATGATTTGCCGTATTTAAAAAAAAAAAGATGATCATAGTTGTTAAAATAAAAATGAATTTTGATTTTTGACAGAATTCAATGGTGTCGTTTAATCTATATAACCTACTCTAATTAGTGGGATAAGACTTTATCATGGTTGTTATTGTATAGTTCAAATAAAAAATGAAAAAAAAAAAAGATATGTTATAAAAATGGTAATATTCACAATTAAATATGAAACTTATAATACATCATAAATGGTATGATTTACTCTAAACTTTATACAATATATTAAAAACGCATGTCTCATTTAAAATTAAATATAAATGGCAGGAACCAATGAAGGCTAATATACACATAGTTGATAAATATAGGAGTTTTTTTTTTTTTTTTTTTTATCCTTAGTGGACCATCCCTTATCCGGCTCTTTTTTTAGTTTTTGGTTTTTTTGGCACAGGTCACGAAGTAACCGACTAATTCAAACGGAAGATTTCGTCAGATCCACTTTGTGGAGACACTCCTCCCAGAAAAAACCTCTTCATCTTCCCCCAGGACTGAACCCAGGAATGGATGAGTGGGCGCAGTGCCCTTTACCATTTATGCCAGCTTCCGCTAGTAACGAGTTATATTTCACAAGAAGATTATGGGTTCAAATTTTGTCATTGATACGAGAAGCCCTTTTAAACTTTTAGAATTATTTTTTATGAGCCTTAAAAAAATTCAACTGATATAACTTTATTTTCAATAAATAAATAAGAGGAGAGTTATATAATGCATACCTCGTTGGATGTGCAAATGACCTACCACAGTTTGGAAGGATACAAATTAATATCACTAATATAAAATGTTTAGTAAGTTATGCTATCTTTTTAAGTGATGAAAAAAGTGGTTTATTGATTAAATCTCATACTTGAATTTGATATAATTAAAAATATGACAATATTTAGGCCAACTTCTTTACATCTATTATGTCAAAATTTTTAAATCACACATAATCATGTGTTATATTTTAAAAATATTATCATTTAATTATAAATCTACTTGATTATCTGTGATTAAGTAAATTGATATGATGAATGTAAGAAACTTAACCTAAGTTTTTCTTTAAAGTATGTGTAATTTGATTAATTAAGAAGGGGCCCACAAATTAAACCTTAAAAATAGTGAGAATGTGGCACTCTCGTAATAATCGAATCGTCCATCGTTGTCTTCACATGTTTTCTTTTTTTTTTTTTTGGACAAATCTTCACATGTTTTCCAACATCAAATAATAATTATTATTTAATTTTTTTAATACACTCTTTATTTAATTCATTTTATGGATATGGATGTGCATATTTCTACTTACTAATATAGCTAATACTACCACCTAATCATGCTCATTCTTTATCAAAACCTAAGCCACTTTGCACTAACACCTACGTTCCCTGACCCTTCTTTTACCACCCTAACTCAAATGTTACTGGTGGATTATGATAAAAAAAAAGATTGATTGGTTTGGCGTTGATAAAATACAACCCATTTTTTGTTAGGACGTAAGCTTGAATCCTTTTTGTAATACGCAAATCTTATTAATAATTGTGAAACTTTCATGGAGAAGTACTTTCTAAATACTCCCTCCGGTCCTAATTATAAGATAAAGTTGACTTTTTTGGAGAAATTAAGGAAGCCAATTAAATCACTTTAGAGTATTTATATTTTTAGTATTTTTGGATTATATATTAGTTTATTAATCAAATTATTCAGTTTGAAGAAAAAAATATAAATATAAATATTCTAAAGTGATTTAATTGACTTCCTTAATTTCTCTAAAAAAGTCAACTTTGTCTTACAATTAGGACCGGAGAGAATATCTCTTTACTCATTTTTTTGAGTTGCAGTGTTAGAGTTTTGATTAAACTCTAAAATTAATCAATCAACATTGGTCACAGTGGAAGACGCTTTGACAGTTACCTAAGTATGTAATCTTGAATTTAAGTTTGTATGAATATAGAAAATGTTATTAGTAGAGTTACTTCCAGTTGAAGCCGATAATGTTCAAAAATAACTCAATTAGTCTCCACCGTATTATTCTCTTAAAAAAGTTGAAAATTGAAAAGTTATGAAATCATAAACTGAATTGGTCTTCACACGGGATTTACATTCTTAATAACTAGCCCCTTGTTCAGATGGGAATAAAAGTTGGAAGGGAAGGAAATAAGAGAGAAAATTGAGGAAGCAAAATCCTTGGAAGAAAATGTCACCTCTCCTCTTGTTTGGATAGAAGGGAGAAATCAGGAAGGAAATAAAATAATCAAATACCTAAATGACTAAAATACCATTACAATTATATCAAAATATATCATGTTTAAAATGAAATTAAACATGACAACAAAAATAACATTTTAAAATTGCCTATATATAATTAAAAAAAATTTAATTAAATATATTATTTATATCTAGGTTATGCACATTGCAGCTGGTTTTTTCCCGTATAGTTTCATGACCTGTACTATATTTCCTAAATAGGATAATTAATAGGGTACAAGAAGGAGACATTATTTTAGGTTTCCAAAGACAATTACTAATGTGAAAAGGGAGTTCATTTTTCTCACTGTACCTCCCTATGTGTCATTGATAACCCAAATTAATGGGAACATTATATAGAGAAAGACTCTGGTAAGATACCAATCTTTATGGGAAAAATAATAAATTAATCGTGAGGAGTATAATCATTTGAGTCATGAGAGGAAAAAAAAAACAAAGAGCGATATTCTTTTCCAAACGATACAATAATTTCTGATTATTTTGTTTTTTATTGGCAGTGATGGAGGGATCTGATCCCTAATCTCAATGGAATCTATCAGATTTTACATGATAAGCCAATTGATCTTTTAATTATTACTTTATTTTTTAAAAAAATGTGCATATTTGTTAGACTTTAATTAAGTGGAGGCAAGGAGCTATTTCATGTTTATATAATGTTAATGGTGAAATTTTGGAGCAAGTGTTGTTGGCCATTATAAATTGCTTAATCATGGTGGGGTCCCAATAATTAGGAATTGCTTACACTAATTAACCCCACTTTCATATATAAATAATTATAATTGTGTTGTCCTTAGCCCTCCACCACACTTTTTGGTATTTTCTCTAAGCAAATTAATTTCTTACATTTGTAAGCTTTGTATTGTTCTTTATTACAAATATATATAGCATAAGAATGCGTGTTAATAGGTTCGGTTGATTTTATTCTCATCAAAAATCAAATCCAACCCAACGGTTTTACCAGTTGTGTAGACATATTCGGTTGGTCTACCACAATTGATTTGATTTTAATTAGTTTGAATTGGCCTACTTCAAATTTGAAATGTATGCAAATTTTATAAAATAAGAAAAAAAAAATTTGTTGGTGAATTATAGTATAACTTATAATAGATTTGACCAATCAAATTGGGTAACTTGAGATGCTTTTTATTACATTTTGAAGATTCATTATATGTGATATTTTCATTGACCTGCAAGTTGATCAAACACATTTTTAGAAATCCTGGGTTGAAAATTGTTGTGTGAATTTTAGAATTTGGGTTTGTGGAATTGAGGCAAGTTGAAATCAATTAGTAGTACTAATTATTTCCAAAATATAAAATAAATACAATGACTTTGAACCTCTTACACGGTTGAATTAAACTTATATATTGGCTTAGAATAAATAAAAAAGGGTTAAAGTTGATTTTTTTATTAAAGAAAGACTTTTAGAAAACCTACTGAGTACCATAAAAAAATTGTAGGGCGATGTAATACATTTTTTTTAAATCGGCACAATTTGACTATTTTTTAACTATCAACATTAACTTAGTCCAATATACTTTTTGCACCTAAAATTGAGTGTTAAAAAAGAATTGTATGGTATTAATTTTGAAAGCTTTTGCGCTCTGAATCTCAAATGTAAAAAAATATCAATTTTGAGGTATTATGTGGTATATTTTTCTACAATTTTTATTTATATTATCCTTAATTCATTCAAGAACGCATCTCAAACTCAATAAATGAACATTAGTCGAGTTTAATCCATAAGTAGCGCTCACTTCAATTCTGCCTATAAGTCATATTCTTTTTTTGATGAAAACCTACAAGTCGCATTCTAAAAGCAATAAATAGGTATTATAAATCACCAAAAAGGCTATTAATTAAATTTTTTTTCTCTAAATACCCTTAATTGAAGCCTGGTGTAATTTTTTTAATCTCTTTCATTGCTTTTGCTTCGAGCATAGTTTCAAATGCATGATTTTAAATATAGGTAAAGCAAAAGTTTTTTTTTTAGATCAAATCAATAACTTTTTTGTTAACAAAAGATCAAATTAATAACCTAACCGCATCTCTTTGGTTCTAATGAGATAAGCAACCTCAAATAATGACCATTTGCTGTATCGCTTAATAGATTTGTTTACCTATAACTATAAGAAAAAGCTTTTAAATTAAGCTAAAGTATATATTTAATCATTTAAATTTCACATGAAGTATATTTTTGGTTTTATATTTCTAACACCGTTAATGTTATTAATAGAAAATATTGACACAACAAACTTAAGTAATGACTATGCAACTAACAAAGTATAGTTAAATTTTATTTTTTTTAATGTAATACATATAGATTATTAAAATAAAATAAACTATGCAAATAAAATTGAGGTTTTGCTATTTAGATTAGTAAATTAATATACTTATATTATTAAAATAATTTTTTTAATACAATCGAGTTTTTTGATTCTTATTGCTTCATTAGATTTTTAGATATTTTTTAAATTTATACATATTTTAAATTTAATAATATTAATATTTAATTATACAATCATCATTTGCATTTATTGTATCAATATTTTCTGTTAGCAATATTAATTATGTTAAAAATAAAGGACCAAAAGAAAATTTTATAAAATTAAAGGGTTAAAAATATATCTTATATAAACTTAAAAGATTAAAAATATATTTTATTTATTTGTCATTCATAAATTAATCATTTTTCACCCGGCAAGCTTTTGGCAATTACTTGTCTAAATTCTAAACGATCAATCATCACTCTTGTACGGAACATCTTATTTGTACGGCCCTCGGATGCTAAGGTCACTCACAAATAAAAGTTAATAATATTCAAGATACGGCTGTGACTACTTACAAAGATTAAAGATACATAAACTAAAGCAGAGGAAGAATGAGTCAAAAAGGTTTGCTTAGTGTAGAAATTTAAGATGCTGAGAAGGAACTTGTTAATAAAGATTGGCTCTTAAAACATATGTCTTTTCCTTTTTAATTTAATAATAATAAGAATCCAAGAAATCTAATAAATCTCTCACCCCCAGATGCATATTCTTGATCGATAATTCTTATTTGATAATGATTCATTTAGCGCATTTATTTTATTTAATTATATTAATTGGATGCTTTTGGGACAAATTCTTGTTATCTGTAAGTAAGAATTTACAACCTCGCTAATCCCATCCGCCCACTTGTTCTTTGTATGTATTATTATATTACATATCTTTCTATACTGTAAATCTGGTCCACAACATCTACTTTTTTAAAATTATTTAAAAATGTTGACATGGGATCCACAGTGAAAAAAAATGGGTGGTAAATGCGAGACTTACAATAAAAAAAATGAGCTAAGAAACCATTATGAAATCATAAACTTAATCTACATAAATTGTAAAAACATCGGAATCAGTAATGAAAAAGTGTTTGTTATTTAGATTTTTATTTACACGTAATAATAAATGGTGATTTTTATTCATTTATAAATGACGCAAATCGATTATAAATATAAAAAATTTAAATTAAAAGTATAAATTATTATATTTTGTTTACAGGTATAAAGATTTGACTCATAAATATGAAGTTTATGAGACTTTTTTGTATTTGATTTTTTTATCCGGAACTCTGAATTTTTTGTCTGCATTATTTGGAGAAATAATAGGTAGAAGCCATCAACATATGCAATTAGCTAATTTGCCCAGACAGTTTTAGACTGTGCCCTTACTGGGAATTTGGAGAAATAGTAGCTACAGTCTAAAATTGTCTCCACCATTGTCAATTGTTAAATTATTTGTTTTTTTTTGGTGAACATAACTTATTATATGGTATCTGTTGACATATTTAAATATGGACAAGACAATGTTAGTTGTTGTTATTTAACTCAATTGACACAAAACACCCCTTCAAGTCTTGATTAAAGTAAAATGTTACGAGTTTGACCCTATATGAATATGTGTGTGTTTGGTATTATTTATTGGAGGTCAATAAGCACTTATTACGTAAGTCGAGATAAAACTCCTCTCACATACTTACCTCGTATACCGTAAATCACGATTTATAAGCACTTATCACCCAAAAATAAGCTATCCCAAATAAACACTATGATGTGTGCATAAGTTTCTTCTCACATGAGAATGTATGAAAAAAATGTTAATTATTGAACATTAGCCTATCTCATTATAGTCTTGAAAATTTTCTTCATTTATTATTTTCAGAAACAAAACAAAATAATTTTGATTTAGTATTCTGCTATCCTTTATGTTATTTATTATTGGGCCACACTTATTTCAATTATATTATTTTATAATATATAACATACTTTGTTAAGTTGAAGTTTTTTTTTATATAGTATTCTACTTAATTATAAAAATTTTTATAGATTCAATTGATATTGACCAAAGCTAAAATCGCATTACCATAAATATGCCATCCTTCATTGATATTTGATATTACTCAAAATGAGTTTTCAAAATCATATTTCATGCAGAGTTTAAAATATGTTAATTTAACATCAGTATTATTACAAATTTTGTTACTTTTAATTAATATTTATGGTCTAAATTAATATATTATTAAATCTGAGAATTGAAATGAATTGTTGGATCGATTATGTGAGATAAAGTAATAATATCTTATTATTGCAAAAAAAATGATATGATCTATCTCTAAGTTGAACTACTCAAAAGTACGGCAAAATGTTTATAAAAATTAAAATTGATATGATGTGAATTATGAAAATTAAAATAAAGGAGTGAATAACACAGCATTGATTGCGCACTGCGCAGCACAAAAAAAGTCTAAGAATGGGCCTAACAATCAAGCTTACAGTAGCGGAAGATATAAGCAGAAAAGTTGGGCGTACTAAGACTTTAATTAAACTTAGTTTAAGAATATAATTTGAATCCCACTCTACCACTAGGGCCTTTCTTAATACATAATCAACATTAATAATATTCCTCCTCCGAAAAGATATATATTAATATATATTATCTCATTCATGTGCTCTTACAAATTATACGATAATCATAGAATATTTGATCTTCCTTTTTTTTTTCGTTCTCTTTTTTTTTAATGATTTATGCAATGGACCATTTTTGACCTTCGGTGCACCCACCTTCCAGGTATCCGGCGTTAACTTGAAGGCCAACGCCGGATTTACCGACATGGGCCCCCGACAACCGACTAGTCCTGACGCCCCCAATCTGATAGGTCCGACAGGAATTCACCTCTTTGAGGCGCCACAGGGGAGAGAGCTCCCAATGGATTTTTTTTTGTTCTCTGAGGCTGACATCCGTTCGCAGAAACAAGATCCTTATTAAGCTTCTTAATCAAACTTTAATTAAAAAAATAATCAAACGTTCATCATGACTGACCTCTTCGCCTCCCATTTAGTCAAAATTTGAAGGAATATTAAGTCACGCTTGCACGTGCATTTACCCCTCCCAACAAATAACTAATTAGTTTATATTAATTATTACATATGTTCCTTATTAATATAAAATCTAGTTTGTGCTTTAAATTAAACTACAAAACTATATGCATACCTCGTAGTATTTATTTTGTATTACTTCATTCCGTGTCATATTTGAAATACAATTTTTGGGACCATGCATTATTAATAATAAAAATTACACATGTCAAGATTTTAAAAAATAAAACGCATTTTTACATGTTTATTTTCTTTAACTAATTTTTCATCAACATAATTTTGTTATGTTCATCTTATATATAGGATCAAAGGGTATATACAATTTTATATTTAGCACCATTAAAAAACACTCTCATAAAGACTTATATCTAGGACATGAGGGGTATAGATCAAGCAACAATAATCTTGATAAATTTTTATTTTCTTATTCAAAAAATTATCCATAAAATAATGTTTTATTTTATTTTGTTTATCGCATAAAATAAGCACTATCTTTCCCTAAAACACACAAGCATGGTCAAGGATATGTGTTGGTGGGGCGGCAACTCGTAATATGAATAAAGCTAGCTGTGGAGGTATGCTGTGAGATCACCATGTAAAGGTTTAGGAAGTGTTTATGATGAGGCTACATCAGGGAGATGCTTTAACAGCTGAAATCTGGGCATGTCTTATGGGTTTGAAGAGAGCATGGGACTTGGGTAATAAGAAGGAAGGTGGTCCTACTTAGTGACTGCTCTGAAGCATGCAAGTTGATAGAGCAAGGATGTAATGATGAACACCAGAATTACTCTGAATTAGAGGAAATCAGAAGCATGTTATCAAGGAATTGGTAGATAGAAGTGAGGCTTATCTCAAGGGATATGAATCTAGAGGCAGATAACCTTACGAAGTGGGCACTCAACTTTCCTCCAGGATTCCACCCTTTTCCTTCTTATGAAGCTGCTGGGACGTTTAATGATGAAATCACATAGATCTAGTTTATCTTATTAATTTTATTTTTGCTTTGAATTTTCATTGCATCGAAAAAAAAAAAGCACTATGATCCGTGAGTATCGTTTCACTGTGTACACCTCGCAGCGTTAGGTTCGATCACATAGCGTTACTTGGCATATTTTTTTTTTATACTATTTCTCTTTAATTATTCAAAAAGTAAAAGGCTGACACATAATAGTTATTGGTGATGCCCATGTGGTCCAAATGCAGAATTTGAAATACTGTTTGGAATGTTTGCATCATTTCCATTTCATTTCTTCCTTTCTATTGACTTCCGTCTCTATGAAATGGTCCCCCCTAAAAAAAGCTCACATAAATAAAACTTATTGCACAATAAACATCCAAAAATCCCATAACATTAACCTTTAATAAAAATATTATAAGAAAAATTCTAAAAAACCAATTATGTGCATGTGTTATACCAGGTGGGGCAAGAAACATGCTGCTTGTGTCCTGCCCAGGCCATTAAGGCAAGGCATATTTGAGTTAGTGTGAAAAAAATAAGTTTAAGTAAAGAGAGATAAAACCCTTTTAACACATTTATCTCGTATATCCGTAAATAGCAATAAAAAAACAATTTTTATTGTCAATATAAACAAGAAAACAATGGCTTCAACATAAACCATGTTATTAATGGCACAAAAAAAAGTCATGTTATTAACAGGGTTTTGAAATCAGGTTAGACTGGCCAGTTTAGCCTAAAAACCGGCAAACCGTTTCGATCTAAGCATCAATCTAGTTCACTATTTTTTTTTTTTAAATTGATGTTTTTTTTTATTTTTTATTTAGAATTTCATAATAATAATTCTAAAATCTTCAATTTCTCACCGATTTAATCCCTAATTAGCTCTGGTTTGATTCCAGTTTGACCCATTAACCCTGATCCAGTACTCTGACTGATTTAGTGGTCGGTCCGGATTTAATAACCTTGATTCTTAAGAATTTTTTACACACAGTATAATATTCTATATATACTATATATGTATATACTGTTGCTGAATTTTACATTTATAATTTTTTCCATGACTGCCTTCGCCCTTCCTTTCGATCTGATTGCTCTGTCCCTCACCGCCTCCAGAAATTTCTTCTTAAAGTCTTGTTTGGATGTAAATATATGTGTAAAATGAAGCAAAATATGGCAGTTAAAAAGTTCTTCTATTTATAAGTAGCATATTAGAAAAAGGTTGGTCCTGCATCCTCAAATTCAATTCATAAAAATTTTCCCTCCCCTCCCCTCTAAATCTCTCACACCAAACAGACCCTAAAACTAGAAGTGTCCTGATTTGCGTCTCATCAAAAAACAATTAAAAGGAACTTTTTATCTCTTCATGACTAGCAGAACAAAATATTGACAATTAGTTTTATATTTTATATTTTTTTCATGATGAAAGAAAACTTCAAAACTTACCAACTTTGTTTTGTTCATAGTAAATATGTTCTTAAAAATTAGAATATCAATATTATTTTCTAATGAAAAATGAGATCAAGATTAGAGTGTAGTATATGTTTGCCTATATTTAAATAAACAAAGGAATAAGAATGAATAAATTGGATGAGGGAAGAAATGTTGAGACTAGAGGGGAGAGAGCACGTGGGTTAGAAAGCGACCACACCACGTGTATCGCCCCTCTCTCCCCTTCCTATCATGACATGTACCCCCTAGGACCACCTCTCTCCTCTCTTTCCATCCTCTTTTATTTATTTATTTATTAGAAAATCAAATTACTTGTATACACATCATGAACTATTATTATTATCATTAAAAAAATACTTCATTTTTTAATAAAAGAGCTTTATAACAAATTTTTGTTAAAAAAAATTATATTTAATATTTAAGATACAATTAATAAGTTTAAAGATTTTATTTAATCTGAATATCCCTTTGGTCTTTAATATAAGACATATTTAGGGAGCTAATTTTGATTATGAAAATTTTTTATATTTATCAATTTTTTAAATTTATTTTTATTAATATCCTTTTACAATAATTAGATAAGAGAGGGAATTAAAAAAGATAATTATAATATTTTAAAAAATATATATTATAATTATTAAATTAATTAATTTTTTTAATCTGATCATATTAAATTAATACATGAGGCAAGAGTATTGAAAATAGGTTAGCAATGGCAAAAAAAAAAATGGTTAGCATTGGTAGGAGTAGAGCCGAGAAATCGGGCTGAGCCCGTCAAGCTGGCCCGTTTAAGTCCTGTTAAGTCTTGGGTTGGGCTTATAAATTGAAGCTTTTAAAGAAAGTCAGGCCTAAAAGGGCCAGCCCGTTAGGCCCTTTTAATTTTTTTTGCCCCTACCCCGGTACCCCCTCCCCGCCCCTTGCCCAGTCATCCCTTGTCCAAAAATTCTTGATATTTTTACTCTTCAAGTAGAGCCTACTACATAAAGTGAAGCACAATCAAATGTCCTTAAAGTTGATGATAGTGGTGAAGAAGATGAAAATTATAGTCGTCACACTAATATTGTGTAGAGGTTAGAGTGTTTAGTTTCTTGCCTTCTTATGCTTTGGTCTTTATGTAAGTTATTATGGGCATGATTTTACTTTTGATTATGCATTAGTAATTGTATTTGTTTAGGTGAAGAAGATGAAAATTATAGTCGTCATACTAATATTGTGTAGAGGTTGGAGTGTTTAGTTTCTTGCCTTCTTATGCTTTGGTCTTTATGTAAGTTATTATGGGCATGATTTTACTTTTGATTATGCATTAGTAATTGTATTTGTTTATTGAGTGAGACATGTTTAAACTTTAATATTGACAATATTTATGTGTTAAATTAGAACTTTGTATATCCCTTTAAAAGAAAATACGTAGGAAAAATAGTTAAATATTGTGAAAAGGACTTTCTGACCCTGTAGGCAGGCCCTGACCCTGATGCTCTAGTGCCGGGTTTTAAAAAACTATAATTTTTCTAACTTTAGACCCTTTAGGGCCGGTCTTTTTAGGTCCTGATCCGTCAATGACCGGTGCTATTTCCCAGCTCTAGGTAGGAGGGGAAAGGGCACGCGCTTTGGGGGAGAGTGAATAGGAAGGAGGCGTTGCCCGGTTGGAGGAGGACAGCAAGGTAACGGTGGAGTCGTCAAATGAAACGGAACGGGAAGAGAGGATCACGTTTCCCGTGGCGCCGTAAGGGGCTAGTGGATAGGAATGCATAATGATGACACGCATTCAATGGTATGCCCCCTGGACCCTTCCTTGATTTTCTCGTCATAGGTACTCTTCCTTCCCAACACCAACATCCCTATCACTCCTGTGCACGCATTTTTTTTTTAACCTACCAATCCCTTGTAAATTTTCTGAAAGTGTTTTCGTTGAGGTAATTTAATCCGAACTGGTTAGTGAAATGTTTGGGATATTAAATCAAGGGTTAGCGGATCAGAATGGAGCTAAATCAGGACTAAATAGGTGAAAAATGGAAGATTTTAGACTTATAATATAAAATTATAAAAATAAATTTAAAATAAAATGAAAAACTTGACCCGGATTGAGTCAACCGACCGGACCGGTCTACTAGCCGGTTTCCGGTCCAACTGGTCTGGCCCGAGTCAAATAACACTGATTTTCGTGCAGGCCACAAATCCCTCTTCATACATGCCGCCGTCAAGAATCAAAACCTTGAGTAAATGCTCAGGAAAGTGTCAATTGTAATACATGGTAAACAAAAAAAAGTGTCAATTATACTAGGTCCTGTATATTGCTGGGAATACGGGCTAGTCCACGGGTTGCGGGTTGGCCCGCACCAACCCGCGGCCCGTGCGGTGCGGGTTGGCAAAATGTCAACCCTAACTCGCAGCGTGTGGGTTGTGGGCCAGCCCTCAAGCTCGCATTTTTTTTTGAAAATTTTTTTATATTTTTTAAAGATGATTGAAAATATGAGACACATATATATGAATAATTAAATTTACCTTCCTAGTATCAATCATTTCTCTTATAAAAATTTAAAAACATAATCTACAATTTAAGAGATAAAGTTATCAAATTTGTTAAAGTTTATAAACAAAACATAAACTCATCCTCAAGCAACTAAAATATAATAATTTTGTTTAAAGAAGAAGGGAAGAGGCTAACATTTTTTTTCTTTGGATTGAGAAGTACCAATATAGGAGTGAAAAACTTATAAGTTTTATAAAATTATTATATATAAATAAAAAAATTTGCGAGCCAATCCGCGAACCTGCAGGCTGGCCTGCATCAACCCCCGGGTTATGCGGTGCAGGCCTGTGCGGCTCGCATTTTTACTGGTTGGGATTTTCCCAACTCTAACCCGTCAAAACCTGCGGGCTCATGGGTTGAGCCCGCAAGTTGGGCCCATATTACCGGCTCTAGTCCCGTGGTTTCTCACTTTTTACATTAACCAAATTATAATATACTACCACTTTGGTCCCTATTATAAGTTAATTTTTTTAAAAAAAAATTGATCCTAAATGTAAGTCCACTTATGTGTTATTAACGAATGTTTTCCAAGTTTTTCCCTAATTTAATTCTTATTGGAAAGAGAGAAAGACGAGGAAGATGTGAGAATGATTTACAAGTGTAAATAGATTTTTTTTAATAAGGATAAACTTGTAAAACTATAAGTATATTTAATGACTTAATTAACAATTTTTTACATGTGAGAATTAGTTAAAGCAGGCTTATAATAAATACTATAATGGTACATAGATACATTAATGTTATAAGTGAGATCAAATTCGTAATCTTTTACGAACTTGTTTAGAATGAAAATTGGAATATTGAAAAACATATTTCAATGGTGTATTAGGTAAGTATATGAGAGAAATTTTATTTTAATTTATGTGAATAAACACCTCCAACCAAGCATATACTCAAGAAAATTTTCATGATATGATTATATTTTTGTTTTTATTTACAGTAGTTGAAGTATAATATACACTATGAAATTTATAAATCAAATTAACACGATAAGTTAATATCATTGATAATGTAAAATATATCTAATTTAATTATATTGTTTATAAATTATGAATATTTCTGTTATTTCTAAAATAATTTTTTGCCGGGTTATTTTTAAAATAGTGCATAATATGTGTATACAATTATTTAATATAAAATGATTTTGAACTTTTTAAGGAAAAAGATAAAAAATATCACTTAAACTTTAAAATCATATATAAGTGATTTCTTATTAAAATAAATTATCAATTGTTATACTCCTGTAATTGATCTCTATACTCTTATTTACTAAAAAACTAATTTAAAATTTTAAAATACAAATGATATCGACAAATAAAAAAACATGTCCATCCTTCCTTTACTGTACCGCATGAACCACGTTTTTTAATCATTGTTTATTTTTTGGTTAAGGAGTAATTTTGCTCCACAAGTTTTCTCTGAATGACAATTTTATTCTGAAAGTTTTTTAGGTATAATTTTACTTCAGAAGTGTAAAATCAAATATATTAAGCTTTTTAATGTTACATGTTATCTACATCATTTATATTAAGGTAAAAATTTACCCTGAAAGTTTTAAATCAACCTTTGAAAAAAAATAAAATAGGTGGCACATGAACTTCAGTGACAAATTTGTACCTTGACAAAAATAACATAAATGACATGTTAACTGTCAATTCAGTATATTTGATCAATTAAGAGTTAGAATTAACTAAGATAATGATCAAGATAAATTATCCCCTATAAAACTTTTAAGACAAAATTATCTCTTAACCCGTTATTTTTCAACCGTATATATTCCGTTGGTCAACCTGAAACAGTTTAATATGTTGGTTTTTTTAATTAATTTAGTGCGAGAAAAATACTTCGCATTTATTAGCAGGCGACCAAGATTTGTTTTTTCATACATGTTCAACCGGTTCGGGTTGATGATTCAAAGCGTGTACATCTGGGAAAAAATATGTTAAGAACTAATGACTTTTAATTTTTTTTATATATTACCACATGGTATTCGGTATTTTTAATTTCCCACAATTCTCAAATCAAATATGATCGTATTCATAGCAGATAATTCATAATTGTATAAATGACAATAAAAACATTTCTGTTTCTAATTTAGAGGAACATGTAGTTGGAGGCTATAAGTGAGGTTTAAATTTGACAGTTAACATGTTTGGATTAGTTTATTTTTCAAGAAAAAGTATTTATTACATAAATCGAGATAAAACTTCTCTTATATGCTTATCTTGTATACCGTAAATCACGATTCATAAACACTTATTATCTCAGACAAGCTTAGTGTTTATTTCAAACTCTGATTCGAACAAACACAAAGTGAGAAAAGTTTGAAAACATTTCAAACCTGTTTATCATAATAAAATTTATTTATTTTATAAATCAACTAAGCATGTTTTACCACAATCTAGGTTGTCTTAGACTCTTAGTAATGAGATACATTGCCCATGACTCATAAATAGTTATTCCGCATAGTCCTATGATAGCTGGTTGAATAATTTGTTTTAGTTCTGCATTTATAAATCTTAATCAAATTTATTTTTAAAATTTATAATAAGTTTATATAAAAAGAGTTTTTATCAATATGATATTTTCCATGCAAATGATTAGATAGTAAAATTTTAAAAAAATTAATGCAATTTTAAAACAACTAAATTAATAAACTTTCTTAATATTTAGACATTAGTAATCTAACTGGTTTATTTAAAAGGGGAGGGAGTATAACATACTCTAAATAAGTATATCATTATTATCTATTAAATACATATTTATTATATTTCTTGAAAACTTATAATAACAACGATTTTCTTTAAACGGATTCTGTTATTAGTTCGGTTTATTTTAATATATTCTATGACTTATATTACATTTTGTAATAACTTATTTTGTGAGGTTTTGTACAGTGTATGTCTTAGCATAGCAGCTGTAATAATGTTTTGAATGATTGCGCGCTTATTTAACGGATAATTAAAAGAAATAAGTTATACGTTTAGTTATCATTATTCCATCTGAGTTTACACAATTTTTTATTTATGATAAATATTTGCAAGATTTTTGGTATATGAAAGGAATTATAAAATATTATATGGATTTTAAATTTCCATGTTACTATTTCTTAAATTGAAAAATTTTAAATTAATTAGGTTATGATTATAAAAAATACGAGTCCTATGATAAATAAGAATAAAGTTAACACCTCAAAAATTTAGTGAAGAGCCTTATAAATAGGATAAAAAAAACCTTCTCCCGTAACTCTATAAATTAAATAACATTAGAGGAGCACCAGTAATGAGCACGATAATTTTTTCCTCAATTTTTAAGAGCGATTTGTTTTTTCAAGTAAAATAACCAAACACGTCCTTGATTATTGTGTACAAACAAGCATGAATTATTTTTGCATTAAAAAAAGAAAAATGAAAAACAGTTTCTAGTTGGCCAATGCGTAACGGAGAATAATCCATAGAAGGATACGTAGCTGAATCTCTTTTGGTAGACCAGAGGACCACACAGTCTATGCAGAAGACTATAGAGAGAGAGAGAGAGAGAGAGAGAGAGTGAGACATAGATAGAGAGGTTTGAGGCCCCCTCAACACAAACAAGGGAGAGAGAGATTGAAAAATGAGAAAGAAAGAGCGCAAGAGGAGAGAGAGACCGGGGAGCCAGAAATGAGTGACACAGAGATGGAGAGAGAGAGGGAGAGAGAACAGAGAAACAGAGCAACTGTACTATGACTCAGATAAAGTAGCCTTGGATATTTGGTCACGTTGATTCAGTTTTTTTGCAGGCAGAAACAATAATCAACGACAACGACAGCAGCAAAAGGAAGAAGACCATCATCAATCCTCCTTTGGGGCTTCTTAAAAAAAAAAACAATCTGAAGCTCCAAAAGGGGTTGTTGGGTTCTTGGAGGACCTTCATTCATTCAGACTTCGAAGGCAAGAAAAAAATAAAAAGGAGATTATTTCGGTGGCTCTGTATTTTGTAAACGAAACTTGAAGCTGCCGTGCCGATATTTTTGAGAGGGAGGAAAAAAAAAAAGAGAAAATTGAAAAAAAAACGAGAGAAAGCGCAATTCATATTCGTTACTGGAAAAAATAACTACCCGCTAATTATTATCATTACTCGCTATCGCATAACTGTTTTGTCTGGTTAGTGTTTTCTCTCTCTTGATGGGGTAATTTATTGTTGTGGCTGCGTGAATAGGGAGCTGCTGAGCTTTTGGATTTTTTTTTTTTTTTGGGTTTCTGTGGGTTTTTTTTCCTTCTTCTTCTTCGTTGTGTTCCCTGCTCTGCGACGTGCTTTTCTCTCGCCGTTGAATGGCACATCTGGGGTGTAATCTGAGAGGCCCGACGAGTTCTGCGGCGGATACAGGTCAATAATGGCTATAACTTTTATTCGAGATTACTCTGTTTGGATGCTGAGAAAGTTGTGGGAGAAAAAGGAAAACGGCTTTGTTTTGAGCAAAGTACTCATGGGGTGTTTTAATCTTTTGATGTAAAAGTGAGAGTTTCATGCCTTTTTTTTATGAGAACTAAAATGGGTTACTGTGAAAATTTTGGGTTCTGCACCGATTCTGGTTTAAACCAGAAGCAGGGGACTGACCTAGCTGAGTGAGGATTTTGATCTAGAAGAAGCTTTTGTTAGCTCCTCCTTCACTTTCTCAGAAACCATGCAGAGAAATTGGCTTCTTCTAATGTTTTATTTCCAAGTTTTGAACCTCTTGTTTATGTTTTCTGTAATTTATGTTTGACAGGTTTGGAAGATGACGATCTGTATACAGAGTTATGGAAATTATGTGCTGGCCCTCTGGTGGATGTTCCTCGTGCTGGGGAGAGAGTTTTTTACTTCCCTCAGGGTCACATGGAACAAGTATGCTCTTCATTTTTACGGCCACTTTCTTGTTTCTTTTGCCATTTTTAGGGTTTACAGTTACTTTCAGGTTCCTTCGAAATCATGTTTCCCCCCCTTATTCTTGTACTTACATAGTCAATAAAAAACTTTTTGGCGCCTGCGTTTTGTGTGCAGTTGCAAGCATCAACGAATCAGGAATTGAACCAACAAATTCCCCATTTCAACATTTCATCTAAGATTCTATGCCGTGTTATGCACATTCAGTTATTGGTACTGCCTTTTTGATTCCCTTGGGAATTTTTTCTTTGTTCGTTCAGTAAAAAAAAAGTAATTCTGTGTGTGTGTATGGAATTTAATTTTTTTCTCTCAATTTGTAGGCGGAACCAGACACTGATGAAGTTTATGCTCGTATTACTTTGCTTCCAGAATCAGATGTGAGAATATTTGCCTCCTATACTTTTTAAGCTTTAGTCTTTTCTGTCTGTTTGGCAACTGAGAACATGACATAACAGAATTTCCCATACTGCTAATTGCTAATTATTGCTAATAACCTAAAACATGAAACGTTTCTCATTCTTACATACCATCCATTAGCTAGTGGAAGACGCCTAAAATATTTTTGAACTTTAAATTCTCAAATATTTTTATTTTTTATTTTTAAATAAAGTTGAAAATTGATGAAGGGGTTTTCTGGGTGTGGTTTATGCAGCAAACTGAACCTGCCAGCTCTGATCCATCTCCACCGGAGACTCGGACGCAGGCTTTTCATTCATTTTGCAAAATACTAACAGCATCTGATACTAGCACGCATGGAGGTTTTTCAGTTCTTCGGAAGCATGCTAATGAGTGCTTGCCACAATTGGTATCCTCTGGTCACATCAATATTCAATATCAATATCAACATGATATGTTAAGAGCATATAGGAAGCTATGCTGTTTATGAACAATATAACTTATACTGTAGGACATGACCCAAGCAACCCCTACTCAGGAGTTAGCAGCAAAGGATCTTCATGGGTTTGAGTGGAAATTTAAGCATATATTCAGAGGTAATTTGAATTCTATATTTAAGCCTTGCTTCATGGATATTTTCTTAGTGGGATATTGAATATCTGAAGTATCAACTATAAAATTAAACATCATGATTGTGTTGGAATAGAATTCATAGATAGGAACATTGTCTTGTTTCAGCTCCAATACATTACGGTAGCATTGTGGTTTTCCATTTGTATTGATTAGGTCAACCAAGAAGACACTTGCTTACAACCGGCTGGAGTACATTTGTCACTTCCAAAAGACTGGTAGCTGGAGATGCATTCGTGTTTTTGAGGTACTTAAATGTTGACAGCTTCTGTTATTTTGTGCTGTATAGTTTTTGCTAGGTCCTCCTGATGAGGTTGTCTGTGGTTTTGATCTTGTAGGGGAGAGAATGGAGAACTGAGAGTTGGTGTCCGGCGCCTTGCCCGGCAACAGAGTCCAATGCCTTCATCTGTGATATCAAGCCAGAGCATGCATCTTGGAGTGCTTGCCACTGCTTCCCATGCCGTTGCCACTCGTACCATGTTTGTAGTTTACTACAAACCAAGGTCTGAAGTCTGAATGGATGTTATAATAATCTGATGCCATTGACTAGTTTGATACTCTGCCTCACATTGCCTTTTTTCATGTTGATCTGATCTAATTCAGGACTAGACAGTATATTATTGGTTTAAACAAATATCTGGCGGCAATCAACAATAAGTTCACGGTTGGCATGCGCTTCAAGATGAGATTTGAGGGAGATGATTCACCCGAGAGAAGGTATCTACATTCATCATCATCATCACCACTACGGAGTTTTGCTTTTCTTTCAGTTGGTCACTTATTGCTGTATGATCCTTTGGCCAGGTTTTCAGGAACTATTGTTGGCGTTGGTGATTTATCTACAGATTGGTCAGACTCAAAGTGGCGGTCATTGAAGGTGAACATCATTTGAAATTATTGAAATGTTGATTGTGTTCTTTGAAGTGGAGCAACTAAATTTTCTTTGTCGTTAGGTACAATGGGATGAGCCTGCAACAATCCCAAGGCCAGAGAGGGTTTCTCCCTGGGAGATAGAACCTTTTGTTGCTTCTGTGCCCATAAATCTCGCTCAAACAGCCGTAAAGAGCAAAAGATCTCGGCCTGCTGATGTTCCATCTTCTGGTAGGAGAGACTTTCATCCTAGCTTCTCTTTCAGGCTTCCTTTGGTCCTTCATATGCAAATCATAAATCCAAACAATGATTAAATCCTGATATCCTAAATATTGCTTTGATTATATCTATTCATAGAATCACAAATCCAAACAATGATTAAAAATATGTGAGATGACAAAATCAACAATAATTGACTGGTTGCAGAAATGGTTTCCAATTCAGCTGCTTCAGCTTTCTGGTATCACGGGTCATCCCAGTCCCATGAACTTGCACAATTAGGCGGCGCAACAGAAGCCCAAAGTAATGAAAACCAGGTTTTATGGAATGCAAGGCAGAACAACATAAATGGCAATGCTATGAACAACAGTAGCTCCTGCAACTCTAGAGTCCGGGTTGAAGGGCCATGGCCTTCATCACATTTGAACATCTCTTCAAACTGTTTTCCTGACCCCAAAAACAACAAGGCTGTTGCAGTTCAGTCTTCTATTTCTGGTTATCCTCCTCCTGGCTCTTCTTGGCCAAATGATGCTTCAGCTTATGATCAAGTTGAGAATGCGAAGAAATGTGAGAATCCTGTGGGGTGCCGGCTATTTGGTGTCAATTTGACTAACAACGCTAACAATGTTGCTCCTCCAGAGAAAGAATCAAGAGGCTGCACTGCTAGTCCCAGTGGTTCCAAAGAATCCGTTCCTGTTGTTGCATGTGAAACTAAGGCAAGCCAGAATCCCAATTGTTCAGTGTCCAAAAAGGAGCAGAAGCAAGAAACTTCTAATGCTTCACCAAATAATGAGAGGCAGAGCAAGCAGGCATCTTTACCGTCCACCAGGACTCGCACAAAGGTACTTGATCAGCAAAAGTATACTATATTCTAAGGCATGTCTTGTGTTAATGTGTTTGGAATCTGACTTCTAACACCTTGAAGCTTGAAGCTGAAGTAGTAGTTCAATGTTAGGATGTAACATCGCAGCGCTTCATTCTTGATATTGTTCACTTTGAAGCCCATATCATCCCTCACGGTTTTAAAACATTCTAAGAGAGCGAGGGGCTGAGATGTGGCATAGGGCAGTACAGTCATAAAATAGAATTCTCAAGAGTAATCTTGCCATTTCCATGCAAAAAAAAAAAAGTACAGCCATAAAATACCCGAGTAGTGAATTTAGCATCTGACAGAACCGAAGGACATTCTTGATCACAATATACTTGTTTTTGTGTAAATTCTTTCATATTTTAAGGAATGACTTGAGTGTATTGTTTTGGATGAGAAGGTACAAATGCAAGGAGTGGCTGTTGGTCGTGCTGTTGACTTGACTATGTTGGATGGTTACGAAAGTCTGACGGAAGAGCTTGAAAAGTTGTTCAACATTAAAGGAGAGCTTCGTACGCAAAACAAATGGGCGGTTACTTTCACAGATGATGAGAATGACATGATGCTTGTGGGCGATGATCCGTGGCCGTAAGTAACTTGAATAATTTATATGTTATCTGTGACTAGCCTGGTTGCTTAAATGACAAGTTAGTTGACTGTAAATATGTGGTCGACTTGCATTTTGCAGGGAGTTTTGTAAAATGGTGAAGAGGATTATAATATATTCAAGTGAGGAAGTGAAGACGATGAATGCAGTATGCCCAGTTCCTGCATCTTCATCAGAGGATGATGAAACTCTGATCACAGGGAATTCACAGAATAAGGATGAAAGTCAGTAAATTTAATCTCTTTTGACTGTTCAACCTTTTCTTTTCTTTGTTTGTTTGTTTGTTTGTTTTGTTTTGTTTTTTTTTTGAGGGAAGGGGTTAGGGAAGGGTGTCTTTAAGATAATTTGGGTTTGTTTAAATTTGTGGAACTCTCGAGAACAGTGTAGTAGTGGAAGTGTTTATGTGGACTTCAATAATAATATATCATGCTTACAAGAATGCCTCCAAAAATATAACTTCTACACCTATGATGAAATTTTTATCTTGATACGTTTTGTTTTTGCTAACAATTTTTAATTCTATTTTGAGAATAACAAATTTAATTTATTTCACTTATATCTAACCTTTCTCATTTAAAACGCATTTGAAAATAATTTTAAAATATTGCCTATAGTACATGCAAGAAACTTTTTGTTCACTGCAAAGTTTGCTAGTATTCTCGATGAATCTGTGGATTGGACTTGTAATGTATGACAGGATGGAGGCTAACTAAAAATTAATTTTATTATAAAAATAAGTATTTTAATTTTTCTGATATACATAAGAGAAATAATTATTGGTCAATAATGATCAACTAGCCTCAAGCTAATATTTTGATAATTTAACAAGACAAGAAAACTTTAATCAACTTGTTTTAAACTTTAATTTTAATCAAACTGGTCCTAAATGCCGACTAGATATTATCACTGCATTGAGGGGGGGGGGGGGGGGGGGAACAAATTTTTCAAAAAGAAATGCAGCCTAAAACTAGTAACATGGGCATTGGGCTATTGCCTCTTTAGCTATAATGTTAGTTTCATTCGGTTATTACTCGTAATATGTTATTAATTACTAGGGGAGGTTCATCTGGTGAGAGGACTTATCCCTCATGGTGAATTGAAATTTGAATTTCTTATGAAAAGAAGCAAGATTGTTAAACTCGGATTGGATAATGAACTGGTCGGAATACTGGGTCAAGGGTCAGTGGATCAGATCAGAGTCAAATTGGAGCTAACTCGGGGCCAAACTGGTGAGGAAGTGAAAATTTTAAGGTTATTAATATAAAATTCTTAATATTTTTTTTAACAATCAAATTAGAGTAATTTTTAAATAAAAAATATTGAACCAGTTAAACTGGTTATGTGGCTGGACCAGACTGGTTATGTGACCAGCTTGCCGGTTTCAGCTTGAACCGGTCCAATCCGGTTTTAATAATCTTAAAAGAAGTCCCTATATTTAGTATGTTACAACATCTTAAATAAAATTGTTTTCAATTACCAAACACTTTTGGGATGCCATTCCATTGAGTGGGGGAAGACAAAGTTTTCAGAAAGAAAAGCAGCCTAAAACTAATAATATTGGCATTGGGCTATTGCCTTTTTAGCTGTAATGTTAGTTTGATTCAGTTATTGCACGTAATATGTTATTGATTACTAGGGGAGATTGCCTGTGCCTCGTAGCATGACGCACTGAAATTTGAATTCCTTATGAAAAGAAGTAAGGTTATTAATCCCGGATTGAATATTGAATTGGTCGGGATATTAGATCAAAGTTCAGTGAGTCAGATCGGAGTTAAATTGGAGCTAACTTAGAACTAAACCAGTGAGGAAGTGAAGATTTTAAGGTTATTGATATGAAATTCTGAAGAATTTTTTTTTTAAAAAAATCAAATTAAAGTATTTTTTAAAATAAAAAATATTGAACCAATTATGTGGTTGGACTGAATCTGTTATGTGACCAATTCGCCGGATTTTTGGCTTGAACCGATCTGGTCTGATTTTAATAATCTTGAAAAGAAATGTCTATATTTAGTGTCTTACAATATTTCAAATAAAATTACTTTCAATTACCAACAAGTGATTGGTCAATATAGTTAGCGATCCTGTCCCTTATGAGGAGGATAACACCGAATCTCGGCATGTTATAGAAGATCAGGGTTCATAAAAACTAACATATATTGGGTGACGGAGTTTCCCCTTGTACCAGAATTGCTAATAAGTGTGTGCTAATGAAAAAAAAAAGTCAATCTTGAAGTTAAGAAGGGCTAATCATTTGATTGTGTTAATTAGAAGAATGAAACTATGAAAGAATGAATGAATGTGGAATATGCGTAGAAGTGAGTCACAAAATCACCAAATGTGCATAAGATTCGTCGGCCTTCCTCTCTTACCTTTTCAGAGCATAAAGATATGATGTTGCCATGTGGTGGTCTTCTCATTTCTTAATTAGCAATACACCCAAAGTTGCTCTAATAAACGACAAATCAAAAGAATATATAAAAGCCGAATCACAAAAAAAAAAAAAGGGGTGGCCTCCAATTAATTTGCACTTCCAAAATTTGAAATGATCTAAATTTATTAGTTATGTATTTTAAATTTAAATACTCAAATTTTTTAGAGTTAAAAACTGAAAAAATTTTTAATTTGGAAATCAATAGGGTTTAAATTGTAAGATTTGGGTTTGGGAATAGTTTTGTGGAAAAAGAATAGTAGGCATAGAAATGGGTAGGATAAAAGAATGGAGTTAGAAAAGTTGGTGAGAATAATAGAGAATCAAAATGGGACCTTGTGGGTTTCCATTAAGTGTAGTGCTAGAAAATGGAAATCATGGTAGGTGGCATGAACCATAACAGGAAATGCGTGTCTAAGATTTGATAATCACATGCTTATGCGTCACTATCATCTTCATTATCACACCCTCATCTTATTTTTGTCTATTTAAGAGTATTTGTGGAAAACGACACACAGTTCAGTGGCCAACACAGGAATAGTATAAACATACTGATATTATGTACGCGATTATGAAAATTCCCCATAGGGGTTCATACTTGATAATTACAATTAATGTAGCCTCGCACCGCTACGTGGGTGTCTACACCCGTCCCAGTGAAACGGAGACATCTTCCAGTCTTCGTTTCACCACTGCAATCCCCTCGTACGGTTCTTTTCTTTGTCCTTAGCAAACGTTTTGTTTTCTCCTGTTTAAATTGTTGGTAGGCGAGAGTGAAATCCTGGGGAATCTCAGTAGGAAAGCAATACCAATATGCATGAGAGATAAGTGCTTAATGCATGATATGCTTGCATTACATAACTCATGCTCACACAATGACATATATGCGTGTTCAATGTTTCAATCAGCATACATATAGACATAGCATAAACAGACACAATGCTTCAATTATTCATATATGTTTCACATAATCAAGCAAAGCAATAACATGCATCAATACACTAGCACAAATATCGAATACATGTATGAGAGGTAAGTTCCCTATTTTAATCGCTCTTCCCTGATCTTCGAATAACATGTCTCGATTTGCGTGTCAATCCCTCAGGCTCTCTAATCGGTCCTAGAACGTCAAATGTACAGTTTAGACACTTCCATAGTGTTTCTGGTGATTATATTAGTCTATGGAAAAATTTTACCAAAATGCCCCCGAGACTCCGGCTGGCCCCACCGTACCCGGCCCGATGCACGTTTTCCCAAAATTTTGACTAGAGCTATTCTGATGTATTTTCGCCCAAGGAATTCATTTCCGGGCTCGAAATCACTAAATTCACTGTCAAATTATGAAAATACCCTTGATAGCCCCAATTTGGGGTTTTAAGGACGTTTTCGTAATTATGCTTTTTCGACCTTTTCCGAAAATGTGACCAACTATAACCCCATTTATTTTTGCCCATTGAATCCAATGGAACCATCTATGTTATGAAAATCCAGATCCAATTACATATTTACCCCTGACAGCCCCTATGTGAGGGTTTTAAGGCTATTTTTGTCATTTCACTTTCTAGAGCTTTTCTCACTTCGCACCCAACATGAACCCTACACAATTTTCCATTATGAACACAATGAAAACATCAAAAATACCAAAATCCAGTCCCAACACTGTCCAACACAGATCTGGACGAAATTCTTTAATAATTGGAGAAAATGAAGTTTTATGATTTCGATTCATAAAAGACCTTCTTATGACATTTAATCACTTTTTTAACCACTTAATCACATTCTAAACATGATTAGACTAAATTTGGACAGCACCTCCCCTTAGGGTTAGGACTTTTCAAATTACAAACTTGACGAAAATCACCAAAACCAAACATAAACCTCAACAACAACATTCAAACTAGTTTAAATCTAAGGTTTGTAAGGTTACCTCTTGAGATCTTGAATCTTCTCTCTCTAGACATCTCCTCTCTTTCTTCTTGAGCTAAGAATGGTGTCTTCAAGATCATGAATGCATGAAGAATCACGGTTTAAAGAAGGATCTAAGACAAAGTCACAAGAAAAGCTTAAGAAATCACTCTTACCTTAAACTTCTTCTTCTTCCTTTTCTCTAGAACTTGAGAGCTCCCCCCCTCTTCTCTTCTTGTGTTGGAAGAAAATGAGGAAGGGGAAAGGAAAGGGATGTGTTTTATGAAATCTCTTTTCTTTCATTCTAACCCTTGATTTCATTAATGGTTGAGATTACAACACCATTCTTGCACCATATCTCCCTCCTTGTTTTCATCATGCCTCCCTTCATGCTCTCATCATTTAACTTACTTGCCCTCTTACCATCACCCTACCATGATCATCATGTCCATACTTCATATCATAACCACCTTACCATTGTCATCATTATTCATTTCTTATAGCATTTTGGACATGTGCTCATGAAATTAAATCATCATCTAATCTCCTCTTCATTTTCATGTGTTGGACAAAAATATGGAAGAGAAGGGAAGGACAAATGTGTTTCAATAATTCCATAATTCAATTAAATGAATTATGTATAATTCCCTCTAATTTCAAAATTCTTGATTTATTCCATCAAGAATAATCCAATTATACATTTTTCTTTATTTTTACTTAAACTTATGGAATCTTAAGATTGGAAAAAAGTTAGATTGGGTAAAATGATGAGTGTTTAGATTAGCGATTAGATAAGTAACTTATGTAAAAGTGAATAATGTTTGGTTTGACTTTTGTATAAGTGACTTTTGTATTAATTAAGAGAAAAAAATTGAAAAAATTATGAAAAATGAAAAAATGAATGACTAATTGTGGAAAAAGAACTCATTGGCAACTTAATTGCCAAATGAGACCTCGGAAGATATTTGCATCTGTTAAAGTAGCATTATTGGTGATAAATTGATCCAAACCATCCAATGGCGACAGTGTTACCACATGACATATACTCAAAATTTGACAATGGTACAATTTTAAATAAAATTATATCAAACTCTAATTTAAATTGGAACACTCCAAAAGTCTTTTCTATTGTGCACCTCAAGCTTAAATTTTATAAATTATATCAAACTCTAATTTAAATATTAAATCCTAACTCATATTTTCACATAACTTAAAATCTAACAAAATAAATCGATTAAAACCTCAATAATACCTCCAATAATCCAAATAAATTATTTAAACTAAATTTAATGGGTAAAAACACTATATAGATATTAATTTATGACGTGTTTATAAAAAAAATTCATTATAAAATCATAAAATAACTAAATAATAAATCTAAACTGATTAAAATTAATTATTAATTATTCTCTACATTTCTACAGTCATATATTAACAAAACTCAAAACTTGCCTAAACTCTTATTCCAAAGTATTCTCTAATTAGCAGAAGATTACTATCTAAAGAAAGAGAAAATTATTTAGAATATTTTTCATAAAATAAGTTTTGTTATTATAAGTGATTTTGAGTACCTCATTGATCCCAAAAATATAAAAATACTCCTATCAAAAAAATCATCCAAAACACATAATATATCATTCCTTATTTCACTTAATCATCAAAAGAGTACAATACTTGATTAAGAAACTCGCATCATATGCTTTGAGCTATCACATCCAAAGTTGCCGTGCTAAAGTACTCTCTGGGCAACTGAGGCCTCATGCGACTCCTTGAATCAATGACAATAAGTCATAATAAGCTTGGGTGTGTGCCTTATGCCTTTTTTCAACTTTTAGGAGCTTTGGGCTTTTTTCAGCTTATATCCGAACGGTGAACCAAACAAGCAAAAAAAAAAAAAAAAACAAATCACTGTATAAGCCCGATTTGAATACTATTCAAGCCCGATTTGATAGTGGAACGCTCAAACAAACAAGCACATTGTGTGATTGGGATGACGTTTACGCATCCAAAAGTGTTTATTTAGGTAAATCAAGATATTATCCCAAAAATACTTATTTACATAAATTTAGATGTCATCCCAAAAATATTTATTTATATAAATTGAAACAAGACTTTTCTCACATAGAAGCGGGAATACGAACCGGCCCTTCATAGGCTCGGGCCGGCCCGTTTAGATCTGCTTCCTGTAAAACCTTCAATTTTTTAAGCCCGTGGCCCTACAGGGCTGGCCCTTCACGGGCCTAGGCTTAAACAGGCCTAAACTCATTTTAATTCAAAATTTTTTTTTTTCAAGTTTTACAATTTATTTATTATTTTGCTTTATATTGAGATACATTATTTTTAAAACTCATAAATTTTTGGTTAAAAAAATTATCTAATGTCCAAATTAATCTTTTTTTTTAAGTTTAAATGAATAAATCATTATAGAAAACAAAATAAATCAAACCATTTAATAAGTATTTTCCTATTATTAATACTCTATTAGGTATTTATGTGTCTCTTATATTAATAATTTGATATAACGATATTACATATATTAATTTATTTTTTAAAAAATATTAAACGGGCCTAAAAGGGCCCTGTTCCTTTTAAGTCCGTTTCCATTTGAAGCCTCTAAATCATAGGCCTGACCTTTACAGGGCTTCAATTTCTCAACTCTATTCTCACGTGCTTACCTCGTATTTATAAAGAAGTGAGAAGTTGGTAATTCCATCATATCATAAGTGGGATACCCCATCATATTGGTATAGTAAAATAGTTGATAAAAACTTGAAAACATCACTTGTCTTCAAAATATTTGAATATAGTTTGGTCATTTAATTATCTTTCCTTTTCCTTTTCATGTTTCATTATATTTTTATCCAGCTAAATATACAAGAACACAAAAGGGAAATGGTGCTTTAGTGAACATGCTTTATTGGTTGGTGACATAAGTGAGTGAAAGCTCCTTTCAGGGTGGTTTGCCTCATTCTTCAATTGCTGGAGGACATATTAACATGTCTCACTTAAAATGGGGCTAGTTTCATTGTGGTTAATGATTTTGTAATCTAGTGACATGAAAGTTTCCCTATAAGTAGGAAGTCGCATGTTCTATCACGCTCGTAATCTTATACTTTTAGTTCTTGCCTCTCTAATTACAAAACAAAAAATGGCATCCACATCTCCTAGCTCCTATATCTTGTACTATCAGATATTAAATGTGATATCTGAGCGAGAATTCTAATATTGATTTAATAGGTTGTGAGAACCTAACGAACAGACTAGTTTCATCCCCATACCACAATTAACATGCGTGGGTTTGTTTCAACATATTTTTTTTAAAAAAAAACAGACAGACAAAAGATGGGTTGGTTTGAACTCTTTTTGGGTCCATTTGTGTAATTTGGACTGCTGTAAATGTTTGTCTTCTAAAAGAACGTTGATGGGCCTATGAGGCTATCCTAAACTTTTGTACCCTTATATTCTTAAGCCCATGATCAACCTTATTAACATCAAGGAACTTTTTTTAAAAATAATAATAATGACCCAAAGGCCAAAGCAATAATTTTATGGAAAAAGACAAAAAAATACCATTTGAACTTCAAAATCCCACTGACAAGAATGATAATGAGATTGACAACATAAATATTTATCAAGGGACTAATTTAGGATTTTAAAATTTAAGTGATATTTTTCAGTCTTTTTCCCATAATTTTATTTTAGACCATCAAAATGCCTAAACACTTCTATTTTAGACCAAGAGGGAGTAATATACATTGGGAACTGCTGAAAAAGTTAGCCTGCTAATAGTACTGATTTTGATTAGGGGTTCTTCTAAGGTACCTTCTAGCCCTTTAATGATTGCATTTTCCACTTGGTGAATATTCATTAGCAATGATTGATTAATTAATTTAAGTAAATTGTTTTTTTGTGGTTTGTTTAGGGTTAGTATTATAAGGAAGGTTTGTTATTAAAAAAAAAAGTATTATAAGGAAGGTCAATCAAACTTGGACTTTAATGTTTATTTGGATTAGGTTTAATCCATATAGAGGATCCACATTTTTTTTAATTATTATTACAAAGGCACGGATCCAACCCGTGAGGGGGGAGTGACCTAAGAGTCACTTAATGACCATCACGCCACTAGGCACTGGTTAGGACCCATCTTTTTATTACTCCAAAATTGGCTTATGAGGCTCCAAAGAGTATGCTTAATAGTTTAATCCCGGATAAAAATATTACTTGTAATTCAAACGTTATTTTGTATGAATTAGAGTGAACTTTTGAAATGCATTTCAAAAAATTAGGGGGAAAATAAGCAAGAAGGTGCATGCTTTATGCAAATAAATGGCATTACTTTTAGGGAGGAAGGATATAAAAATGCTCTTCAAAATTGCAAATTTTAATTCAAGGTCCTGAGATAACCTAATCACTATAAAGTTTCTACGGATTAGTCTACGATTACATGCTGCAACAAAATAACCCAAATAACCTACTTTCAAATTTGAAGTTTATATTTATGCATGGAGGGAAGTCATATCATCTTTTTGTTTTTCATATTTCAAATTAATAGAATTTAAGTATTTTTGCTGTAAAATTGAATCCCAATTTAATTTATAGGGAATTCATAGTAATTGAGTCATATTGGAATTCTCAATTGGAATTTTCAGATTTGGGGTATTTTTTCCTTGTCAGTTTTCAGACTTATATGGAAATTGTAAATTAGCACCAACAAAATACCTCCAGTCTTAATTATAGGATCTAATAGACTTTTTTCGGAGAGTTTAAAGAAACTAAATAAATTATTTTAAAATACTTATATCTATCATTTTTTCTCTAAACTAATTAGTCTGACTCATAAACTAATATATAATCTAATGATACACAACATATACCATAAGTAAGTAATATATTTAATTTTCTTAACCTCTAATAAAAAAATCAACTGGTTCTTATATTTAGTACAACGGAGAGTATGAATTTTCCCCATTCAAATATCAAATGGTGCAAAAAGAAAAATGAAGCCAAAAAAGATACAAATGTGGGCGTGTGATAGAGAGAGCATGATTTTATGAATCTATGTTTTTGATTGCGGTTGGATAAATAGTCGCACCAACTAATTATGAATCTTCAACCTTGTGCCAATAGCGTTTCTTGTTTGAGTGTGTTTCTTTCTTTCTTTTTTCTTTGAATGGTTGGGTGTGTTTCTTTATAGGCACGCACGCGCATATATATATATATATATATATATGTATGCAGGTACCCGTGTATGCAGGTAAGCATCTTCGATGGTCTCCCAAAAGAGAGAACCCTAGTTTGTTCTTTTGACTTTGAGGGAAAGAGGAAATATGCCGAACTGGTTTCACTTGTAAAAGATAAGCATGTGGTATGTATATGATGAGGCTTTTATTACACGCTAATCAAAACTCACTCACCCACTTATTTGGAGTCAATCCCTCACTATCTTGATGCCTACAAAATCTTGATTACTCACACGTTAACCACTCATCCAAATCATTCTTCAAAAACTTGTTTTATAAAATCTCAACTAATCACCCATTGATAAAATATTGAGAAAGCATAGTTTTTTTCATCTCTAGAGTTTTGATCAACTTAACTCAAGGTCCCCTGTAATTTCATCGTTAGGAAATTGATCTTTAGAGTTTCAGTAAATTTTCATCAAGGCCCTTATTGTTATCAAATATCATTGTCACATCAGCAACATGTCATCTTTTTTTTTTGATCCCTTGGGGACCCCCCGGTATCCGGCGCCAAATGACAACCGACTATGTCCGGGTCCGAGAGATAAAAGTGCTGCCCAACTCGATTGTGGACAGGGTACGCCCTCTCCCAGCGAGAGCGCTTCCCGAGACTCGAATTTGCGTCCTCATCCTTACGGGGGCTCAAACCACTACCATTTGAGCCAACTCTCGTTGGTGCAACATGTCATCTTTGTAAATCTTAATTAACAAAAGTTTATCATCATTTTAAGGACTAGTTTGTTAGTGAAAAAAACTATAGAGACATTGACCCGAATTGCCTATAATTCTAGTGACCAAAAATTATATTTTCTCTCTAAAATGTTCAAATTTAAATTAGAGAAGCTAAGGCCACGGGTGTTAAACGTTTTCCCATTCTAGTCTTCCTGTCTTGATCCTAAGCAAATCGAGAAAGGAAAAATTCAGGATCGAAAATCCCGATCTTGAAAAAAAAAACACACACACACACACACTTTTTTTAAATATCCAAAATGGCAAGATCAAATGTAAAAGAAAATGTAAAAATCCCTGACATCCTTAAGATAATATCTATTTTTTTTAGTTTATTTAGTTAATTTCATTAAATAATTCTAATTTTTTTGTTTTTGTCCTTGTTCTTTTTGCAGCTGAATCAACAACTTTAAAAATGTCACATGAAGAGCAAACACTAAACAATTAATCAAATGGCGCTGTTTTGATTTCCAAAATAAAAACAACGGTTAGTGTTCTTGTGTGTCATTTGGTATCAAATAAATTCAACCATTTAAACCTATAATGAAATCCATAGTCCTTTTTAATTTATTTTAAATTTTGTATTGAACTAATTTAATACAATATGATATTGAATAAATTATATATTTATATTAAACTGAAGAAATTACAAAAAAAAAAAAATCAATACAAGAAAAAAAAATTATTAAAAAAAATGAAAGGGATCGGGATTTCCCGATCCTGTCCCATCCCAAACCCCCTCCTAGCTAAGGCATTCGGAGAAGGGAATCTGATAGGGGAGTTTAGTGACAAATAGGAATTACCTGTTTGGTAGGACACCCATGTGACTCATTCTAAGTCTACCTTCTCTTCACATCTAACCTCACAATTTATTTCCATCACTTATTTGGGCATCCAAAATCATATAGTAGTTATGTCATCCACAAAATTTACATGTGACAAATTACACCCACATCTTTTTGTGTATTAAGTAATGTTCAAACTAAATCATACTACTTCCGTCAGTCCTAATTATAAGATAAAGTTGACTTTTTTGGAGAAATTAAAGAAGCTAATTAAATTACTTTAGAATATTTTTATTTTTATTTTTTTCTCCGAAATAATTAGTTTGACTAATAAACTAATATATAATCTAAGGATACAGAACATATGATATGATTAAATAATTTATTTAACTTTCTTAATCTCTCTAAAAAAAATTAACTTTATCTTATATTTAGAACCAGAGATAGTATTATTTTATTACTTATTGTTCATAATTGATATGGATATTATATCCTATATTAATATTTTCTCATTTGAATATTTACTATTATCATTAAGATTTGCATTTACGGCCACTCTACATAGCTCACGCCCCAATGTCTGTAGCGACCTCCATGCCCTCCAACCTCTAAGATAGATACAATATGAGAAAATATAAATAGAAGATATAATATTCATATAAAATATCAACACGTATGAACAATATAATTTGGAAAAAAAAAGTCAATTCAAATTATTCAGCGTGCATAATTAGGTCAAGAGAAACCGGATTGCATGGTATGTGTATGAAAGAGGCGACAAAATTCTTAGAATAATGTCTTAAGTGTGCAGTGAATGTATTGGATAGTTGATGATAGCCACAAATTTGCTTTTGAGCAGTCTTGTTCGGAATTGGCTTGCGTCCTTTTCTTTAGAGAAAAGTACGTTCCTTTTCTTTACAGAAATCGTCAGATCGAGATCTCAATGATTTAGATTTTATATATTATAAAATATTATTTATGCGTCCTTCTCTTTTCAGAAGTTGTCGGATCAAAATCTCAACGGTCCAGATTTAATATATTATATCGTTAAGATCTCGATCCGACGGCTTCTATAAAAAAAAGAGTGTCCTTTCCCCTAGAGAAAAGGACGCAAGCTGAATCCGCCTTTGTTGACCTTCACAATCATTCTTACACATAATATTGTTCCGTCTAATTTTTTTGACGCTGATATTTCCTTCCCATTTTGTACCATTCCCTCATTTCTATTCATTTTTAAAAAGAAAAAAAATTGGCCATCTGGGGTTTTTGAACGCAAGAAGGGAAAAAAAAAAACAAAGCTCGATAGCCACTCGTTCATATACATGAATTTAAAGTGAGTATATATGTCTAAAAAAACTATCTTTTTAACCACGGAAGAGAATTAGGAAATGATTTCTCAAGTTTACTGATTTAAAATGCTATTTGGCAGGGCCATAGTTTAAAAGGGTATACATACAATTTCATACAAAAGCAAAGCATAATATGCTTGTATGGGTGCATATGTAATTAACAATTTTTTTACTTTAAAGATAAAATACTTGTTCCTTTTTTTTTTATCCTTGAAATTTGTTAATTTGATCATAATAGCTTTGAAATATTTTATTTTGGCCATTTTATGTTATGATACAAGATAGTATTTTAACATGTTAACTGGCCAGAACTAAAAAATTAGTGTTTTGCAAAAAAAGGTTATTAATCTTTTTAATTAAAAATGTTAAATTATTATCTAAACTTTTGTATTAGGCCTCATAAGTATCGTTTTTTTTTTTTTGGGACGGAACCCCACATGAGCATCTCAAATAATGAAATAAAGAACAATGAGGTTACTTGTTAGGAAGAAAAGGCTACCATGTATCCACATTATGAATTAATGATTATGTACTTTGCTTGTACAAATGAACAAGGGTATGTTTGGGTTTATGGTGGTAAAAGTGTTTTTTTTTAATTTAAATTTTATAAAAATCAGATTATAAATATAATTTGTGTTTGGATTGGCGGTAGCAGAAGTGATTTTTTTTTTTTTTGGAAAAGCCTAAGTTTCGAGCTTCTTTTCAAAAATTGCTTTTGGAAAGAAAGTTCAGTTGCAAAACGCCAACTCAAACACTCCAATTTTCAAAAAGCCAAAAACCACTATGATTTTTTGAAACAAAAGCATGTTTGGGATGGTAGAGGCACCAAGTCTAACAAATTTACTTAAAATAACAAGGATATTGATAGCCATAGGAATTGAATATGTATCTTTGGGATATGTGCCTTAATACTGGTGGGTGTTCAGCTTTAGGCCTTGTTTGCACGAGAGGGAATTGAAGGGGAGGGTGGAGGGTTATCTTGTTTGGTTTGATTGTTGGGGCAAGATAGAGCTGAAAATGTGGGCCAACCTGAAGGTTGCAGGCTGACCCGCACTTTTGCGAGTTGGAAAAATGCCAACCCTAACCTACAGTGTGCGGGTTGCAGGCCAGCTCGCTGACCACATTTTTCTTTAAAAAAACAATTTCCTATTTTTTAAAGAAGGCTGAAAGTATGAGACACACATATATAAGTCATTAAATCTACCTTACTAGTATCAATCATTCCTCTTATAAA
Organism: Inga oerstediana; assembly: GCA_963210345.1. Classification (NCBI taxonomy): domain Eukaryota; kingdom Viridiplantae; phylum Streptophyta; class Magnoliopsida; order Fabales; family Fabaceae; genus Inga; species Inga oerstediana. The sequence continues at coordinate 4,166,024 of OY723408.1, forward strand.
AATTTAAAAATATAATCCGCAATTCAAGAGATAAAGTTATCAAATTTATCAAAGTTTATAAACAAAAAACATAAAATCATCTTCAAACAATAATGATATGATAATTTTGTTTAAAAAAGAAGGGATGAGGCTAAGATTTTTTCTCTTTGGATTCGAAGGTACCACGGTGGGAGTGGACAACTTATAGGTTTTGTGAAATTATTATATGAAAAAAAAAATTTGTACAGCCCAGCCCGTGCATCAACCTACGGGCTATGTGTTAGGGGCCTGTGTGGCTGTCATTTTTATGGGGTGGGATTTCCCAACTTGCGGGCGAGCGGGTTGAGCCCATATTACTAGCTCTAGGGGAGGAGATAAGGGGGTTTTAATGATCCCTTATTTGATTTAAGATGTGATAGAAGGAGAGAAATGATAGCAACTTACTTTTCAATCTTAACATATTTGGTTAAATTTTTATTTATATGTTATATAAATTAATTTACATCTTATATAATTAATATAATAACAATTTTATTTTTAATTAATATAATAATATATATTTTGTTTAAAATTAATTGTATGATAATATTTTTTTTGAATATAATAGTATTTTTTATTTATAATAACATATTTTAATTTTAAATTAATTTCATAATAATTTATATTTTAAATTTAATAAAAATAATATTTTTATTTAAAATTATATTAACATATTTTATAATTGTAACATTTTTTTATTGAAAATTTAATAATATTTTTTTTATTTGAAAAAATATAATCTTTTTAAAGTTATTTTCTTAATAATATTTTTAATGATAAAATTATATTTTTATTTAAACTAATTTAATAATAATTTTTTTCTTTAAATTTTTATGAGCATATGTTATAATTATAATAATTTTTTATTTATAAATATAAAATTTTTATATTAAATTATTTTTTAACAATATATTTTTATGTATAATAATATATTTTTATTTTATAATAAAATATATTAATAAAAATATTTTTATTTATCATGATATTTTCCATCATAATATTATTAGAATATAACATAAGTTATGAGGATAAAGTGATCCAAAATTTTGGCTTCCCTCCAAAACACCCTAATTTGGAGAGGAGCTAAAATAAGGCCCTGTTTGGTACGTGATATTTGAGGACAAGGAGTGGAATTGGATCAGGGATTGAGTCAAAATGTGTCGTTTGGTATGAGGGACTATAAGTAACCAGGGATTGAGAATACCACGAAAGTGGGATTGCTGCAAAGCCACCTCCACCTTGGTATTGTGTTTTGAATCCCGGGATTGCAAAATTGTGAAAACAAAAATACCCTTAAATAAAATATTTCTAGACAAAAATCACCCCAATCATAACCTAAAATCACTCTCAAATAACCAGGGATTGAGAATACCACGAAAGTGGGATTGCTGCAAAGCCACCTCCACCTTGGTATTGTGTTTTGAATCCCGGGATTGCAAAATTGTGAAAACAAAAATACCCTTAAATAAAATATTTCTAGACAAAAATCACCCCAATCATAACCTAAAATCACTCTCAAATATTCACTACCTCTTTTTTTCCCCTCACCATCGACGTCTCAACTTCACACGGTTTCCCTCACCGCCGCTCACTCTGTCGCCTCAGCACCGATCACCTTTCCCCTTTCTTTCTGTCGAAGATGTGCATTGTTGGCTATTAATTAGCGATTTGATTGTGATATCAAGATGTCTCTCATCTCTATATCAGAATTCAAAGCCACGAACCTATTAGATGAGAGCTCTTTAATGTTCGTTAGCTTCGCAAATAGGTTTTTATTTATTTGTTTGGTCACTTTGAATCCATAGCCTTCTGATTTTCCTGTTTTGCTGATTTCACAGCAATAAATATACTTTGTTTACTTGGTTCTTCAGAAATATATTTGAAGTTTTTACTAGGTGAACCTTTCCAATTATGACGATCGCGACGATGAGTTCAACACTGATTTCCCTGAGGATTTGGTTGATCGATCAAGTTTGGGATTAGGACAGGATATTTGAGTCTTTTTATAATTAGTACTTGTTTATTAAATAAGATTGGTAAAATCATTCCCTCCAATTAACACCTCATACCAAACATATTTTTAAAGCACCAATCCCAATCTCAATCCCAATTCTAATCCCAATCCCTATCCCAATCCATCAAAATTCAATACCACGTACCAAACAGGGCCTAAGGGTATTGGAGTAGAGGGGATGGAAACTTTGGTACTCCTTCCCTCCAAAATTTTAAACCAAATTAGAAGAGGGGGTCATTTTTCCTCCTCTCCCTTCCAACCAAACAAGCTCTTAAGCAAATCAAAATTAGGGGTGTCCATATGATCCCGCTCTTGGCAATCCCGGCTCGGTCCCGGCAAGACAAGGACTAAAAAATCCCGGCCTTACCGGGACCGGGACGGGATCCGGTCAAGGCTTCGGGATTCCCAGTCCCAGTCCTGGTCCCGGTATCTTATGCAAACAAATTTTTTTTTGGTTATGTTAATGTTTAATGGATTCTGCTTATAATGAAGTTAAAATTGGCCTAAAACTAATAAAAAAACCCAATTGTAAAAAAAAAAAAAAAAGAACCCAATTGACAACTATCTCAATTGGGTGACAAAAAACAAAAAGAACCTTAAGTCGATCACTCTCGTCCTTCACCTTAGTCCAGATTGTTCCGGGATTTTCTTATAATGGGGTTAAAATTGGTCTCAATCCAGATTTTCTTTGTGTAAAAAAAAAAAAATCAGGTGTTGATGTGTCAAACCGGGAATTCTCGGTCTTGGTCCCGGGATAGTCTCGGTTGTTTCGGGACAGGAACTGTCCCGGGACCGGTCACAAATTCTCAATCCCAGCCTCATACCGGGATCGGGACCGGGAGTGGGGGATCCCGGTCCCAAATTTGAACACCCATAATCAAAACCCTTGATGCAAAAAAAAGAAAAATAATAAAAACATATCAAAACCCATTTAAATTATCACCGAAATTATTTTTTTGATACTAATTTTTAACATAATGTTAAGCTTTTTTTGCCAAACAACATAACACACTTGTTAGTTATTACTAATAATCAAATTTTTGCATCTGCATTCGACATTGTTTAATTAAATGAAATTTTATTTTGGAAATAAAGAAAGAAGATAATATAATAGAAAAATTAGAGAAAAGACTTCAATAAAATTTAATTTTATAGGTGAAGAGGGCCTAATAGAAATATTTATTAAGAGATTTTTCCAATTTTTCCTGTAATATTGCATGATTGAGTGCTCGTTTGAAAGAGCTTATTTTTGGACAATAAGTGCTTATAATTCGTGATTCACGGTATACGAGGTAAGTATGTGAGAGGAGTTTTTTCTCGGCTTGCGTAAATTGGGCTTATTTTCTCAAATTAAGCTCTCCCAAACATGCCTTGAGTAATTAACGAGCGTTTACTCCCGAAACATTGCATGAGATAAATATAATTTCATGATTACAAAATTGGAAGAATATTTTGTAACTCTACCCCTATCCAAAGAAAAATCATATAAAGAAAGTAATGTAGTTAAAGATAGAAATAAATTATATCTACTAAAATTAAGGATATGCAGTTAAAAGAAGATATGATTATTTAATGAGTAAATTATGATTAGCCAATCAATAAATTATGAAGAAATATAAAAAAAAGAAATTATGAAATAAGAAATTATATTTATTAATTAATGAATCAATTTTCCTATAAATTAGGTAGTACAAAGGTTTTAAGAATGGAGTTGATTGAGTGATGAATTGATTTCCTATACCCTATGGCAAAAAAAAGATTTACTATACCCTCCTCATATTTATATATGTTGTGAAAAAAAATGTTGTGGGAACATTTCGACGAAAAAAGAAAAATGTGTTGTGGGAACACGTTGTCCTGTGCATAATAGGAAAAACTCACAATAAAGGACACTCCTTTTGGCGTTTTTCTTCAGTGAAAGGCAAAACGTGACGGAAAGAAAGAACCAAACATTTTCTGCAGAAAAAAGCACAGTGTGCTTCAGCTCCGTCCTCCTCCTTTCCTTTCTCATTCTCTGAGTGAGATCTCTCTTCCCTTCCCTTTGTCCCAAAAGAAAAAAAAAGCACCTAACCTCGCAGTACTGAGAAGGAAGGAAACAGAGAAAGAAAAGAACAGAGAGAGATGAATTCTGATCCAGAGGAGCACACCAATATACCAAAACTACCCCTATTGCTCTCCATCCAGTCAATGCCATCACCGGAGCACTCCGGCGCCGCCACGCCTCCACTCCATGCTTCAGCTTCAGTCCCATTCCGATGGGAAGAAGAGCCAGGAAAGCCCAGGCCCTGTACTGCTCTTATCCCCTTCAACAACAACAACCCCACTTGTGATCTTCCTCCAAAGTCCTTGGATTTGCCTCCAAGATTGCTTTTTGAAGCCAAGCTCACCAAATTACTCTCACCCACTTCAGTGTTGGAGGGATCTTCTGCGAGTAGCGAGAGCTTTCGCTCTCCTCCTTCATTTAGAGTTGGTGGTTCTTTCAGTGATGAGAAGGGTAGGCTTGGTGCTCTGGTTCTGAACAGAGGACTCAGAGAGAAAGAAGGAAGAGGAAGGTGGTTTGGGTCTTGGAGGAAGAAGGGTTTGAGAGTCAGAAGAGAAGTGAGTTGGGGTAGTTATGTCTTTCCATCTTCTGCTGATAGTAATAGGGACTGTGATGATACTGGTTTTATTGGTGGAGGCTGTCACAAGATGAAACGATCTGGCAGCTTTTCTAGCGTTTTCCAAGCCAACTCTTGTGTCTGGGTAAGTTTTCACTCTGTTCTGGAATAATTCATGTTTATCGCTCTGCTTTTGTGTAAAAAGTTATGGCTTTTCAGCAATTCTTGCTTGGAAGACTGATTTCAATGTGTTGTTGACACGATCAGTGAAATTTTTGCCAAGATCCTCACTTGAATTCACCCATTGTTCTTCTAAACCAGAAAACAAAACGTTACTGTTTCAATTAGAGAGACCTATAAGATGCCAGTTGGGAATTTGCTACTTGTAAGAGCTTTTCCTGAATATAAGATCTCTTCTATCCATAATAAGTAGATTTTTTTCCATTTTGTAATTAATTAATTATTATACTATAAACATTTTTTTTCATCTGTTTTCATTATCACTTCACCACTGACCTTTTTTAAATAGTGACATTTTTAGGGATTAAATTTCTTACATAATTATTATATTTTACTATTTTTAACTGTTTTTTTTTTTTAATTTTGTGGTGATTCGGTTAAAAGACTAAGGCTCTTATACACATGGGACTGGGAGTAGTGTAAAATCTAGATTTTGCTTCCAAAGATGGTCTCTGTTTTTGGGATAAAGCAAGAAACTTTTATAAGAAGCAGTGAAATTTTTTCATTCTATTTTTTTCCCTTGTCAATGGGGTTGAGGCAATGATGCAATGTGGTGTCTTTTTCAATTGGGCAGACAACAATCACAGAGAGCTTGAAGCAGGTGGTTCCATGGCGGATGAAGAATCAGAAGAAAGTCGGTGGTGGTGGGTATGGGCTGAAGAATCACTAAATTTTTTTTTATCTCTCTGTGGCACTCCATGGTCAAGTCAAAATCATTACTGTAACGTAATGCCTGTCTCATGTGTTATCCACTGCATCATCTGTACAATGTTATCTTTTAATGGAAGAGAGGGCGACAGCTTAGTTATTGGAAGTGGCAGTGAGTCAGGACCAGTTTCTTCTTGCAGAGTTACAAAAAAAAAAAAAAAAAACAGTGCTGCAAGACTTAGGAATTAGGATTCGGTTCTTTTTTTAAAAAACAAAAAAACTGTGGAAGCCTTGGGGATTCCCATGTGACCTTGTTGTACATGTTTTTGCAACCTATCCCTATCTGTCTTATTTTAGCTGGTACATCAAAGAGGAAACCCAAACCCGAAATATCCTCTTACGCAATCATGGTGTAAATCAATCAATAATTCACTACTAGTATTAAGTTTGTTCCAGAGTATATTTGTTGTTGTTGTAGTATTATCTCAAAGAACAGTCTCTTGGAGAGCAGGATTCATGAGTAGTAGACAAAAGCCATCACTCTGATCACATGTAACAAGTTTAAAAGCGTAAATGCAAGAAAACTAAAAAGTTACAAAACAATCTTTGAATGAAATCTCTTTTTCAACTAAGTGCTTACTTGAGAAGTATAGAAAAATGTCTTTTTAAGCATTTTTTTAAAAATATTTTTCTGTAAACCGAGATAAAACTTTTCTTACATATTAATCTCAAATGGTGTAAAACCATTTCTAAATACTATGAGCTAATGTGTTGAGCTTCACTTGTGACTTAATGTCAGGATTAGTTATAGCCAAACTGAACACTACTATCATTTTGGAAATATACATGGTCACACTAAAAAATAAGGATGTGGGATCCGATCATGTGACATGAAAAAGAAGAAGAAGACATATACACATGAACTTATGAAGTACTTTCTGTCTTTTGTAATCAAACTGGGAAGATGCCTTGCTTTTCCCCTAATTATATGACTCTGATGTCACGAGAGCAACAAATGCCATCATGATATGTCCACCATTAATATTACAGTTATAGCAAAAGACCATTTTCTCCCTCATGGTCCAAGTGATTCCTATGAAGTACCACATCCGATATTCAATATAAGATTTCGTTTATAGCGTGTATTGTATTATGAATGAGATCTTATATTAAGGATATGAGGGAATAAGATCAACACCTAATTGACCTAAGTGTGTGTTTGGATCAGCTTTTTTTAATAGTTTCTGGAGAAAAAGTCAAGAATAGCTTTTGGACAATAGATTATAAACAGAATAGATTATGAGAAAAAAGTGATTTTGATAAAGTAAGAGTGCTGGGATGTTATGATCAGAATAGCTTTTTTTCATGGTCAAATTACTAAAAAGAACATTAGTTTTTGTGATAATTACATGTAAGGGATAAATTTATATTTTAAGCATTATTAAACATTAATTGTATAATAAATATAAAAAAATTCGAAATAAATTTTAAAAAAATTATAATTATAAAATTAGTCAAATATATAATATCAAAAAATAGATATTTTTTTTATAAATTATAATATTAATCGATTATGTGATATAAAAAATTGGATCAAATATATATATATAAATATATGTGTGTCAAAACGGGGAGAGAGAGAGATGAGAAAAGGGAAAGATTAAAGAGAGAGAGAGAGAGAGAGAGATGAGAAAAGGGCAAGAGACAAGACGGAGAGAGAGATGAGAAAAGACAACGGTCAATAAAGGCTGCACAAATCCTATTAGATACATAAATGGGTGTTCAGAATAGTTTTTCGGTAAACCTTGGTTTGGGCCTCTCAAATCAAGGTTTCAGTTGAGAATAGATTCTGAAATTTTTTTGAGTGTTTGGATGGTTTTTACCCAAATCATGGTTTAGACTCAAAATCACTTTTTTTCAGTGCATCCAAACGGTCTCTAAAAAAATATATTTGTAAATAGAAAGTATAAGAAGTATCTCATTAAAAATAGGGTTAAGCGTCAATTTTGCTCTAGAAGTTTAAATCAAGGGTTAATTTTGCCTCGGAAATTTAAAAAATGGAGCAATTTTGCCTTATCTATTATCTTAGTTAATTTTTGTTAAGGTGTAAATTTATCTCGAAAGTTCCCTTGTCATCCACTTTATTTTTTTTTTCAAAATTAAATTTAAAACTTTGGAACCAAATTTGCACCTTAACAAAAATGATGTAGATGATATGTGGATTGCCATTTTAGCATATTTGGTCAACTAACGGTCAAAATTAATTAAGATAGCAGTTAGGACAAAATTACTCTCTTTTAAAACTTTCCGGGGTAAAATTTCCCGTAAAAAAACTTTTAGAACAAAATTATCCCCAATAAAAACCTCGAGAGTAAAATTTCCTTTTAACCGTTAAAAAAATTATGATGACTTGATCTTGCAGACTTGGAGAAGGATTTTATTATTCAAGATTTCCGCTGTCAATTTCACGAGTTTTAATCTTGTAGAGTTCATTTTTCTCAAATAGTGTTCTTTAGCCAAATGTAGCTGCTCTTCACTTTCTAACATCTGAAAACTAATACTCCCTCCGGTCTTAAATAGAAGACAAAGTTTGTAATATAAATTACACTACAAACAAATTTTATCCTATATTTAGGACCGAAGGTAGTATAAAAGAATAGGAGCCAATGAATAATAAGTGTCTATGTAGACTGGCGGTAGAAATTGATTTTTTATCATAATTTACAATATACAAGATAAGTATGTAAGGGGACTTTTTCTCTTTATTTGCAAGAACATGCTTCTTTAAAGCTAATTCAAACATTCCCTAAACAAACAGAACAAAAAAAACTAGTTGCTTCTGCTTCATCCTCACCCTGGATTTCATGTGCATGGCATTCATCACACAAGTTAGATGTCAAATTAATAAGATATTTGATAAGGACTGCAAAAATTTACAGAACTAAACTAGATACACATACAACACAATAAATGCAGCTTCTCTCTCTGTTTACCTATTTCCCCTTCTCTACCAACTTCATGTAAACGCAGGACTATACTCAAATCATTAAATAAAAAAACTACAAATGAGGTAACATCCAACCCACACAACATCCTAAGAGCAAGCCAGCACTAACAATAGACAGTCCTAAAGCAATTGCAACAGCATATGCTGTAATATTTTCACTTGTTGATCTCAGTCGTTTGGTTTTGGGCAATTTCTGCCTTCTCTTCCTCAGGTTTCTTCCTTCACAAGTCATCCATGGAAGTCCGGCAGGCAATAGAGTAGAGAGTGGCTGATCCTTATTCTTGATTTGAGTGAGCAATGTTTCCAGCTGCAGCAACCTAAACCACTGCTTATAGGCAAAAATTTGCGATGCCTGCTTAAAAATGAGTCTGACAACTTGCTCTTTCTCTGCATATGCTTGTTTGGCTGCGCCTTCTGCTTCTCTCGCTCGTGTTTGAGAATGGCACAGTGCTTCCATTAGTTGAGCTTTGCTTTGATCTCCCTCAGAAGCTTGTTGCACCTCTGTGGTATTCTTATGCATGGTAGTATAACTGTTATGAAGCAGCAAGGCCAGACACGGTAATATTAACAACCATGAAAACCTCAAAATGACTAAGTTGGATCCAACTAACAGAAAACTTGTACAAGAAAATAATCACCTCCTATTTTTCTAATGCATTTGTGTTTACAGATTTTGGGGAGTGAATTCAAACTACTTAAAACTCAGAAGACAAGGGGAAATTCCAGTATTTACAACTAGATGATATTCTTGTCCTTTTACCTGGAAGAATTTTCAGAAGCACAACGTGGGAACTTTTCATTAGCTGATGCGCCTTGCTTTCCATGCATCAATCGTGAATCCAAACTCCCTTGAGCATGAGCAGTCAAGTTGGACGGGCCACAGGACTTTGTCTCCCAGTTAACACATGATGTCCTCATCTTTTCATCACCAATTCTTTCACATGGTTGTCTGCTTACATACGTCCTCCGAGGTGGAGGAAGATCACAATTTTCGATATTGTTGAGTGATCTCGTCAAAACAAAGGAAACTAACTCATTGCTGTCTGTAGTTTGCCACCATGGCTCAGCCTTGTCACCTTCAGTCCAAGTGCTATCCAAGTTAAACTCATCCATTTGCTTGGAAACTGAGCAACCAACACTGTCAATCTCCATCGTCTCGTGCTTTCCTGTCATATCCATCAGTTGCACAAATGGCTGAGATTTTTCACTGGAACGCCCTAGCATTTCATCGTTGCTAGCTTTCCTGATCATACCAACCTGTGAATCATAGTCCACATGATAAAATGAATCATACTCCTCATCACCAAAGCAAGTAAAATCTTCGTATAATTCATCTTCATCACTGGCTTTCGACATCTCTGGTTCATCATCCAATGCACTTGATTGCTGATGCAATGTGCTCTTTTGATGCCCATAGTTAGTTTGTGTTTGCAACCACCATCTCGAGTCAGGAGATAGATTGGAAAATGAAGGCTTCCCGCTAAAAGGCATGACATTAACAGCAGCATCAGCTGATTCATCTGCTACATTGGCTAGTTCTGCATCAACCAATCTTGATGCTGCACATGAAGGTTGGCAACATGCTAATTTGGGAGCTCTTTTTGCATCTTCTTGGACAAAACAACGATTAACTGTTCTCTGCCACACAGCCCTTACCTCTGCTGCTGCCATCAGTTGCCTAAGGTTTCCTCATAATCATTGCCTATAACCGGAAAAAATGTTAAGAGTTAAAAAAATTCAGAACTCAAAGAAGAGATGCTTACTCCAAACAGCACCTTAAACCATGAAATGATGAAATCACTTAGAATGGGTGATAATGGTTCACAATTAGATGGTCATATACCAACATAGTTAAAACAGTAAATAATGCAAGGATGAATTGTGTTCCAGAAGCAGCAAGAACAACCCCCCTTTCTTCAAAGAAAGATAAGGTGAATGCTTGCACAACAATTACTAGAAACAATCATTCAAACGTGCTTTAGTAGCAAGTAATATTGTATAAATTCCTTGAGTTTTTCATCAAAGGTAGAATAACAATTAGATTCCAAGGTAGTAATTTAATAACAGTAAGATCTAAAACAATCTTCAGTCGCAAGATTGTGGAGGAGGAGTTGGCAATTATAATCTACAAGGTTACAAATAAGGCAGTATCAGTTGCAAATAATTGTTTTGGCGCCTGATTATTATCTGATTATAATGTATCAGTTGCGAACAATCTTCAGTCGCAAGAAAATGGAGGAGGAGATCATCTGAAACTGCAATGGTCAAGTCCACTCCACTGCAAAACAAGGCCTCAATTTTCCTGATAGTTATTGTGGAGTCAAATTTTAAATTCCTCATGTAGTCCCCTGATCTTGTAACCAAGAAATTGAGTATATGTAGTCGAAGTGAGCAAGAAAACCACAAACCAGACAAAATAGTACAGAGTTGCAGTAAAGATTATTCATTCGACATATTTGCAATCAGTTAAAGAAGCCCCAAAAGATCCAGCATACACTGAAGAGTATACGAAAGATGAAACATGCCTATACTAGAAGGAAAAGACAGAAAACGGAGTAAAATCTAGGAGCACAGAGAAGGATCGAGGGGGCGTACCAAGAGAACAATATGCAGATAGTGGAAGAAAACTAAAGGAAGACTAATAGATGTGAAAGATAAGAGTCGAATACGGAGCCAAATGAATCATCACAGGGGAAGGAAGAAGATGAAGGTGACGCTCATCAGAAGGGGCCAAGAATTGTGTGCTCTTTTCTGTGTATTCGCTATCATTCTTCGGTGTCGGTTTGCAGAGGCTTTTTTTTGCGTCGTTGAAGGGACAAGATGAATGACACGACGTCGTTTATAGCCCCATCCTGATCATCTCACCGCCAAAAAAGTTCGGCACCTCATTATGACTCACAAGTTTGATGAGGTCTCCAAAATGTGACGCGTGGCAGTGGCTTGGAAATCCGACGGCCGTCCACTGATTCTCTAAAGATAAGAACTTTATCCTTACAAACAATAGGGAGAAAAAATCTAATACCCCACAAGCCACAAGGACACGCCATCGCCTAGGAGAACATGAGGGGCTGAGGGCGGAGTCATATTTTTGTATTGAGAAAAATAAAGTTTACTATATAATAATATTTTATAAATGATTCATTGCTCAGCGGTACTCTGTCCAATCTTTAAAGATATTGAAATTGGTTAGGTGGTTTATCTTATATATATATATATAAATACTTCAATATAAGTATTGAGTGCATGTAACAACGAAATATTCATTAAAAATAGTTCAAATGCAAATGACAATTAAAAAGGATATTCTATAAAAATTAACACAATTTTTATAAACCTCTAATTCAATTAATTGTTTTAATATCTAAAAATTAGTTATTTAACTCTTATATTGAAAATATTGATAGAGAAGTTAGCTTTCTCTAGTCGTAAATATAAGGTTTAGTGAAGAGTTTTGGCTTGGTTAGTTGATTTCAACTATAAGGATCAAATATTTCTTGTCTCTTATTTTAATTATTTTTTACAGTAACCCTATTTATTGAGATAATTTAAATTTTAATATTATTTTAAATATATTTTTTATCTTACGAATTAGTTTAAAGGACCTTAAATTTTTTTATTTTTATTTTTTGCCATCTAAAGGACCTTAAATTTAGTATCACATCGAGTGTATAAGCCGGAAACTTGGAATTCACACCTTGGAGAGGGATAGGCTGACGAGCAAATAAAAATGGAATTGAATATTTTATAATCAAAGAGTCATGAACTTTGAGAGGATAATAATACTAATACAGGGTATAAAAATTTATTTGTTTATGTCTATTTTTCTTATTTTTCATGTGTGTCGAAAATATTACCATTTGATATGAAATGGAAAAACAGGGTGTGCCCGTGGTTTCTGTACAAGTTTGGTGCGTGACAATTGACAAATCATAATGACTTGAACGGGCAAAATGGGTAGTGAGGGATGCACGTTTCATGGTTTTGGTTGGTAAGCAATCTAAAGTTGATTTTGCAATAAAAAGGCATTTATTGGTGAGGGAGCTTTGGATTTTAATTTGGTGAAGCAAGTGAAGTTCCATAGGCTTCTACAACTTAGCTATAACAATGGTTGTTACTTGCAACCCGGGATTTCTCATTAATCAGTGGGCGTAATAAACCCACATGGGAATCTTTTATAGTTTTTTCTTTAAAGCAGTTATACCTCATGGATGAGGGACGCCTGTTTTATCGTATATTCATTATATTCTTGGGTTCTCTAAGATTTACTGAGGCACAATGAGAGCAAACCATAAATTTTGAGGACAAAAAACATTTTGTAGGTATCTATATTTTCCCTCCGTTTTTAATTTGGCATTGATGTGTTTCTCTCTGTTAAACCATTTAATTTTGTTATGTATGTTAACTCCTTTAGCTTCTATACAGAGGGGGCTGATGGTGTAAACAGAGCAAGGTTACGTGACTAATGATGCTAAGTAAAATTAGAGAATATGATTACAAGGAATATATATATATATATATATATATAATTACCGAATTAAAAATTGGGAGAAAGTGCGCAAAAGCTTTCACCTCTCTTTATAAGTATATTTTCTGGGACTTAAATAAGAGTGGAAACAAGTCAGGTTGCCTGTCAGGGGCCTGCAGTCTGACCTGTTATGGGCCTCGCAAGGCCATTTTAAAAGCCTATTTGTATTAAAAGGTCAGGCCAATGATTATTAACATGCCTGGTACGCCAGTTAGGCTAGCCTGAGCCTGTTAACGTATTTTTTTAAAAAAAAATCAGTAAGGAGGGTGAAAAGGTAATTAGCCATCTGCCATTTCCATATGCCCTAACCCTAAATCTTCATTTCTTCTTGTGTCGACTTCTCAAATCTCAGGCTCTCACTCGCGTCACACTCCGACTCCGTCAACTTCTTCAGAAACGCGTCCACCGTTGACTGCGGTCCTTCACACGGCCCTCCCCTCTTCGTCGTCTCTCCATTAGATGTTAGCCGTCAAGTAAGTATCTGGTTTCATTCTACGATTTGCTTCTGCGATTTCATTCTCAACTTATCTCTCTATCGTCTTTTTTGATTTTCCCTTTCATCAAGCCAAGCTTCTAGCTTTCCACGCAAACTCTTTTTTCTCTCTGATCTTTCTCGCTCCTGAGTTAGTTAGCCATGATTTCATGTCAGTGACCTTCTCGAGCTCGATTTTCAATCCTTTGTTTCAATTTGATATGCACTATAGGACGGGGAGAATGAGTGCCTGAGATGCTACGATGCGGTTTCTATACTGATTTTTCTTTCTTCATTTTATTGAATATTTTGAGGTTCATTGTTCTTGTTGGTGTTCAATTTTTTGTTTAATCGGACTCTGATTTGCATCGTATATTTGAATTCAAGAGATAGTATGATTTCTTGCTAGGGTACAATAAATAATTTCAAAAATGGACATTCTTATCTTCTTCTATTTGCATTTTAAAAATACATACAGAATCTTATTCCTGCAAGTAATAGTTGTCATTATCACAAGAATCTTATTGATTTCCTTTGACTTACAAGCTTGATTATGCTGCTTCTGAGAATATAGTTAAAGTGGCAAAAGCTTTATACTCAATGTATGATGACTATGTTGCTGTGTGAAGGTGATAATGTTGGCAACAACTCTTCTCCCCATATGCCTAGTTCTTCTATAATTATTGAATTTGATCAAATAATGAACATTGTTTGTGAAAAGCAAGCAATTCCCCCTATGAAATTAGAATTGGAAGCTTATCTTGAGGAGGGTGCTTATATTTCTGAGAGCAGCTCTAACTCCTTTAGTGCCCTGGAATGGTGGAAAAATAATAGTCTGAAGTATAAGATTTTATCTAAGATGGCTGTTGACATCCTAGCTATTCCAATCTTAACCGTGGCATTAGAGTCCACATTCAATGTTGGAGGCATAGTTATTGATGAATATCGTTCTAAATTGAATGAAGAATCAATTGAAACACTTATTTGTGGTGGGGATTGGCTTCGCAACAAATACGGTTTAAAGAAGAAACAAAAGGTATAAATTTTGCATTGTTAAAATAATATTATTTCTTATGCATATTACTTGTAAAATTGTATTATGCTCTAATACTATACATTTGATTAATTTTTTTCAAGGTCTTCGAAGGAGAAGAAGAAATTATACTTAAGACTCGATGTTTAGTGTTCCCTTTTCTCGTGTCATTGTTTTTGTTGGTTGGCTTGTCTTTATCTCCAACCCCAAAATTATACATCATCCCATTTATGTTTGCATATGCTTGAGTCAATTGTACTGATATGAAACCTTGTCCATCATAGAAGAAATTTAGTCCTCCTTTGTTTCCCATTTTTAAGTCTCCCCTCCAAGCCTTTGACCCAGCTCCACTAGTTAAAAATTGTATGGGGTTGAAAACAACTTTGTATATTTAGATGGATTTGTTTCTCTTTGATTAATGTGTGGATATAGACATGATTTTTAAATTTAATTTAGATTTACATATGTGTGTAACTTATGTGCTCAAGACAGTGGTCATGTCCATTATTGTAGAAGTCAACATTATGTTCTTGAAATTTGACAGAAAAGAAGGGTTAAGCAGAAGAAGTCAGATAAGTAAGACCATGTTTTTTTGTAATTAATGTTTCTTTTGGGGACTGGGGTCCATATTATTGTTTTTAATTGTTGAAGATAATGATTTTCCTGTATAATAATAATTGGTGATTTGTCTCCTAATTATCCATCAACTTTAATCATAATAGAGCCATTGTTCTTGAGGGCCATGCTCATCAGGATGAGAAACAAGTCATGTTCATCTTTTTTAAATTATAGTGATAATTTGGTGTTCAATGTCAGGTCTGGGGGAGAGGATGAAGGTTTTGATAATGGGGATAGAAGATGAAGAAGTGGGAGATACTTTTGTAGAAAGGGCAGAGTCATTATTAGGAGAGACTACAGTCACAGTTGTTGACATTGTTGCATAATGGCTTTATATTGATTCGATTTAAATTGGTGAACTTATAATGAAAATTATGTTGTTGTATTTGGTTTCATATTTTATGATGTGTTTTGAATCATTAGTATTAATTTATGTAAATTTTGGCCTGTTTTCGGCCTATTTAAGGTAGGCCTGTTTTCGGCTTGTTTAAAGTAGGCTTGTGGCCTATCGGCCTGTTTGCAGAGCAGCCTGTGACTTGTCGGTTTGCTTAAAAATTTTTAAAGATCCAAGCCTCCTTAACATGCTTCAAGCCAGGCCAGGCCTGTGTATAGGCTAGGCTTAAGCCCAAAAAATGGCCTTTGAGAGGTCACAGGCCAGACTCAGGCCATTCTTTGCCTTAACTGGCCTGCAAAAGCCTGGTCTAACCTGTTTCCACCCCTAGACTCAAACTTGCATTCTCATTATTACAGAAAATGAGTCCTCAACTTAGAGCTTATCAGTGTATAAAGGGGCCATGGCATAATTTGTTTATATTTTATATTTTTATTCAAGTATTGGTTGTTGACTGTGGACTTATAACGGGCCATGGCAAAATTTGTTGAGATATACTCCCTCCATTCCTTAATATATGACTTATTTAGGGAGTTGATGTTGATTTTAAATATAAAATATAGTTTTCATATTTGTCAATTTTTCTTAATTTACCTCTTTGATGCTCCCTCAACAATATACAATGAGGAGAGGGAAAGAAGGAATTAAAGAAGATAATTAGGGTGTTTTAGAAAATACATGTCATATTAACAACTTAATTAACTTTTCTAATCTAATCAAATTAGGTAAATATGTCTTATATTAAGGATTGAAGGGATTATTTTTTTTCTGGGCATAAGTATCCTCTTATTTGAGGCCTTGTCGGACACTAAATGTGAGTATATCTCTAAGCGGAAATTTGAACCAAGGTTCGCCACGTTACGAGGGTTTCCCCCTTTTGCTAAATACAACTCGGTTGATGTTAAATGGAGTATATGGAAAACTTGTTTTATGTAGAATTCTTACTAAGCTAACTAGTTTAAGCCCAAGCCCAACTTTCTACTAACTTATGCAGTATTTGGTTCAGCGTTTTTAGGCGATGTAAGCCCGATTGGACATGATAAGCCTGATTGGGCATGGACAATTTTTTTTGAATGTTTGGCACAGCTTAAATTCAATTGGGCTTGTGATAAATTTAATGGCTCTTTGAAAAAGTCAAACCGACTAGCTTGTAGCGTCTGGCTTATGATTTATATTGTAGGTCCCACTTAGGGGAGAGCAATGGGCGGGTTGGGTAGCCCGTGGCTAAACCCATAACCCGCCCATTTAACTTTATAGGGTATGGGCTAGCCCATAACCGTACCTCAACCCATTTAATATGTGTTAAATGGGCTAGCCAATAAATGGGCGGGCTAATCGGCTTACCCGGAACCCATTTATATTGGACCTGTTTATTTTTTTGGAAGAAAAAAAATAAACATATTCGCATAAGCATCAATTTTTCAATCTAAATCCACCAAGCAATCAATTTAAATTCAAAAATCTGAATCTTCAAAGTTTAATAATCACAATTCACAAAAGAACCTAAATCTAAACAAACTCTAATTTTTAAATTAACACATTACAACTACAGAGATTAACAAAATGGCATTTTTCCATTGAATCTTCATGCTTCAGTTTTCACCATCATCTTCAGATTCACTTGAGGGAGGGTTCGTAGCTCCATAAGCTAAATCTTTCTATGCAAAACAAATTAAGAGAAAACAAATCCTACTTTGAGTTGGGGAGGGAATGACCAAATGAGAGAGGGACAATCAAGGTAAGGCTAATAAAAAAAATTAAATGGGCGGGTACGGGAAGCCCGAAGGTGTGCCCGTAGCCCGCCCATTTAAGTCTTAAATGGGCGGGTTGAAACCTGTCTCGTCATGGGTTCATTTTGGGCGGGCTCAAATTGGCCCAATTAGACTGGGTTATGGGCGGGTTCCGGGTTCCTTGCTCAACCCTAGTCCTACCACCGTAGGGCCCCTCTGATACCTCCTTCCGTATAGCCAACTTCGATGAGCTCCTCCTCTTCAACCCTTCCAACCTCGATATCTCCAACCTCCCTTTGTTGGCGTTGCCCAACTCCTCCACCGGTAGCAACAACTCCTCGCCTTTATCCGTCATCGCCTTAGCACAAAGCAGCGGTGACGTGCCTGTAGCCATGGAGTTTGTCTCAAATCCGCCTTTGGAGGAATCTAACGGCAGCGGTTGGAATTCATGTTCGAGGCTGGCGGCTTCCCCTGTTAGCCATATCCGGAGCTTGTCGATGGATTCTGAGGTTTTCAATGGCCTGGGATTGATAGGTGGCATTGATGGCGACAAAGGTGCAGAGGAGAGAAGGGTGGGTCATAACTGGCACAACAATTCCATGGATAGGTCAACGTCGATGTCTTTCAAGGCCAACTTTTACACAGTTATCAACGGCGTGAAGAAGGCCATGGCTCCCGATAAGCTCGCTGAACTTTCTCTCGTTGACCCCAAAAGAGCTAGGAGGTTGATCACTTTACTTTTAATACTTCACTCTTGCCTTTTTGAACTGAATTTTGAGCCAAAACGTTTTTTTGGTGATCGGCAATAATGGAACAACAGAAATATATTTTGTGATTTTTATCTCTCTCTCTCTCTCTCTCTCGCCTATTATAATCTGATATCGATTCCTTACAAAATGAATCTCATCCGTGACTCAATTGATATCAAATTATATATGACATATGATCTAATTAGTCATGTAATATTATTTAATCAAATTATGTATTTTTTTATTGCCAAATTTTCTAACTTCAACTTTTATAAATTTTTTATAATTTTTAATTTAATTTCTCTTTTGCCATTATCACAAAAGTCACTTATGTTTAAGTCAATCCAAACAAGTTCTATTTTTACAAAATTCATTTATACAACCGCCAATCCAAACTAAAAGGTTAATATAACTTTTGGTTCCTGAAGTTTGATCCAATTTTGGTTTTGGTCCCTTAAGTTTAAAATTGGTGGTTTTGGCCTCTGAAGTTTGACCCTTGGTCTCTCGAGTTTGAAATTTTTGGTTTTGGTCCCTCAAGTTTACTCCGTTTATAACTGTTGGTCCCTCAAGTTTAAGAAGGACGTGGTGGAAAACCGAACCGAACCGGGAAAAAAACCGAAACCAAGTCTTTTTCAAATTTGAAGGACCAAAATCAAAACTTTCAAACTTGAGGGACCAAGGGTCAAACTTCAAGGATCAAAACCACCGATCTTAGACTTGAGGGACTAAAATCAAAATTGGATCAAACTTTAGGGACCAAAAGTTATATTAACCTTAACATAAATCACATTATATAATCTGGCTTTTACCAAAAGTAAACCAAAAATAAGATTGTAAAAAATTAAATTGAAAAAAGCCATTTTTGCAATCGTTGTTCCAATCACACTTAATCTTAACTCAAAGAACCGTCTCACCTCTAATGGACATTTAGGGTGTGTTTGGTATGACGGGAGGGGAGAGGAGGGGAGGGGAGGAGGGAAAGTGGACGAAGGAAAAAATTTTTTAAGTTGAATTTAAAAAAATTAGAGAAGTGGAGTCATAATATTTTAATAAAGAGAAATTATAAGATAAAAGAGTAAGAAAAATTAATCAAAGTCTTTTAATCCCACTTCTTCAATTTTTTAAAATCCAACTTATAAAAATTTTCTCTTTCCTCCCTTCCCCTTCAAATCCCTCGTACCAAATAGACCCTTAGGGTGTGTTTGGTTTGAGGGGAGGATGGAGAAATTACAATTTTGAACAAAAGAAACTTAAAATTTACCCTATTATTTTTTCAAATTTTCGGTTCCCGCCCAAAATTTACTTTCTCATTCTTTTTGAATTTTGGATTCTCACCCAAAATTTAAATTCTTTCAACCCAAAAAGATAATTTACTCACCTTCTCATTCCCTCCCAACCCCTCAAACCAAACACACCCTTATGCTGCTGCCTTATAAGTTATAACAATTAGTGGGTGTTTGGGAGAGCTTAAATAAGGGCTTATTTGAGAAATAAGCCCTTATTACGCAAGCCGAGAAAAAACTCCTCTCACATACTTACTTCGTATACCGTGAATCACAAATTATAAGCACTTATTGCCCAAAAATAAGCTCTTCCAAACGCACACTTAATCATTCTTGACGTTCCAGGAAGAGCGGCCCAGCTCAGATCCAACGGTCATATCTTCTTTTTGCACCCCCAAAAACACCGACTCTTATTTGCTTTCTTCCAGATCCAAATTCATTCAATCCATACTTTTCTGAACCGATCACTTTTCTCTTCCCGATCCGATCCTCACATGGACATCAACGGTGGCTCCGCCGTAGCTTGCGACAAATTGGATGGAGTGGCTTCCTGGTTCAGCCGCAACGTGGCCTCCGCCTTCTTCGCCTCCTTAGAGCGATGCTCCTGCATCAACCTCAGCACCACCGACAACGATGAAGAAGACGACGATGTCCATATCGGATCAGAGATCGATGCTAAACCTTTCTTAGATTCCTCCAAGCTTCCTCGATGATGATGATGATGTATGCACTTTTTCTACATGTTTGTCATCTTCTGGGGGATTTGTCAAAGGTTTCTTTTTCCCCCTTAATTCGATAAATTTCTTTTGTATAGTGTCCGTTTTAGCTTATCTGTTTTTTTACCCCTGTTTATGATTTCCACACTGTTAATTTGTTGAATATGGGATGAAATACAAATAATTTTGTCTTCTGGATTGAGTTTGTACAATCGTTTTTTTTTTTTTTGGGTTCTGGCGGTGGGGGGAGATAGAGGCAGATTACCTATTGTGCTAGGTTTCAAAGAATGCGAGTTCTCGTCTTGGTAACTTCTTCTTCTTCTTCTTCTTTCTTATCTATCCCTATTTTTTTTCCCGAATTTTTAATTCGGTCATAAATTATTGTTCATTTAAGATCAATCGAA
The DNA here is from genome assembly GCA_963210345.1 of Inga oerstediana. Classification (NCBI taxonomy): domain Eukaryota; kingdom Viridiplantae; phylum Streptophyta; class Magnoliopsida; order Fabales; family Fabaceae; genus Inga; species Inga oerstediana. Next base: position 4,186,469 of record OY723408.1, read on the forward strand.
CCCTCTGTTTACTTTTTAATAATATTTTCTACCACAAATATATGATAGGTCTCTGGCAACCGGGCGTAAAACAGACATCCTGATACGATTACAAGGAACATGCTTTCGTCTGCACAAGGTCTGTTGATGGGATCCACAGTTGTCGTTTACTGATTGAGTTTGATTAGGCTGGGTTAATCGCAGAATACTCTGTTTCTGCCGTGTCTTTTCCTGCTAGGAAAGTTTTAACCATAATCTTGCTTGGCTTTCTGCTATTACTTGAATTAAAAAAAAAAAAAATTTCTTCGTTGATTTTTTTGTGAGTTAATACGACATTCATGTGCTGTTATCGTAATTTTGAAATACAAATAATAATAATAATAATAATGTTGGGTTGAACTCTAATTAGCTCTCATTGACATGATGAGTGCCAGATAGCGCCTTGGATCACTGAGATTGTAACTGGCTTCAAATATGGGATTTGAATGTGTGAAACTACCTACCCTAGTGAAAAAAATAATTCTACTTCGATAAATTTCTTTGTTGAATGTGTGATAAAATATAAATAATTTTGCCTTCAGAACTGACTTTGTGCTAGCTTTCAGTCACTCTGTTAAAGGATTTAGCTTTAATAGTCCTTTAGCTAAATTTAGCTATTTCTTTTTCTTTCAAGATTTACTTCTGTGAGAGAAAGGATGTAACTTTAGTCATCAGACTCATTAAATGAGTGCAGTGGCTCCAATCCTATATAATAGTACATGATTGTTCATATCAATAGAACTCAATTAACGTCCCTTAAGCAGTAGAATTTCAAGCATCATGGGTAAATCATGCACATCCCTTGCATGCAAAAGCAGCAAGAAGTATAACAGGTTTGCAGTTACAAGTTGGAAGAGTATTGTTTCCTCTGGATGATGGAAGACTTGGAGATCTCCATCTTCTAGGACTAGGAGGAGAAAGCTCAGGTCCCAGAAATTGTATTACTGGTAGAAAGGATGAGTCAAAGGAATTAGAGATAACTTCAGTAACAGGTACTACTACTGAGTTCATTGAACATGCAATTTGGATTTTTTCTCCTTATAGTTTCTTTCAGTCTTGTACTTTAAATATGTGATCAAATCCTTATAACTCTAAAAACTTTTAATCTCTGCTACTTAATGGACGTTAATTGAGTGTTCTATTGATATGAACAATCATGTGCTATTTATTATAATGTGTGGAGGCCCTGATCACCTATGGTTCTGGGATTCATATTTTTTGAAATCATGCTGGTGTACAATGTTTAGGATTTAAATGATTTTAGTTTTGTCTTATATAATCTTTTTCTGGCATTTGTATCTCATTGCTCCCAAGGCGTGTTTCGCTCATTGCCCTTTTTAGAGAGAATGGACTGAAGTTGAGTTTTGGCTTCTTAATTAAATAAGTACTAATATTAATCCCAGTTACGGGGGCTGAAGTTGATGCCATCTGAGTCTAGTAAGTGTTCTTTCTTTGAATAAACAACTAACTAAAAGCTTACATCTTGAAATAGTTATTCTTTTTTTTTTGTCATCTCTGTCTATGCTCCTCTTTTGCTTCCTTCTGACTTGTTTCTCTTCATATATTTGATGGCGATCGCTTGCCTTTACTTTCTCAATATTCAATGTGGAGCTTTTGGGATCAGCATGCTTTGAATAATTCATACTGACTTTATTTCTATTATTTATTAGGAGAGTGATAAACTATGTGTTTGGATAATTTATATATTATTTTAGTACTTCAAATAATTTGTGAAGAAATAAGTCATCTTCTGAGGTTTCTGGCAAACTTTTCTACGACAAAATTAATAAGTTATCACTATTTTTATGGATGTTATCAACTGTCCCAGGTGTATCATGTTTTTAATTCTATTACTCCTACCTGTGTTATGTTTACTGTTCATTAAGGTATTCTCTTTCTTTGGTTGGTATTGAGTGGAACATACGGAGATCTGTGGTGCCAATTACCCCTGGTCTATTGAACTCCTGGACAGAGAGTGGATTAGACGTCTCGTAATTATATTGCAGTATTTGATAATTGTTATTCGGTTGGGAAGTTCTTCCACCTGAAGAGGACTTGTCTGTTTGGACTCTTTAGAATATATTCGTTTGAGAAGTCTGAATTTCAAATCCGTAAGTCAGTAAGCAAGCATTCTTTCATTCATTCATGACATTTCATTTAATCATTTGTTTCCACAATTACTAATCTGTTTATGGGAATTCATATGTTGGGGTTGAACATTAATTGATATATACTGACATCATAGGAAAGGGACTAGCTTTTCCTTTGGTGAGCCTTTTATTCTTTTGTGTGGGCATTATTATATATTTCATTGCTTGTTGAAATTTATTTTATAATGCTGTTGTAGTTTACCATAAATATTTCATTGCGTAAAAAATGCTATCGCTAGGAACAAATAAAAAGGCACCGAGGAATATGTATGTAGGAGACATTGTTGGAGGAGATTTGACCAGTGTTTGATACATTTCACGCTAGAGAGGGATTTCAACTTGGTGGACTGGGAGATTGATGGGCTTGTGTTTAATTTGGATTGAAAAGAATTGAGTTACACCTCTACTACTAGTTTAAATTTTTGGCATGGTGATTAATGCTTTGTTAGGGTAAGGATTAGGTTTAAACACGCGGATCATAAGTCATAAGAGACTGGTGAACATGTGTCTAATCCAATGGAAAGAAATTAGAGTGCGCTTCTGCTACTAATTTAAGCTTTTGGCACAATTATTAACCATTTGTTCTTAAGGTTTGGTATGAGGAGGGTGGACCATAAATTCATAGGAGACTATTTAGGTTGAAAGGAACTGAGTTGTGCACCTATTAGATTGTTACTAGTTTAAGTTTTTGGTATGATAATTAGTGCTTCGTTCCTAATGTTTGGTATGGGAGGAGTATGGATCAGGTTCAACTATAGGTGGAACACAAGTCATAGGAGACTGGTGACATGATGATTAGTGCTTCGTTCCTAATGTTTGGTATAGGAGGAGTATGTATCAGGTTCAACCAGAACACAAGTCATGGGAGACTAGTGGGCCCATGTTTAATTTGGGTTGAAAGAAACTGGGTTGTGCCCTTGCTACTGACTTAAGCTTTTGGCATGATGATTAGTGCTTCGTTAAGAGGTTTGGTATGAGAGGAGTAGGGATCAGGTTCAACCAGGTGGAACACAAGTTATAGGAGGCTAGTGGACCCATGTTTAATTTGGGTTGAAAGGAATTGGGTTGTGCCCCTTCTAGCGTAAGCTTTGGCATAATGATTAGCACTTCATTCCTAAGATTTGGTATAGGGAAGAGATATGTATCAGGTTCAACACATGCCACACAATTGTAAGAGGTTGGTGAACCTATGTTTGATTTTGATTTCAAGGAACTAGGTTGTATTTGTGCTATTAGTTTTAGCTTTTGACATGATAATAGGTTTGGTTTGAGGAGGAGGCGTGGATGGGTTCAACAAGCTGTACTACAAGTCATAAGAGATTGGTAAGCCTATGTTTAGTCTGAATTAAAAGGAATTGGAGTGCTTCTTTACTACTAATTTAAACTTTAGGCATGTAGCATAACATGTTTTTGCTTAGTGATCGCCTTTGATCCTATGGTTGGGGAAGAGTTAGGAGCAAAGCCTGAGATGAGGTGGAGTATAAGCATTGGACTAGAAAGCCTAGTGTCAGTTAAACTATAAGGCCCCAACCTAAGCAAATCATGTATAAAAAATAGGAGGGCCATGCTTAGGTATAACAATGATATTTACATTAATTATCTCATAATTAAAGATAAGTGTTTGTTAATAATGATGGATATCTCATAATTAAATACACTTGGTGGCACGAAAACTCATCATATACGCTCACGCCTTGACATTTTAGCAAATATTCCCCAAGTGTGAAGTCCAAGACAGAACCAAGCTTTAATACTACTAAAAAGGATTGGGGGAATGGGATAAAAGGATGAGCAAAGCCTAGGATGAGGGGAGATAGTATTGTGGAATCGTATCACATCTTAATTCAAAATCTTAAATCTCACATTTATGAATCTTTCCACTTTTATATACTTGCTCCGGTTCTTTTTATAAGCAGTAGCTGACAAGTCAACAACTGTACAAATAATGCAAAACGAACTGATAATTAAAATTAGTTAAAAAGCAATGAATATGTAAAATATAACCCCCCCCCCCCCCCCAAAATGCACTTATTTGTGAAGATTATGAGTGCGAGAGGGAATGAGCGAAAAAAAGTGATGAGAGAGACATGCAAAATTAAAGGTAAAAATGGAAAGGGGAAAATCACTTAAAAATACGATTGAAATAGCGAAATCTCAAATCAGTGCAGCGAATTTGTGAAATCTTGGTTCAATGTTGGTTCAATTTTGCCTTTCAATTCTCCCTCTCGCCATTTCAGAATAACAACACGAGACTTTAATTAACAACTTCTGATTCTTAATTAATAATTCCAGTTTCTTTTTTTTTTACTTTCACAATAAAAACACTGGTATTGTTATTAACAACATCATATTCTACATTAACAACACCATTTCTTGTTTCACAACTTTGTAATTTAAGTTTCAGGGCCAAATAACAACAGCTCTTTTCTTATTAACAATACTGTATTTTATATTAACAACACTATATTTTTGAGATACGAATATGTGAAAGAATAAAGCGGAGTTGTTAATCAAGAATCAAAAGTTGTTAATTAAGAGTTCGTGTTATTATTTTGAACTGTCGAGAGGGAGGGTTGAAGGGCAAAATCGTCTTTTTGCACACCTGCACTGTTCATCCGTACTGACACAGCACTGAATAGGGATTTTGGAAATTCGATGCACTGATTTGGGATTTCGCTATTTCGGTGGTATTTTTAAAGGATTTTCCGAATGGAAAAGGTGCATTAAATTTTTAGACAGAAAAATTATTAATTATATGTAGGACCAAGCTTTTGAGAGAGGAAATTGCTTATAAACAGGATAGGAGGGGGTATATTACCTATTATCTATTGAAACTAAAGGCAAAGTAGGTTGCAAACTTTTATGACAAAGCATGTGCTCCCTCTGGGTTTTTTCATAAGAGCCAAAAATTTGAATTATATGTCTTTTTTATAAGAGTGCGATGAGAGTTTTTTGAACATCATCAATATGGGTTGGCATCAACTGATAACCGCTAGGTACCCATATTTTTTTTTCAAATTTTTTTAATAATATATTAAGATTGTTTTTTCCACACGCCTAAACCATAAAAAAATTAAAAATACATTATAAAGTAAACATTCATCAAAGTCCACACATAACAAAATAAATATAAATCCACAAGCCATCAGTATAACTTAACAATAATCAATAATTAGTTAATATTAAAGGTGTTTCAATTTGAAGTATGATGTGAAGCCGTAAGATTATCTTGAGTTCAATCACTTTGCTTTTGCATAGGTAAATCCGTCACTGCCACATATAATAAAACAAAGTGAAAGATAATATTATACTAATTTTAAATAAACGAGTAAATGACAATGAGATAAATGAGTAAATATAATTATATCACCATCATCAGTAACATCTTCTGCTGGGAAACCAAACATTCAATTGCACGTACAAATAAGGCCGGCTTGAACATTATTAGGAAGAAGAGAACTTCTATACTTTGTGCGAACTCGTGAAATACTGAAGACTGAGGTGTGGACGGTGGATTAGGAGTACTGGGCTGGAGTGACTGTATGGTCTTGGATTAGGAGTACCCGCCAACCCAGTAGTTCAACTCGTCACGGGTTAGGACCATATGGGTTCGGGCCCAAAAGGATCGCATCAATATGGTTCCAGTTTTATAAAACCCAAATCGCCCATTTTGTTGGGTTGGGCTGACTCAGCTCACGGTCTCAACCTATATTACTACCTCTAGTGAGTAACAGTTGCATGGGAGTGGTTTCTATCCTTTTCCCTTATACTCATTTTCCCCTCCTTTATTCTCCTTTTCTCATCTCCACCATTGAATGAAAATTTTGAATGACCCAGATTTTATATTTTATAAAAATATTGTTATAATTTTAGCTAAAAATACATAAATAAATTTTAACTGCTAAAATTTGTTCTGAACAGTTTACATCTGTAGTGAAAAAATGCAAAGAAAATTTACTCTATAATAATAATATATTTTTTTTCAAATCAAATTTTAACAATTCAAATTTATTTATGTATTTTTTTAAGTAAAACTAATAATATTTTTTTAAGATGTAAAATCAAAGTCATTGAAATTTTCATCCAGTGTTGGAGATGAGAAAAGAAGAGCAAAGGAGGGGGGAAAGAGAGTAGAGGAGAAGGAGAGAAGATACTTCCCATTTGGGATTGTCACTGACGGAGTGTATGGGTTCTTAATCTCAAATTTTTGCCCATGTCCCAATTTCTTCACTAGTTGAAATAATCAAGTGATAATATAATTAATAAAGTAATTAATTAATCAACCAACAATTAGATGAAGTGTGGAAGAAATGAACAGCGATGTAAAACTTATCACTTATTTCAGATTTTTAATAATGCGCGTATTGTTTATTACTAATAATCTTACCTACCCTCTAATCCTTATTATTTGTGTAAATGACAAGCATTTTTATGTCATATGTACTTTAAAATTTAAATTTGTACAAACATATGTTTCTATAAAATACTTATGTAGGTTTGGCATATAAATAGAACTAAAATTAAGTAGACATATCTTTTAAATGTGTGTGTGTGTATTATTGTTCTTTAGATTTAAGTATGGTGCGCGTCATAATTTATATGAAAGCAAGCTGTCATACCAAATTAGATATATAATTTACTTAATTATATAGAAACAAATGTAAAATTTTTAAAAGAGTAAATATAATTTTTGATATCTAAAGTTTGACCCGATTATTGTTTTAGTCTATCAAATTTAAAATAAATGATTTCAGTTTCTCAAATTTACTCTATTTATAACTGTTAATCCCTCATTTCAAACTAAAATCACTGATTTTATTTCTTTTAAATGTCAAGTTGCATAGATATTCTTGTGAGTGGTTGGAAAATCATGACTTCGCTTTCTTTGTTTTTACCCTTGTCCTTCATGATATTCTCTTTTCTTTTTTTGGCCAAACATGACATTCGCTTTTCAAACTCTTGTACTTTTGTGTATAAGAAAGGTAGGTAATAAGTATCGTTGACATCAAACTTTTCTATAACAACAAACTTAATTTAAAAATATAATAAACGATTAATAAATACACAAGTAATTGTGTGTGGATAAACCATACATATTATTGGCGAATCTTAAATTGAAAGATATTTAGACTTCTGCAAAAGTCAAGAATATGTATGGTGAGTATTGCTCCGGGTTTGAAAGTATGAAAAAAGTAGAGTCGTATTAGAAGAAGACAAGTTCATAAAGCTTATTATTAATTAGTAGTTGACAAGTATCGTTTAGTTGTTGGAAATGAAGAAGAGCACATTTCCACCCTTAATTAAGAGGGACGTTATATGTTAGGAGTTGTTTGTATCTGTCAGTGAGTTTTTATTTTTATTTATAAACTTTAAACATTCAAGATTTTCCCTGACAATTAGATATATAGAGACATAGAGTTAATAGAGGGAGCGTAGGAGTGTAGGATCTGATAACCTAAATTACACAAATAACTTCCTTCAAAGTCTGTTTGGTTCAACAAAGGGCAGGGAAGGGAAGGGGAGGGCAGGGCAGTGGAGGGGAGGTTAATATTATCTTATTTGGATTGATAAGAAGGAAAGAGAGGGGAGAAATTTTAGTGTTATATTGTTTGATTCAGAAGAGAAGGGGAGGAAAATTATTTTCACATGGACAACTTTATCCTTATGTTATAAGTAATTTTTTCCAAACTCTATTAAATATAAATAAAGCTTAATTATAAATAACATTTTTATGCCTTAAATTATAAATAAAATTTAATAAAATTATATATATATATATATATTTAAAATTATATTTTATAATTATAGTTATACATATATATAATCAAAAATGGCAAATAGTACTTTTGGGTTAATGACAAAATGCCATGGGTATTTTAGTTTAATAGGTTAAATATTTTAGCTTCCCCTCCAAATCCCTTTAATTTAGAGGGGAGGGAAGTCTTGTCAATTAAGTGGAGGGGAGGAAAATCCCTCCCCTTCCTCCCATTCAACTCCCCTCTTTTCAAATCTGTAACACCCCAAATTTTATTCACAAAAAATATATTATAATTATTTGAATAATTCAATAAAATGGTGAATATTCATGAATTTAGATTTTGTGAATTTTGAAATATTCATATTCATAAGGAAATGGGCAAATTAATTCAAAAATTGAATTAAATTACAAAGGGGATAGAAAAATCACAAATTTTGCCAATTTAGCCCAAGATTAATTATTTTCCAATTAATTGGAGTTAATTTCAATTAATCAAGGAAAATGCATAAAAGGGATTATTCTCAGTGGAATAAAATCAAAAGAATTTAGAGAATTAGGGGGAATTATACATAGTTCAATTAGATAAATTGTGGAATATATGAAAAACATTTTTTTCTCCTCTACCTTCCCTCAAATTCGTTCAATACATGGAAAAATAAGGGAAAAAGTTAGTCAAACCCATTGGACATAAATGATAGGAAGGTATGGCATAAAGTTGAATGAGTATGGCCTAAAGCAAGGGAGTATGGTGGGAGGTATGGTGGAGGGATGGTGTACATGAAAGGTGGAAAGATCTCATCCATTGGCTAAATCAAGGGTTAGGATGAAACATGAAGACTAAAATATTAAAACACATATTCTCCCTCCCCTTCTGCATATTTCGTCCAAGCCATAGAGAAAAGGAAGAGAGAGTGAGTTTGTGAAGCTCTTGAAGCTAGAGAGAAAGAGGAAGGAAAATCAAGGTAAGAGCTTGTGTTATAAGGTGATTTAATCTTCTTATTTTGTGTATTCATCCTCTAATCTCTTATTCTTCATGAAAATCATGGATTAGCAAGCTAATCTTCAAGGTTGAGAAGAGAGAGAGGACGTCCTAGAGAGAGAGAAACACCAAGGATCAAGAGGTAATCTCCAAAACCTCAACTTCTTAGTGTATTGAAGTTGTTGTTGGTGATTGTTGTTTGGTTTATGTGATTTTTGGTTAATTTGTAAAATTGGAAAAGCCATAACCCTAAGGGGTTATGTTGCCCAAAATCCTTTAAATTATGATTATGAAGTGTTTAAATGAGTTAATCAAGGGTTAGAAGTGAAAAAGTACAAGTTTTGGAAGCTAAAACACAAAGCTCTATTTTTCTATTTTTCTCTCAATATTTCGGCCAGACCAGATCTGGTAGTAGGAGTTGGATTTTTATGAAATATATGGTTCCATTGGACTCAGTGGGCAAAAATAGGTGGGGTTACAATTGGGCACTTTTTCGGTAGAGGTCGAAAAAGCATAATTACGAAAACGCACTTTATTAATCAGCATGATTATCCTTCATACACTATGCCATAAGTTATGTGATTGTGTGGATGCCATTGTTTTGTAAATGTACTTTATTAATCAGCATGATTTGCCTAGAGAGAGGCAGTTAGTGCCATAGGTGCACTTACACTGGGAGTTGGCAGAAGTCCAACCGGTGTAGATTGTGGGGCTGGGCCCTACTCATGTATACATGACTATGATGTGTTTATATTGTTTATTAATTTGTGCATACCTTGGCGCATGTCATATTTACTTTTCGCATTTTTTATGAACAATATTATGTCTCTACGGGGATTCTTCAGAATCTCACCCTATTTTTAAATAAACACCTCAGCGGGTACCAGTGGGCAAAAGGGAAAAGATGTAGATGCCGGTAAGTGAGCGGCACGTGTCTCGAGGCGCAGACAAGATCGTGGTCATAATTAGTCTATTTTGTGATATTTTGGTGAAATTTGTAAATATTAAAAACTTCCGCTGTATTTTTCGTTTCCGTTGATGAACAATATCGGAATTATAAACGAACGACGTTGGGATCGTAAACGAATATTTTATCAGTATAATTATACTTTTCTGTGTGCCAATTGAATTTTGTCTTTATTAGTCTTCGATTATCAAAATGAAAACAGGTATTGACAAAATCAAACAGAACCTAAATGTCAAACCGGTTCCCCTAATAAGCAAAGTGCTTGACAGGGGAATCCTCCTTTAAATGCCTTATTAAAGGTGAGGTTGCGTATGTTTAAACAATTTATAAATGATATAATGGCTGTGTAGGTTATAACAAAAAAAAACAAAATACATACATTGTGGTGAAATTAATGTTGAGGCCTTGTGGCTCAATTTTACCAAGCTTTTCACTTAGCTTAAATCTTTCTTAAGCGTGAAGTCTTTCTTTTTCTCTTCCCCCCTTTTTGTTTGTGAAACTGAAATCAGCGAATAGAAATAGAAGTAAAGATCTCGTGGTAATAAGATCTAAATGTTAAGAAGATGAGTAAAATCTTTGGAAATCCTTTTAAGTTAATTGATCATGATAAAACTAGTAATCAGGTCTCAACTCACGACCCGCGGGCCGCACATTAGGTGTGGGTTAGGGTTGGCACTTTTTCAACCTGCAAAAGTGCAAGCTGCACAGCCCCAAATTGTATGGCCTGCTGGTTAATGCGGGTTAGCTCGTGGGTTAGCCCACACTAGTTTTTAAAAAAAAACAAAACAAAAAATATGGTAATATCATAAAATCCTAGAGTCCCACACTCCTACTTTGGTACCTCCTAAAGTTGATAATACGAGCTCAACTCACAACCCGCAAGTTAGATGTAGGTTATGGATGGCACTTTTGCAGCCCGTAAAAGTGTGGGCCGCACTATGTGGCTTGTTGGTTAATGTGGTCTAGCCTGTTGGTTGGCCCGACTAATTTTTTTAAAAAAAAAACAAAAAATATGGTAATGTCATAAAATCCTAAAGTCCCACGCACACTCCTACTCTGGTATCTACCAACCCCAAAGAGAAAAAGTCACAACCTCCTTTCTCCTTTTTTTAAATGAATTATTATATCTTGATTGTTTGACGATGATTTGATATTTTTTATTTGTAAATTTGAGCAAATTTGATGATTTTATCTCTTGAATTATGGACTATATTTGTGAATTTTTGTAAGTGATGGAATGATTGATGCTAGGAAGAAAAATTTTATGACTCATATATGTGTTTCAGATTTCCGGTTATCTTAAAAAATAAGGGGAAAAGGTGTGGGTTGGTGGGTTGGTTAGGGTTGGCATTGCCAGCCCGCGTGTGGCCCGTACCACACAATGTGCAGGCTAGCTCGTATTCCCAACTTTATGTCTTATATTTTAAAAGTCGGATCGGATGTTGAGTCGAAAAAGTCAACAGACCATGGTTCAAACGGTTAGAACGGTCGAGCCATTCGGTCGGACCGGTGATGTAATAATTAAATTTAAAAATATTATATATATATATATATATATTACAATTAGTTTGTAGTCTAATTTCAGAGGAAGTTAATAAAATCACAAAATTCCAATTTAATAAAGAACATTAAGTCAATCATAAACCTAATAAAAAGCTTAGGAATAGAGTTATACGCGTTAGGAGCTAAATCGTCAGAGGAATCGACTTACCTTATGATTTTGCTTCTCCTTTCTCTCTCTAACTGCTCTCAACATTTTCTCTCTCGTTCAACTGGAATAAGACGTCGGTTTTGAGCATATGAGGAGGAAGGTGATGTTTTATCATGCTTATGTCATATATACTTCAATTATCTATTTTCCAAAAATACAAATTTTGCCTTTATGTATAGAAATCCCTATGTATATGTAACCTTGTCTATTAAGCCCAACTAATATTTTTTCTTCATACTACATGTAGGAGACACCTAGGGGTCCCTCCCTATGGTCTCAATTGACTTCACAACTTGTTCCGGTTATGTATACATGTAAAGTCTCAATTTTGGTCAAAATTACACTGTTTGCTCAAATTTTCCATAAATTCATATTAAATTGACCAAAATATTCTAAATATATTTTTTCCTTGTATTTTCCTTCATTAATTGAAATTCACTTCAATTAATCAGAAAATAATTTATTTAGCACTTGTTTGCCATTACATTTTCTTTGCATTTTCGGATTTTTGGTAGATTTTTTGTCCAAAATTTGAAAAATCATAAATAAATTTCTAGACCTCGTATCGGAGTGATTCCAAAGGCTATAGAAACCTTATTGAGTCCACTATCAAGAAAAAATATAGACTTTTACCAATTGGAAGTACATCATTCCCAGATTTAATTTCTTTGAACACTGCTCTATAAACTTTTCAGTTTTTTTAGGCTAAATTCAAAAATTCATAACTTATTAATGTAGGTTGTAAACTTTTATGACAAAGCATGTGCTCCCTCTGGTTTTTTTTATAAGAGCCAAAAATTTGAATTATATATGTCTTTTTTATAAGACCGCGATGAGAGTTTTTTGAACATTGGCCCCAAAAAAAAGAATCGTCTAAAAATTTATTGACTTTTTTTTATTTTTATCATTTATTAATTATATGTATTTCATTAATTAAATGGTTGATGATACTTACATTTACTTTATTTTTCTCTTTTATGTGCCCCCTTATTTATAAGGGCATACTTGAAAAATAAAATTTATTTTAGATATATTTATTATTTTAAACTAATTTTGATCTTTTTTTTAAATCACGTAATTCGATTATAAATAGAACTGGAGGTGGCATGTGTTTTCAACACTGATCAGTTAAGAGCATTGAGGTTTTGAGTTAAAATGTCGTATTGATTCAAGTTGGGTGCAGCATCGAGGTTTGGTGCTCATTCGGTCCAACAAATGTTGTTAAACAAAATTGACCATGAGTAAGGGCAAATGGGAAAAAAAAAAGATTCCATGTTACCTTTTCCAAACATCCATCTAAATACACCAAAAGAAGTGATACTGAGATGATGTTTGATTAAAATCAGTGTTTTGAAATTCGGAACGGCCGATCTGACTTGACCTAGGAATCGGTGAATGGGCTAGAAAACTGGTCCCGTCTAGGGTCCGGTTTGGTTCAGCAATGTAGGGGTCCGGTTCAGCAATGTTTTTATTTTTTTAAAAAAATTAATTTTTTCAATTATTTCTTTAAAATTTCACATTAATAAGCCTAAAATCTCCAATTTCTCACCGGTTTGGTCCCGGGTTAGCTCCAGTTTGACTCTGATATGATCTACTGACCTCTAACTCAATACCCCAACCGGTGCAGTGGCTTGTCCGAATTTTAGAACCTTGATTAAAACAGAATTATTAGGGATACCAATAAGCTGTTAGTTGGAATGATAAGGAGTCTCACCCCGTAAGGAGGAAAATAGAAGTTCGGATCCTAAAAAACACACTGAAAAAGGTGAGATGTCAACACCTGTTTCCATTTTGATATGCGCAGGGCAATAATGAACAAGTTCCATAGGCAAACAGAAAAGTACAGTTATACTGATAATAAGTATTTGTTTATAGACAGACATTAACAGAGCAAAATTCACTAATAATTACAAATATATACAGAATATCCCAAAATATTCCAAGTACAGGCTAAATGTAACCACCAACTGTGTCTCGAGAAACATGCCCGTCAGTTTCCCGGAACTATGTCCTTGCCTTTTGAACCGCTGGCACCCGCTGAGACATTTGGATTAGAAAAAGGGGTGAGATTCCAAGGAATCTTAGTAGAAACATACGATCAACATATAAAATGCGAAAATTAAATATGCAATGCACCGTATCAAGTAAAATGAAAATTCATATCATCCGTGCGTGTACACAAAATTCAGGGCCAACTAACCCGTTGAAACCCCTACATGTACCTCAGCCGAGTCCTTGACTACAGCTAGGTAAGACCAGTGTACCTCAGCTAGGTCCTAGACCACAGCTAGGTAATGTGCCTCCAGCACGTGTTCAGATCACAAAATACAGTAACATGCATCATACAAATAGTCACATAGTATATGAGAGATAGTAGTCCCTACCTTAACCTCTTTTTTGTCTCAAAGGGTCCGCCCCGTAAAACGTGTCAACTAAAGGCATCCAACTCGGTCCTAAAACATCAAATATACAAGAAATAGGTCATAACCTATCCAAGTATCATTTTAGACACTTCCATAGTGTTTCTTGTGGTTATATTAGCCTATGGTGAAAATTTACCAAAATGCCCCCGGGACCCCGGCCCCGCCGTACCCGGCCTGATGGCACGTTTTTCCAAATTTTTGACTAGGGCTATCCTGACGTATTTTCGTCCAAGGAATCCATTTCCGGACTCAAAAATACCAAATTCAATGTCAAATTACGAAATTGCCCTTGGCAGCCCTACTTTTAGGGTTTTAGGGGCGTTCCCGTAATTATGCTTTCTCAGCCTTTTCTGAAAAAGTGCCCAACTGTAACCCCACCTATTTTCGCCCACTGAATCCAATGGAACCATAAAATCATTGAAAATCCAACTCTAAGGCCCTCAAACATCCCTGGCCGAAATAATTGTGTTCTCCGGGAAAAATCGGGGTTTTACGATTTCGGCTCCGTAAACACGTTCCTTTCTACTCCTAACCACTTTATTAACAATCTAATTGAGTTATAACAACCATTTGAACTAAAATTGGGCAGCATAACCCTTAGATATACAACTTTCCAAAATTTAAAACCAATGGCAATCCGGCGAAATTTCACCCAATAAATTGCCCACAGCAGCCAGAATAGTTAATATACGAAGGTTTGGAAGTTACCTCAAGCTCCAACAAGCTTTTCCCAAAAATGGCTGAAACCCTAACCTTTAGAGAACAGATTTTTGAGCCTCCAAACCCTAAAGAACAAAGAGGAGTAGCTTAGAGTCGGAGATATACGCGTTAGGAGCGAAATCGTCGGAGAAATCGGCTTACCTTGTGATTTTTCTTCTATTTCTCTCTCTAAACTCTCTCAACCTTCTCTCTCTATGGTTCAGGTTGCTGTGCGTGAATGAGCAGCTGAATGAGAAAGATGAACTTATATTCTAATATTTCATAATATTATAATAATTTGTTTAATTTTCCAAAATTCGGATTTTACAAAATTCTGGCAGATTTCTGCCCGAAGTTTGAAAAATCATAACTAATTCTAGAAAATTCGAAATGAGGTGATTCCAAAGCTTATAGAACCCTTATTGAGTCTAGTTTCAAGGAAAAATATAGACTTTTGGTTTCTGGAATCAAAAAATTCCCAGAATTTCAATCTTTGCATATTGTTCCAGAAATTTCACAGTTTATCTGTGCTGACTTCAAAAATTCATATCTTTTTGTGTATAGCTCTAATTGAGTCATATGACCTATCAAAAGTAATTAATTAATTAGTAAGGGAAAAACCTTCTTGGCAATTATATGTGTCATACTTACATGTGCTTGAATTGAATACCTTCTTATTTGAAATTATCTACTTTAACTTAGTAAATTTACGTGAATTAATTGGACACCCATGTGTCATGTACCCATTCGGCTGGTCAACTTACTGAACTAAGCATATATATGTTTGTTTTTATATTGAAAATCAAATATTTACTTTCACCAAAGTTAGAATTTTAGTTTTTTAATTTATAATGGAAAAATAAACATAATCTTAAAGACTCCGATGAACAATAGTAATAGTTAAAATTAATTTTTTTGCAACTTTAATAATTTAAATAATTTTTAATAATTTCAAGATAATTAAAAAAACCTATATTAAGAAAGGGAAGAAGACGCATAAAGACCAATATAAATAGTGGACAGAGAGGTGCTTCCAATTTCAGTATTCCCTATAATATGTGATTTCCTGCTTAGTCCTTTTTGAAATTTAAAGGAAAAGACAAAATTGTAATATCCCGAATTTTGGGATTGGAGGCTTGGGAATAAGCCTAAATTAAGCGGACTGCTAAGCCCCGGTTTAATAGATGTCCCAAATCTATTCTCTAATATTTCTTATATCTTTGGGGTATTAAGAAAGTAAAATGATGAATTTTGGAAAAAGTAATTATGTTTTTGGTGAAATCGCCTATGAGGTAGTAAGTTTGTCATGTTCATTTAAATGAACAAATGATGATAAAAAAATTATGAAATTTTACAGGATGAAAGTAGACATCCTAAGCTTTAATTTGATAGGTCATATGACTCAATTAGAGCTATACACAAAAAGATATGAATTTTTGAAGTCAGCACAGATAAACTGTGAAATTTCTGGAACAATATGCAAAGATTGAAATTCTGGGAATTTTGTGATTCCAGAAACCAAAAGTCTATATTTTTCCTTGAAACTAGACTCAATAAGGGTTCTATAGGCTTTGGAATCACCTCATTTTTATTTTTCTAGAATTAGTTATGATTTTTCAAGTGGTTAGGAGTAGAAAGGAACGTGTTTACGGAGTCGAAACCGAAAAACTCCAATTTTCCCCTTAAAACCTATATATTTCGGCCAGCATTGTAAATGGGTCTTAGAGTTGGATTTTCAATGATTTGATGATTCCATTGGATTCAGTGGGTGAAAATAGGTGGGGTTACAGTTGGGCACTTTTTCGGAAAAAGCCTAGAAAGCATAATTACGGAAACGCCCCTAAAACCCTAAAAGTAGAGCTGCCAAGGGCAATTTCATAATTTGACATTGAATTTGATAATTCCAAGTCCGGAAATGGATTCCTTAGGTGAAAATATGTAAGAATAGCCCATGTCAAAATTTCGGGAAAAGTACAGCCGGACCGGGTACGGCGGGGCCGGGCCGGGTTCCCGGGGGTATTTTAGTAATTTTTCAAGATAAACTCATATAACCCCCAGAAACACTATGGAAGTGTCTAAATAGTACATTTGACATTGTAGGATCGAATATGGAGCCCCGAGCTGTTTGCACGTAGATCGAGGCACGCGTTTCGAGGCGGATAAGGGTTAAGGTAGGGGACTTACCTTACTTGCATGTATTTGACATCTTTGCTTGTGTAATGATGTATGTGATTGCTTTACTTGATTGTGTAGAGCATATTTGAATAAATGAAGCTCTGTTTCTGTTTTCGCTGTGGCCATAGTCTTATTGTATGAAACATTGAGCATGCAGAAATGTCATTATGGGGCATACATCTAGATAAAGCTAACATGTCATACACATAGCATCAATCATGCATGCATGATGGTATCTGTTTCCTACTGAGATTCTCTCGAATCTTACCCTCCCCTACCAACAATTTAGACAGGAGAAGACAAAAGATATGTTGAGAACAAAGAAGATAACTACACGAGGGGATTGCAGTGGCGGAATAAAGTCAGGAATATGTCTCTGTTTTACTGGGATGAGTTTAGATACCCTAGTAGCCTTGTACAGCTACATTATTTGAATTTATCAGGTATGAACCCCTCGGGGGATATTATGTAATTATGTACATATTATCAGTATAGTTATGCTATTCCTGTGTTGCCTACCGAACCGCATATCGTTTTCCGCGAATATTCTGATAAATGTGAAATTAAAATAAGGGCGTGACAAAATTGCCTTTTGTCAGCTCATTTCTCGCTGGAACCCCAACCTCACCGAAAACCCAAAACTCCTTAACTATTTGATAGCAAGAGCTCCTTCAATTCGCTTTTGAATGTCCTTTTCTCTCCTCAAAGCCCTTGCTTATGATCCTTGTTATCGTCCTCTTTGTTCATATTGTACTTCTCTGCAACCTTTGTAGTCTCTTGATAGTGCTGTCGACTGTGGTCCGAAGTGGTGGAGTGAGAGGGTGCAAAATCTGGTGATGGTGGTATATGAGAAGAAGTAGACGGTGTGGAGAATCTCGATAGTGCCGTCGAAGGTGGTCCGATTTCCTCTTCCCCTCTCCCTTTCGTTCCAAAATCGCGCCTCCAGTTCTAGGTCCATGCTGGGTTTGAAAGTTTGCTTCTTCTCTGGTGGTCGAGAAGATGCCGATGGTGAAGAAGAAGGTAATCGACGATTATAGTGGCAGTCAAAGATGGTGAGGCTTGATGGTGAAGGTGATGATGATTTTTCCCTTTGGTTCACAGTTCTCAGATCCCTTATTAAGTTTTTGTTGATTTTGTATTTTATGAATTTGAAAATAACAACTTCTGATATGGAAATGACAATTATAAATTTAAAAATCATCACTTGTGAAAATGAGAATGCAATTATAAATTAATTTCTAGAATTGATATGAGTTTACTAGGTTTGGATTTGAAAATAACAACTCGGATACGGAAATGACAACTATCCATTTAAAAATAACCATTTGTGAAAATGAGAAGGCATGCATGGATTAATTCCTAAACTCGAAATGAGTTTACCAAATTTGGATTTGAAAATAATAACTTTGGACATGGAAATGACAACTATCCATTTAAAAATGACAACTTGTGAAAATGAGAAGACATGGATTAATTCCTAGACTTAATATGGGTTTACCAAGTTTGAATTTGAAAATAACAATTTCGGATATGGAAATGACAACTATCCATTTAAAAATGATCAATTATTCTCATTGGAGCTCTGGTAGGTACGTCGCTAGCCATTGGCCGGTGGCGGTTGGTGGTGACCGGCCGGTGAGGGGTAAGGGTTACTTTAAAAAAAATTGTGTGAAGGGTATTTGTGTCATTTCCTTTTAATTTTACAAAAAGACAAATAAAACACTAGTATGTCATAAGGTTTTTGAAATTGGAAGCATCTATCTATCTATCTATCTATCTGTCCTTTACTATTTGTATTGGTCTTTATTTGTTTTTTTCCCATTAAAAAATAAGGAAGTTTTGAAGATTGATGTAAGTAGTAAAGGTAGTAATATGGTCCGGCCCGCTGGGTTCGGGCTAATCCACCACGGGTTGAGATCATATGGGTTTGAGCCTAAAAGGACATCATCAATATGGGTTGGCATTTAGCCAACCCAACCAATAATCGCTGGGTACCCATATTTTTTTTTCAAATTTTTTTAACAATATATTAAGATTGTTTTTTCCACACACCTAAACCATAAAAAAATTAAAAATACATTACAAATTAAACATTCATCACAAGTCCACACATAACAAAATAAATATAAATCCACAAGCTATCGGTATAACTTAACAATAATAAATAATTAGTTAATATTAAAGGTGTTTCAATTTGAAGTATGATGTGAAGCCGTAAGATTATCTTGAGCTCAATCACTTTGCTTTTGCATATATAAATCCGCCACTGCCACAGATAATAAAACAAAGTGAAAGATAATATTATACTAATTTTAAATAAACGAGTAAATGACAATGAGATAAATGAGTAAATATAATTATATTACCATCATCAATAACATTTTCTGCTGGGAAACCAAGCATCCAATTACACGTACAAATAAGGCCGGCTTGAACATTATTAGGAAGAAGAGAACTTCTATACTTTGTGCGAACTCGTGAACTAATACTGAAGACTGAGGAGTGAATGGTGGATTGGGAGTACTGGGCTGGAGTGACTATATGGTCTTGGACTGTTGGGCCTTAGCTAATGGCTCTTGCCTCTTGATTTACAAAAAAAAGAGGGCCCAACCCGCCAACCCAGTAGTTCAACCCCTCACGAGTTAGGACCATATGGGTTCGGGCCCAAAAGGACCATATCAATATAGTTCCAGTTTTATAGAACCCAAATCGCCCATTTTGTTGGGTTAGGCAGGCTCAGCTCACGGTCTCAACTCATATTACCACCTCTAGTGAGTAGCAGTTGCATGGGAGTGGTTTCTGTCCTTTTCCCTTATTCTCATTTTCCCCTCCTTTATTCTCCTTTTCTCATCTCCACCATTGAATGAAAATTTTGAATGACCTAGATTTTATATTTTATAAAAATATTGTTATAATTTTAGCTAAAGATACATAAATAAATTTTAACTGCTAAAATTTGTTCTGAACAGTTTACATCTGTAGTGAAAAAATGCAAAGAAAATTTACTCTATAATAATAATATTTTTTTTTCAAATCAAATTTTAACAATTCAAATTTATTTATGTATTTTTTTAAGTAAAACTAATAATATTTTTTTAAGATGTAAAATCTAAGCCATTGAAATTTTCATCCAGTGGTGGAGATGAGAAAAGAAGAGCAAAGGAGGGGGAAAAGAGAGTAAAGGAAAAGGAGAAAAGATACTTCCCATTTGGGATTGTCACTGACGGAGTGTATGGGCACTTAATCTCAATTTTTTGCCCATGTCACAATTTCTTCGCTAGTTGAAATAATCAAGTGATAATATAATTAATAAAGTAATTAATTAATTAATCAACCAACAATTAGATGAAGTGTGGAAGAACAGCGATGTAAAACTTATCACTTATTTCAGATTTTTAATAATGCGCGTATTGTTTATTACTAATAATCTTACCTACCCTCTAATCCTTATTATTTGTGTAAATGACAAGCATTTTTATGTCATATGTACTTTAAAATTTAAATTTGTACAAACATATGTTTCTATAAAATAATTATGTAGGCTTGGCATAAATAGAACTAAAATTAAGTAAACATATCTTTTAAATATATATATGTATGTATGTATATATTATTGTTCTTTTAAAGTTAAGTATGGTATGATCTGTTGGGCGTCATAATTTATATGAAAGCAAGCTGTCATACCAAATTAGATATATGATTTACTTAATTCTATAGAAATAAATGTAAAATTTTTAAAAGGGTAAATATAACTTTTGGTCTCTAAAATTTGACCCGATTATTGTTTTGATTTATTAAGTTTGAAATAAGTGATTTCAGTCTCTTAAATTTACTTCATTTATAATTATTCATCCCTCATTTCAAACTAAAACCATTGATTTTATTTCTTTTAAATGTCAAGTTGCATAGATATACTTGTGAGTGGTTGGAAAATCATGACTTTGTTTTTTATGTTTTTAGGGAAAATTATTCTTAGGTCCCAAACAAATAAAATATTATCAGAAAGGTCCCTAAAATTTGTAAAACACGCTCAACAGATTGTGGATATATATTTTTAGGGTTGTAACTAGGAACCTTTCTAATAATATCTTACTTATTTAAAACCAAAGAGTGATTTTCCCATGTTTTTACCCTTGTCCTTCATGACGTTTGCTTTTCAAACTCTTGTACTTGTGTGTACAAGAAAGGTAGGTAATAAGTAAACTCACGTCTTATCGTTGACATCAAGCTTTTCTATAACAACAAACTTAATTTAAAAATATAATAAACGATTAATAAATACACAAGTAATTGTGTGTGGATAAACCATACATATTATTGGCGAATCTTAAATTGAAAGATATTTAGACTTCTGCAAAAGTCAAGAATATGTATGGTGAGTATTGCTCCGGGTTTGAAAGTATGAAAAAAGTAGAGTCGTATTAGAAGAAGACAAGTTCATAAAGCTTATTATTAATTAGTAGTTGACAAGTATCGTTTAGTTGTTGGAAATGAAGAAGAGCACATTTCCACCCTTAATTAAGAGGGACGTTATATGTTAGGAGTTGTTTGTATCTGTCAGTGAGTTTTTATTTTTATTTATAAACTTTAAACATTCAAGATTTTCCCTGACAATTAGATATATAGAGACATAGAGTTAATAGAGGGAGCGTAGGAGTGTAGGATCTACCGATCTAGTAACCTAAATTACACAAATAACTTCCTTTAAGGGTCCGTTTGGTTCAACAGAGCGGAGGGGAGGGGAGGGATTTTAATGAAAGAGAGGGGAAGGTAGGGGATAGGAGGGATTTTAATATTACTTTATTTGGATTGATAAAAAAGAAGGAGAGGGGAGAGATTTTAATGTTACCTTATTTGATTCAGGAGGAGAGGGGAGGGAAATTATTTTCACATGAACAACTTTATTCTTATGTTATAAGTGATTTTTTCCAAATTCTATTAAATGTATAATAAAGCTTAATTATAAATAACAATTTTATGCCTTAAATTATAAATAAAATTTAATATAATTATATATATTTAAAATTATATTTTATAATTATAGTTATACATATATATATATATATAGTCAAAAATGGCAAATAGTACTTTTGGGTTAATGACAAAATGCCATGGTTATTTTAGTTTAATAAGTTAAATACTTTAGCCTCCCTTCCAAATTCCCTCAATTTAGAGGGGACGGAGGGAAAATTTTCAAAAAATTTCTCCTCCTCTCCTAAATTTTTAATCTTGCCAATCAAGGGGAGGGGAGCAAAATCCCTCCCATTCCCCTGCCCTCCAAATCAAACAGAGCCTAAATGTCAAACCGGTTCCCCTAATAAGCAAAGTGCTTAACAGGGGAACCGGGTCCTTTAAATGCCTTATTAAAGGTGAGGTTGCGTATGTTTAAACAATTTATGAATGATATAATAGCTATGTAGGTTATAACCACAAAAAAAAAAAAATTAATACATTGTGGTGAAATTAATGTTGAGGCCTTGTGGCTCAATTATACCAAGCTTTTCACTTAGCTTAAATCTTTCTTAAGCGTGAAGTCTTTCTTTTTCTCCCGTGTGTGAAGCTGAAATCAGAGAATAGAAGTAAATATCTCGTGCTAATAAGATCTAAATGTTAAGAAGATGAGTAAAATCTTTGAAAATCCTGTTAAGTTAATTGATCATGATAAAACCGATAATGCGGGTTCAATTCACAACCTGCGGGTCGTGGGTTAGGTGTGGGTTAGGGTTGGCACTTTTGCAACATACAAAAGTGCAAGTTGTACAGCCCCACACTATATGGTCTGCTGGTTAATGTGAGCTAGCTCGCTGGTTGGCCCACACTAGTTTAAAAAAAAACAAAACAAAAAATATGATAATATCATAAAATCCTAAAGTCCCAAACTCCTACCTTACCTCCTAAAGTTGGTAATGCGAGCTCAACTCACAACTCGCAAGTTAGGCGTAGGTTATGGCTGGCACTTTTGCAGCCCGTAAAAGTGCAGGCCACACAGTGTGGCTTGTTGGTTAATGTGGTCTAGCTTGCGGGTTGACTCAACAAATTTTTTTTAGAAAAAAAAAAATGGTAATGTCATAAAATCCTAAAGTCCCATGCACACTCCTAACTTGGTATCTACCAACCCCAAAGAGAAAAAATCACAACCTCCTTCCTCCTTTTTTTAAACAAATTATTATATCTTGATTGTTTGGTGATGATTTGATATTTTTATTTGTAAACTTGAGCAAATTTGATGATTTTATCTCTTGAATTATGGATTATATTTGTGAATTTTTGTAAGTGATAGAATGATTGATGCTAGGAAGAAAAATTTTATGACTCATATATGTGTTTCGGACTTCCGATCATCTTAAAAAATAAGGGGAAAAGGTGTGGGTTGGCGGGTTGGCATGCAACCCACCACTGCGGGTTAGTGTTGGCATTGCTAGTCCGCTTGTGGCCCGCACCGTACAATGTGTAGGCTGGCTCATATTCCTAACTCTATGTCTTATATTTTAAAAGTCGGATTGGATGTCAAGCCGGAAAGGTCAACGAGCCATGGTTCAAACGGTTGGAACGATCGAGCAGTTCGGTCAGACTGGTGACATAATAATTAAATTTAAAGATATTATTTATATATATTATAATTAATCTGTAGTCTAATTTCATAGGAAGTTAATAAAGTCACAAAATACTATTTAATGAAGAACATTAAGTCAATCATCAACTTAATAAAATACACTAACAATAATGATTTCATGATTTGTCAAACATTGGTAACTTTTGATTACTCCAAATATGAGTTTCTTGAAAGACATTTGATCATACCACTTTAATCCTATTTATAAGTGTTTTTTGACTAAAAAATTTGGTCCTATTTATAAGTCCAGTTTCAGTGTAATAAATGAGATTGTGACAATTTTACCCCTATTTATTGTACAAATAAAGAAATAATTTAAAGATATATAGAGAGAGAAAAAGTTGCAGAGTACCCATTCATAAATAAGGGCATAGTTGTAAATTTATAATTATTGAGTTAACTACATCTCTTTGGTATGTGAGATTTAGTTAAAAGAGACTTAAAAAAAGATCAGAGTGGTAAATGTCATCATCTTCTTGAGAAAATAACCCAAAATCAAGACCTTCAACTCTAATCTCAATGCTTTCAATTGCATCCTTAGCTTGAGGATGAACCTCATTTTCTCTTTTTTTTCAAAAGCATTTTTATAAAATAGTTTGCAACAAACTAAATTATTAAAATTAGTAACATATAATATAAATAAAATAAAATAACATGTCTAAAATTTATATACCATTTTTTAAAATTTTTTGCAACATCAAATTTAAAAAAAAGTATAGATTTTTTTTTTCATTTTTATTGGGCAAGACAATTTTTGAAAAACCGATCCGGTTTCCAACCTAACGATGGTTTCTGACCCAAAAACGGATAAACGATAGCCCAAAACAGCTTCCTCAGAAAACGATCCAACGGATATATCCAGCTCGCCTCATTGACCGGTCAACGGTTCAATAGGTCCGACCATTCGGTACGGTGTCACGCCCTTATTTTAATTTCACTTTACCAGAGTATTCATGGAAAATGATATACGGTTCGATGGGCAACACAAGAATAGCATAAATATACTGTTAATATATATATGATTACAGAAAATCCCTATAAGGATTCGTACATGATACTTACAATTAAGGTAGCCGCACAGGGCTACTAGGGTGTCTAAACTCATCCCAGTGACTGGTCGCTGTTTAGCAAACTAGTGACTATGTTTTAGGATGAAGCTCCATACTCTTGGACTTATTTGGACCCGCTCCCTCAATGTTCGTGTCATCCTTGTACCATCCTCTCTTTGGTATGGTAACATGTACTGCCTTTCGGGTATTCCACTGTTTCCCTGAGGCATGTCTGTTCCTTTTAGGGCTTGAGAGTTAGCCGAAGCAATTCACTTTGCAGTTCCTATCACTATATAATCAAGCATATCAGTATACTATCACGTTGCTAGAACCACCGCATTTACTCTGAGCAGACAATTTTGTTGCCAGAATCCTTGCTCTTATACCAAAATGTCACGCCCTTATTTTAATTTCACCTTTACCAGAGTATTCACGGAAAATGATATGCGGTTCGATGGGCAACACAGAAATAGCATAAATATACTGATAATATGTGCATGATTACAGAAAATCCTCATAAGGGTTCGTACATAATACTTACAATTATAATAGCCGCACAGGGCTACTAGGGTGTCTAAACTCATCCCAATGAAATGGAGACTTCTTCCCGTCTTCGCTCCACCACTGCAACCCTATCTTGTGCAGTTCTTTTCTCTGACTTCCGCATACATTCTTTATTCTCTTGTCTAAATTGTTGGTAGAGGAGGGTGAGATTTGAGAGAATCTCAATAGGAAAACAATATAAATATGCATGCAGGATAAATACTTAATACATGACATGCATGTATTACATAAACTCATGCTAACACAATGACATATTTGCGTGCCTAATGCTTCAAATAACATACTTATGGCCATAACATAAATAGAAACAAGGCTCAATCATTCATATATGTTTCACATAATCAAGCAAAGAAATAACATGCATCAATACACCACCACAAATATCAAATACACGTAGGAGAGGTAAGTTCCCTACCTCAAGTCTTTTCTCCTTGATATGCTTCCTCGTAATGCGTGCTGACCCCTCAGGCTCTCAACTCAGTCCTACAATTCTAAATATACCATTTAGACACTTCCATAGTGTTTTTGGTGGTAATATTAGCCTGTGGTGAAAATTTACCAAAATACTCCTGGGACCCCGGCCCGACCCTTCGATATCTGGCCCGACCGTACTTTTCCCAAAATTTAGACTGGGGCTATTCTAACATATTTTCATCCAAGGAGTCCATTTCTAAACTCAGAATTACCAAATTCACTATCAAATTATAAAAATACCCTTGACAGCCCCTATTTCAGGGTTTCAGGGGCGTTTTAATAATTATGTTTTTTTGGGCTTTTCCGAAAAAGCGTCCAACTGTAACCCCACCTAATTTTCCATCCTGAACTCAATGAAACCATCAAATCATTGAAAATTCAACTCTAATCCTCAGATGTAGCCCTAGCCAAAATCTTGGTATACTTTGAGAAAAATCAGGGTTTTGCGATTTCGGCTCAGTAAACGCGTTCATTTCTACTTCTAACTATTTTATTAACTATTCCATTAGGTTACAACTATCATTGAACATCACTGAGTCATATTACCTATCAAATTAAATCTTAGGATGTCTACTTTCACCCTATAAAATTTCATAATTTTTGAACATCATTTGATAATTTAAAAAAGTCCCACAATAAGACTGCTACACAGGAAAACTCACCATTAGCAAACATCAACTTGTACAACTTGTGTTTCCACATCATAATGTTGTGTGTGACCCCTAATTGCCTTGTTTTGTCATTTCATTACTCTTTAATTCACCATTTCATTTCCTTAAATACAAGGAATTTCGAGGACCAAAATTCAGGATGTTACATCTGGTCCAGTTCTCTAAACAGTTCATGGTTTTATAAACCACCTTTTGAAAGGAATTAATGGTCTCTTATTTAATTCATTTAGCATGCTATTATCCTTTTTCAATATCACCCCTACTGCAATTTATTGAAAGGATTTAAAATTTGATAATATTTTTTTATTCTTTTTAATAAGGGTAAAGTTGATTTTTTTTTTAGTTACTGAATAAAACTAAGTTAATTATAATCTCTTCTTAGTTTTATCAGAGAGATGATTAGAGTTGATTTATAATCGTCATGGTGGGAGAGGAGTATATATATACACATATTTTTTGAGAAATAAATATTGGAGGAAAGCTAGAGAGGCTCTAAAAACTGTGGGCGGGTCCGACCAAAATACGCGTCGTTTTCACTTAGGCGATGGACTATTAAAAAAAGTGTTAATCTCTGATATATATAGATGGACGAAATGAGAGATGTGATTAATATGTACACACACAAATATAGGTCAAATTCTTATTAATAATAATCATGTATTCTAAATATACATCAACAGATTAATCTTTAGAGAAACAAAGATTGATCAAAAGAATCCAATATTTGCCCTTGGTTTTCACCACTAACATTATTATCATCCTTCAAGAGCTGCAAATACTCCTCGTATAACCTCTCCAATGACTCGCATTCCATATCATTAATATTGTTATTAACATTAATAATATTTTCTTCTGATACTGAGCAGTTGACTAGGTCAATGTTCAGATCTTCTTCCACAAAAAACCCAAACGCATCTTTTTCACCAACCCAGGGCTGATAACTCATTACATAATTATCCATATCTTCCTTCTGTAATAAAAACTCTTGTTGGCTTGAAGATCCACTTGCTGAAGAAGAACCGGTCTTGGAATATTCTTCGTTTCTACCACTTATACGTAAAGCCCTAACCCTAATTGGTTTTGGCAGATATATATTGGTCTTCTTCTCTGCTTCTTCGTCGACACTGTTGGATTTATTCTTACTGTTGTTTTTCGCGGGCTTCATCTTCTTCTTAATGATCCTATTCCTGGCCTCATTGTCGGTGTTGTCTCTTAATGGTTGGTGACGATCAGGCCTGGATTGTTGTGCTTTGACTCTTTTGCCGAGATGAGTGTTCCAGTAGTTCTTGATTTCGTTATCGGTTCGTCCTGGTAATCGGCCGGCGATGAGAGACCACCGGTTTCCAATCAGTGCATGCATTCTGATGATGAGGTCGTCTTCTTCAGCAGTTATGTTGCCTCTCTTTATGTCTGGTTTCAGATAGTTCATCCATCTCAGTCTGCAACTTTTCCCACATCTCAGAAGCCCTGTAATTAATTAATTAGAACAAAATTGATAGATCGAGGTGAGATAAGATTAATTAAGGACTCACGGTTAATTAAAATATAATTAAGCCAGCTAACTCAGTCAACATTCAGTGCAAAAAAAAAAAAAAAAAACTTAGTCAAGCATGTACTATATATAATACTACTTTTTTTTTTTTGGTCAGCGACGACAGAGATCTTTTAATTATTTGTGTTCATATTCATAATTGATTTGGCCGTTTGTAAATTAGATATGTTAGAATCTATCCTGGCAGTGATTCCAAATGAGACTAAACTTCAAAGTCATATATTTATAAAACAGACAAAAAAATAATACCAAATTCGAACTTTTTGTCATCAGAAAAGGAAAATGAATGAAACTTAGAGAGAAGGAGAGAGAAAGAGAGAGATTGAAAGCCAAGATGGGTTATCCATAATGGTAATTCAAAACAAAGTTGATGAATAAAGACAAACATGAATACAAATGAGTGTCAATCACTTTACCACATAATAGAATGGAAGCTCTCCGATAAATAAGAGGTCGTGAGTTTGATCAGCTTACAAGCTGGTATTACTAGCTTGCTCTTATAAATAAAGAAAAATAAAGATGAATGAGAGGGAAAAGAAGATTAAATACCAGCTTTTTTAGGAAGAGATTTCCATTGACCCTCACCATGTGCTTGAATATACTTAGTGAGCAATACATCTTCTTTAGGAGTCCATGCACCTCTTAGTAACCCTACTTTTGCACAACATGGGGCTCTTCCCATCTTCTTCTTCCCTTAATTATAACACTATCTCTCCCACTATATTTGTTCTAATTATTATTTTTGAGATTTTGAGAGAGAGAGAGAGTATTACTGGCTCTTATCAAGAAGCAAAGAGCAACCTAAATGATGAGACATATCCCCACCACAATGTCTCTTGCCCTTTTATAAACCCCTCAATCACATTTGACTTTTCCTTTTTCGCTTTTTATCTGTTTTCAATGTACCTGGACAAAAACTATTGGTTGTTGAACGTGGCTGCCATTCTTATTCCTTCTAATAACTTTTTTTTTTAATATTTATTCCCTCTCAACTTATCTCTACCTGTATTAAGCATGTTTGTTTCAACTTATAAAAACTTATAAGTTGCTTTTTACGTAAATCGAGACACAACTCCTCTCACATACTTACTTCGTATACTGTAAATCACTATTAAAAAACAACTTATAAGCAATCGAATCGCTCAACCAAACATACCCATTATCTCTCCTACTATAGCTCCTATAGTTTGTGTGGTAATCTATATATGTATGTAGTTTAATTATACTGTTGTTATTATCGTTATTATTAATTTAATCAAATATTAATATTTTTGTCGACACTAATTACTGTGTTTTTTGTTCAAAACTAATTATTCTATTTCACTATCATCCATCTTATTATAACTACAGTTTCAACAGAAATGCGTCACTGCCAAATTTGTATTGAGTCTAAGATGATGGGCCATGATGTAATACAGCTCTTTTAGTACTTTTTTATATTTTACATTGATGTATTTAATTAACTAAATTTGGGTCTATATACTATATATTCGGAAACTAAGTTGTGGTGCTGGCAACTTATAATAGATTTCTTAGTGTTTATATATATTTTTTATATTAATGTTTTTAACTACGTAATATATAGCTTAATTTATTTTGAGATGAAATTCGGTAATTATTGTACCTAACATTTGGGGAGGATTTTTGTTTTTTCAATCCTGCAATTCGAATAAGAAAGTTCAACAGTGTATTGTTTGTTGGTTGTTACTTGTCTTAGGCATATGTTTTTCATAACTTCCAAATGGGTCCCTTTTCATTTATTGTTGTGAGTTAGTAAGTTGAAAAATATGGCCATATTATTTATACTTCATAAGCTATACAATTTGTTGTGAATTAAATTTTATACGTTATCTATATATATAATTTAATGTATTTTAATGTTAATATTAATTATATAAAATCTCCATATTAATAAGAAAAACTGGGGTAGGGGAAGCAAAGTAGAATAATTTTCAATCAATAAAATATCTATACAAAAGTAAAACTAGTTACTATTATATAATGGGAATAATAATTATTGCATTTGGGATAAGTTAAATCTCTCACCAGGCCTTCAGGTAAAAAGAAAAAAAAAAAAGAAATCTCTCACCTGGTCAAGCTTTCTTATACTACTGTTAATTAAACACGCCTAATTTTTTTTTTTGGGCCAGAATGAACACCCTTAATCAATCACATAATTAAAAAAAATAAATATATATACTCAGTGGGGCTGTGGGGGTGGCAATGGGTATTAAAAAAGTTTGGTCTTATCATAATTTCTGCATCTGTCAGTTCATATACGGCAAATAGAGTATTAATTTTTTTATCCTTAATATATATATATATATATATATAAATTGCATCATTACATTAATTATACGAATATATAATTTTATCTTTAATTTATTGTTCTTAAACCTCTCAATGTTCTTTTTTTTTATATTAAATAGGGGTAAAATTGAAAAATTATTAAATTTTAAGATAATATTAATGAGATTTAAGATTTTTTAAGTTTCAGTGAAACACAGTGAAAATGCATTATAAATAAATAAAAAGAGGAAAAGAAAGTGGGTGGTTCTGGTCTAACTTCTAATTAGTCAAAGGTTTTTTTTTATTATTAATTTTTAACATTATGCCCCACATTGTATGTAATTCAACAATTAATGATTATATACCCAATTTGCAGATTTTTTTTTTTTGGTCAAACCCAATTTGCAGATTCATGCCATGCCTTTGAGATAATAATCCAATAACTAAGGACACATAAGAAACTTTGCCTGGTACGTTGAACCAGTTATTGCCAGACATTTAATTACATAATTGGACATGGTCTGTTTTGTTTTAGTTAATTAATCGCTATGTCGAGTCTAATTAACTCCGAATATTCAGAAAAAGCAATTAAAATATATTTTATTTTAAATTATTTTCTTGCTGCTTTTGGAAGATTCCCTTTGCAAATATTTGCCGAATTGCAGTTTGGAAAAGGTCTTTGTATAAAACCGTGTTCATACGTAAGCAGTTTCTATTTTGGGGGGGATAAAAATGATATATGAACTATCAATTGAAAAAATAACCAATTTCAAATATAGTAGTACAAAGAAAAAACAGCAATTTACAATTATTCCTAGTCAAAATTTTAATCTCAGAAAAAGAAGTTAATAAATTGAATACAATGTCATTTTTTATATATCTACTTGACTGGATCAAATTAATTTGAATAATGTTGGGTCTAAATTACATTGGGTAGCTCCTTTAAAAGCTTTTTCTTTTTTCTTTTTTTTGCATTGACACATGTTTGAGCTCAAAACCTCGTGTTTAAACAGTAAAACTCATTCAGCTATAACCAAACATTTTGGTTGAATATGGAGTTGTTTAATATTTTTCAAAATGATTATTACATTTTAAAGAAATTATTTGTAGGTTTTAGGCTAAAATAATTACAAACACCGAAGCCCCAAGAAATTCAGTTGTTTACAAACTTGATTTATAAATGAGGTAATTTGATTTATAAATATGAAAGTTTGACTTATAAATATGAATTTTTTGATACCTCCCTATATTTAATTTTGTATCCGAAGAATAAGCATAATTTTATTTTTTTTAAAAATAAACAAAGCACGATAATTATAATATATATATATATATATATAATATAATATAATATAAGAACTATAAGTTATGAATGCAGGAGAGAGGCCGACCCACAATTTAGTTGAAATAACTAAGATGCTTTTGTATTTTTTAAAATATGATATCTTATAAGCTGGCTGGTAACAAGGATACTTCACATGAAATCTGTAATTGTTTCTTATATATTTTCTCTCATTAAAAAAATCCGGGGCGAATCTGTAAAGATAGTAAATTTTACCATAAAGATATTTTAAAACCAAATTAAAATAACAAAATTGACCACTATTTTGAAATTGAGATAGTGGTGATGACAAAAGTATTCTGTGCTATTATAGGGACTAAAAAATTTAAAAATTGTTTCTGGCTTTTTTCAGAGATAATTGACTGCATGTTTTGATGTGCATAATGATTAGTGGCAAATTATATTTTATAAACTGATTAAGTGATTTTTTTTTAATGAAACACTGTACATCCATCAAAATGTCAAAAGAATTACACTTTAAAAATCTATTATTATAAGATAATCGAAAAATAAAATAAACAATCAAAAGACGTCAACCTTGAGCCCCACCTTCTCTTGATATGTGAATGTGGTAGGTGAACTAATTAAGTGGTTCCGATCCCCTTTTATATATTAGTATATAACTAAATAAATAAACAAATAGTTCTGTGTGACTATTACGTACTCTCTCCTTCAAGCGGTCAAATAAATGATGTGATACTTCTAGTAATTGAAAAATCAAATTAAGTCGGCTTTTAAAATCTAACTTTTGACTGTTTTTGTTTAAGGATTTTTAAAGAAACGTTACGGGAAAAGTACATTTATGGAAATTATAATTTATAAATACTTATAAGTAACAAATAAACTATCTCAAACGAATAAATCAACAATAACATTATCGCTTTAAGGGGCAAACAAACGATATTTAAATTAATATAAAAATTATCAATATTAATTAATTGATATTTTTTTGTATCATAAAAAAATAATTGATATTTTTATCAACATTAAAATCAATTAAAGTAAAAAAAAATTATAGCAAATTACGATACAACAATAAAAATTATTCAAACAAATTTTTTTTAATAGTATAATTTATTTTTAAACTAGATGTAGAAAGAGGCCCTCCTCATTTGAAGAATTTAAACTTGAAGGCGATAAACTTGTAAATTCTTATTATTTGTAAATCATTAACAATGGTGCTCACTTTTCGTAGTATCTATGGGTTACGCGGAGCCTATATATGAGCTATATATTCTAAAGATATAAGCTATTCATTAAATTAAAAATATACTCTTATGTGTTAATTAAATTATTACTGAAATAATCTACAAATTTCATCATAAAAGATTGGGAAAGTTCCAGAAAACTACAAACGAAATTAGAAAAGGACAGAATGCTTGGGTGAAATTAACAAATCCCAAATCAGTGAGGCATAAGGAATCTGGGATATGAAATGTTAACATAATTACCTAAATACCCTCATAAAAAGGGGAACTAAGAGACACGACCAGGCATCATATCAGAGAGTGACGGAGAGAAACGAGGCAAAAGGGAAAGGAGGAGACACGAGCTCGGGCTAACGGTTGAAGGTGTTAGGCGGCGCTGCGAGGCGAGACGAAGCTTTAGCTACAGTGGGGTGTGGGACGTTGGTCAGGGCCGCGAAGCGAGACGAAGGTTCGGTGAGGGTGGGGTGTGGGAAGGTGGGGCGAAGCGGCGCGGTGCAGTGACACGAAGCTCCGGCGAGGGTGGGGTGTAGGAAGGTGGGGCGGAGTGGCGCGGCGAACAAATGCTCTATGGTTGCTGGATGTAATTTATGCATATTGTGATTTGACAGCAATTGATAAATATCTCAAGGTGTTAATCAACAGAACCATGTTGCTATTATAGAGGCACGTGGTGTTATTTCAAATGTGGTACGAAATAATTGGAGGGCTTCCAGGAGTTGGGAAGAAAATGTAGAAGGTTTTAAAAAAGATATCATGGTTTGGAACAAGGATGTTTTTGGCAACATTAACCATCGAAAGGCTATGCTAATTAATAAGCTTGAGAAGCTAAATGAGAAGGTGTGTTTGAGCGAGAAAGGAGCAGAGGAGCGACGAAAGATATGGAAGGAAATGGAAGAGTGTTTGATACAGGAAGAGATCATGTGGCTGCAACGATCCAGGTGTAAATGGTATATGAATGGAGATAAAAATACCAAGTATTTCCACAAAATTACCAATAGTAGAAGAAGAAGGAAATATGTGACAGCTCTACAGAGAGAGGGTGGGCAATGGATATATAGTGAGGAGGAACTAAAACAGGAAGGTACGAGCTTCTTTCAGTCCCTATATGTGGCCAATCACTAACCGAGGGTGGATATTAATTTTGGGGGTGTGTTTCCAAAAATTCCATGTGATCTAATAGGTATGCTAGATCATATGTTCACAGAACAAGAGGTAAAACAAGCTGTGTTTAGTATGGGATCTTTGAAAGCTCTTGGTCCGGATGGTTTAAACCTTTTATTCTACTAAAGTCAATGGGATGTGGTTGGAAAAACTATGGTGGAATTGGCTCAAAGGATTTTCACCAACCCGATGGAGGTTAGGAGGTTTAATAGCACAAATATTGTTTTGATCCTAAAAACTGATATTCCTCTAACAATTAGAGACTTCCGTCTAATTAGTCTCTGTAATGTCATATATAAGGTCATCACTAAGATGTTAGCTACCAAATTAAAGCAAGTTATGCCAATAATTATCTAACCTAATCAATGTAGCTTTGTACCAGGAAGGCAGAGTTTAGATAATATTGTCTTGGCACAGGAAATTGTACATTCTATGAAGAATACTAAGAAGAAGAAGGGTTTTATGGCACTTAAAATTGATTTGGAGAAAGCCTATGATAGGGTATGGTGGGACTTTATTGAAGCATGTTTAAAGGAGTTAGGGTTACCAACAAAAATTATTGACTTAATTAATTGCTGTTTGAATTCTGCAGAGATGCGAATCATGTGGAATGGTGAGCCGGGTCGAGGTTTCAGACCTACACGAGGTGTTCGACAGGGTGACCCTATATCACCTTATCTTTTCGTCCTAATAATGGAAAAACTAGCGCACCTGATACAAAATGAAGTGTCTTCAGAAACTTGGATTCCATTTCGATTAAAGATAAATGGTACTGCAATCTCGTATTTGTTCTTCGCTGATGATCTAATCTTATTTGTGGAAGCTTCTCTTGATCAAGCAGCTATTATTAAGGCTTGTATGGATGACTTTTGTGATGCATCTGGAGAAAAGGTAAATGTTGACAAATCCAGGATATTTTTTTTAACAATGTTGGCCATACTAGGAAAGCAGAAATTAGTGCTTTCCTGGGATTCACTCCTACCACAGATCTTGGGAAATATCTTGGCATCCTTATGCATCATGAACGTGTTTCAAAGGGCACTTACCAGTTTGTACTGAATAAAATGGAAGTAAGGTTGAAAGATTGGAAAGCAAACAACCTTTCTATGGCTGCAAGACATACTCTAATATCATCTGTGATGTCTGCAATTCCAAATTATGCTATGCAATCCTCGTGGCTACCAAAAGATACTTGTGACGAAATCGATAAAAAATGCCGTGGATTTCTTTGGGGAAGTACAACGACGAATAGGAAACCTCATTTGGTAGCTTGGGAAGATGTGTGTACTAGCAAAGAAGCAGGTGGGTTGGGGTTACGGCATGCTCAAAAACAGAATGAGACCTCTATGATGAAACTTGGGTGGGGTTTAGTAAGACGAAGGGATATACTATGGGTGAAGTTCATGAGAGAAAAGTATCATTGTGGTGGCGACATCATACCCAATGTCAATGTACGTCAACAAGAGTCACAAGCATGGAAGGGAATTAGAAATGTATGGGGGAAATGGAACGAGGTATAGGATGGAAAATTGGTATTGGCTAACATGTGCAATTTTGGAATGACAAATGGCTCCCACATCACGAAAAACTTATCTCATATTGTATCCAGGACATTCCAGAAGGCATGAAAAAGGACAGTGTTTGTGAATATTTTACACCAACAGGTAGTTGGGAATGGGGGAAATTTGAGGCTTTCCTTCCAATACATGTATCAATCATGATAAATCAAGAGTCAACAGATATACCTATATGGTGGCCTTCTAATACGGGGGATTTTTCTATCAAATCAGCATATGAATTGTTGAGTGTAGATCAAGTACCGTACCATCGAAATCTATGGAGGAAAATCTGGAAGTTGAGAACACCACAGCGGTGCAAAACTACTATGTGGCTTGTAGCTAGGGGACATCTTATGACAAATTCGTTACGTGTTGCTAGAGGTTTGCAAGGTAGTCAGAGTTGTGGTGTGTGTGATGAGAATAGAGAGGATATCATGTATGTCCTTCGGGATTGTAGGGTGGCTAAGCTTTGTTGGAAGAAGTTGGTACCGACACGTCTTTTGAACAGATTTTTTGGGTTGAATGATATCAGGACATGGTTTGACTGGAACCTATCTTTGAACGAATAGGGTCTGGAGGTGAGTTGGCCGACGTGTTTTGCATTGCTATGCCGACAAATTTGGCTAAACAGGAACTCAGGGGCCTTTGAGGGCAAAACGGCAGGAAGCATACAAATTTTAGCACAGTACAGGCTCAAGCTGTAACACCCCGAATTTTGAGATTGGAGGCTTGAGAATAAGCCTAAATTAAGTGGACTGCTAAGCCCCGGTTTAGCAGGTGTCCCAAATATATTCTCTAATGTTTCTTATATCTTTGGAGTATTAAGAAAGTAAAATGATGAATTTTGGAGAAAGTAATTATGTTTTTGGTGAAATTGCCTATGAGGGAGTGAGCTTGTCATATGATTTTGAATGATCAAATAATGATAAAAAGATTATAAAATTTTACAGGATGAAAGTAGACATCCTAAGCTTTAATTTGATAGGTAATATGACTAAATTAGAGCTATACACAAAAAGATATGAATTTTTGAAGTCAGCACAGAAAAACTGTGAAATTTCTGAAATAGTATGCAAAGATTGAAATTCTGGGAATTTTGTGATTCCATTCAGAAAACGTCTATATTTTTCCTTGAAACTAGACTCAATAAGGGTTCTATAGGCTTTGGAATCACTCTAATTCGATTTTTCTAGAATTAGTTATAATTTTTCAAAGTTTAGGCAGAAATCTGCCAGAATTTTGTAAAAATCCAAAAATGGAAAAATAATTATTGGATAATTATTATATCTTATAAAATCATATTTTATCATCTTCCTCCTCCCATTTTCGTCAGTTTTGCTGCAACAAGAGAGAGGAAGTGTGAAATTTTAGAGAGAGAAAAGGGGAGGAAAAAACTTACAAAGGTAAGTGATTTCTTCGGTAAATCGGTTCCTAATGCGTGTAACTCCGTTCCTAAGTTTCCTTTGCATATGATTTAAGGTTTGGAAGCTCATCTTTTGGTGTTTCAAGGGTTAGGGTTCAGCCATTTTGAGAAAAGCTAGTAGGAGCTTGAGGTAACTTCCAAACTCTTGTGTATTGACTATTCTACCTGCTGTGGACAATTTAATCAGTGAAATTTCACCGGATTGTCATTGGTTTTAAAAATGGAAAATGTGTGTGTGGGGCTGTTATGCTGCCCACATTGGTACTAAATGGTAGTTTTAACCTAATGGAATAGTCAATAAAGTGGTTAGGAGTAGAAAGGAACGCGTTTACGCAGCCGAAACCGAAAAACCCCAATTTTTCCCGGAAAACCCATATAATTCGGCCAGGGATGTAAATGGGTCTTAGAGTTGGATTTTCAATGATTTGATAGTTCCATTGAGTTCAGGAGCAAAAATTAGGTGGGGTTACAGTTGGGCACTTTTTCAGAAAAGGCCGAGAAAGCAAAATTACGGAAACACCCATAAAACCCTAAAAGTAGGGCTGCCAAGGGCAATTTTGTAATTTGACATTAAATTTGGTAATTCCGAGTCTGGAGATTGATTCCTTGGGCGAAAATATGTCAGGATAGCCCAGGTTAGAATTTCGAGAAAAGTACAACCGAACCGGGTACGATAGGGCCGGGTCCCCGGGGGTATTTTAGTAATTTTTCAAGATAGACTCATATAACCCCCAAAAATACTATGGAAGTGTCTAAATAGTGCATTTGACATTGTAGGATCGAATATGGAGCCCCGAGCTGTTTGCATGTAGATCTAGGCACACGTTTCGAGGCGGAAAAAGGTTAAGGTAGGGGACTTACCTTACTTGCATGTATTTGATATCTTTGCTTGTGTAATGATGTATGTGATTGCTTTACTTGATTGTGTAGAGCATATTTGAATAAATGAAGCTCTGTTTGTGTTTTCGCTGTGGCCATAGTCTTGTTGTATGAAACATTGAGCATGCAGAAATGTCATTATGGGGCATACATCTAGATAAAGCTAACATGTCATACACATAGCATCAATCATGCATGCATTATGGTATCTGTTTCCTACTGAGATTCTCTCGAATCTCACCCTCCCCTACCAACAATTTAGACAGGAGAAGACAGAAGATATGCTGAGAACAATGCAGAGAACCATATGAGGGGATTGCAGTGGTGGAACGAAGACGAGAAGAAGTCTCTGTTTCACTGGAACGGGTTTAGATACCCAAGTAGTCCTGTGTGGCTACATTGATGGTAATGATCATGTACAACCGCTATGGGGAATTTATGTAATCATACACATATTATCAGTATAGTTATGCTATTGCTGTGTTGCCTACCGAACTGCATATCGTTTTCCACAAATACTCTGAAAAAGGTTGAAATTGAGATAAGGGTGTGACACAAGCGCAATGGTCAAACCCCCAATTACATTAGTCAAGTTTACAAATGAAGAGAGATCCCATTTGGAAACCACCGTACAATGGTTGGATAAAGATTAATGTTGACAGGGCATGTCGTTATGATGGAAGTATGGCAGGATGTGGAGGAATAGTAAGAAATCATGAAGGAGGTGTACTGGGAGGTTTCATGCTTAATTTAGGTTGTGGAAGTGGACTACAAGCGGAGCTATGGGGTATCCTTATGGGATTGAAGCATGCATGGGATTCGAGTTGGAGGAGGGTGGTAGTCCAATCTGATTGTGGACAGGTAGTAGATCTGGTTAATACAGGGTGGGATGATACTCATCTTCATGCTGACTTATTAGTGGAGATTTCTCAGCTCATGGCACGTAACTGGGAAGTTTCTTTAGAATGGTGTGGTAGGGAAGAAAATTCTGTAGCGGATAAACTGGCAAAGTTTTCTCTTGGAATGGCTTTGGGTGCTATAACTTTTATGGCCCCTCCTGGTTTTCTGGCGGATGCCTTACGTTCTGATATAAAGCACTAGTTTTTTTCTTTATTTTTCAATGTTATAAAAAAAAGAGAGTTTAACAATCACTCCCTCTAGTGCTATGTATAAGAGTCAAGTAACTGGATTACGCAGTTTAAGAAAGTGGTTAATGTAATATAAAAATAAACATTTTTTTAAGTATACCCTAATTAATAAGGAAGCAAGTAAGAGAGTAAAATAGAGTAAATATAAGTATTACCAACCTTTTAATTAATGCAATATTGGTACATATAATTAACGAGAGTCAAAAATAAAAAAAAACTTATTAAATATTCAGACAACCCATATGGAACTCTATTAAAAAGGACAAAATAATTTAAATTTAAGACTCTTATAAAAAAGACCAAAAAGAGTAACACCTAGCATACTTTAGAGGTTGCGAGTTCGACCTCTAGTACAGTCTCATATTCATTTTGTTTTTTACCCCTTCACATATAATAGTGAGTGTTATATGTATATGATCAGGATTCCTTCATCATTTTTCTACCAATAATAATTCAGGATGCACACAAACTCTACTGCCCTCTCTCTTCATTTCACACACAAATAATTATTAATTAAATTTATAAATGGCTTGTATATGGCTAGCCAAGCAATTATAATTTTTCTTTAAATGTTTGACAGCTTATTGATAAATTAATAAAACACATGCTATTATTATACGTTCATCCTTTTTATTTTTATTTTTTGAATCAGTAGGATAAGAGTTAATTACTAAGTTGTGTCATAACGACACTATAATTTAAAAGAAGTGATATAACATCAATCAATTTTAATTTAAATTGACTAACATTTCATCCAAATAACAAGCTGATAGAACTTATAATAGACTTAGCTCAATGTTCGCTTTTTGTGCCATTTTGGCCAACTTTCATCCTTTAAAATTAATGTATTTGGTCCCACTGTTTTTCTCTTCACCATTGTCGAGACATTAATTAAGGTCAAATTTTGAAAATTTAAATTATATATATATTTTAATTTTTATAGGTATAATTTTATATTTTGGTCACTGAAATCAAATCTTTTCATTTAGTGTTTTGTTGATATTTTTTTGCCAGAAGTGCTTTGATTTGTCAAAATAAAAATATCAAAATTCAGACACAGAACACTTAATCGCAAGGTATTAAAGACCGGACCGGGTATTGAACTGGTCGGGGTACTGGGTTAAGGGTCAGTGGGTCAAACCGGGACCAAACCGGAGCTAAACCGGTGAGTAATTGAAAATTTTAGGCTTATAGTATGAAATTCTAAAGAAAAAAGTTAAAATTTTTTTTTTTTTTTTTAATTTGGGACCCGGACCGGTCTAGTGACCGGTTTGGCGGTTTCCGGTCCGGTCCGGGTCCGGGAACCATGCTTAATCGTTTAATTTCAATTCAAATAACTTAAAGTTAAATCAATATGGAGTTGGTCTAGTTATGTAAAGTCCTGCTAGATCTTTTTTAGTCTCGAGCTTGAATCCCAAAAGATACATTTATATTGAGAGGAACAATCACAAAAATCGAATGGGATACAGGTGATAATATGAAAAAAAAAAAAAAAAACTTCAAAGGTGATAGAAAGTGGATAACCTCTTTGTGGCTAGGGTAATCATAAAAAATAAAAAAGTACATCACAACAGCTTTTTGAGTTCCAACATAAAAAGGGGGGAAGGGGTATATTTAATTTTCTTATTAATTTTCTCAACTTAAATATGATCAACAAATATTTGTATGGTTCAGTGATATCATGCATGTGGCTGAACCTGAATCTTTGAAAAAGATTTTATATATTTTGATTTGACTTATAAATTTGATCTCGAATAGAAAATATTTGAAGTCTTGCCCATTAATTTCTTAATTAATTGAAGTGGGTGATGAAGTTTGTGTGTGGGATTCAAAGACTTGATCAACCTTCACATTTTCAAGAATGACTTGTCCTTTGGCCAGACTTTTTGGAATGCTTAAAAGTCACTAGTTTTGCCCATTTTATTACGCTTTTAAAGAATAACTGAACATCATTTAATGAATAATTGAATACCATTCATTGGCAACTTAATTTGACTATTTATATGCTTTCTAGTTTCTCCTGTCTTTTTTATAAACAACAATACTAAAATCATATGATTTAAAATGTTAGTTAAAATCAATTAATATGTAAGATATGTATTTTTTTTCCTAGCCATACCCTTGTTTAGAATAGAGCATATGAGAGATAATAAGTAAAAATTTATTGTAGAGAGGTAATGAAGGACATATATTTAGTCAAGGTAAAAACGAAAAGAATAGTTAAATATTTCTAATAAAGATTTGTTCCTTGTATTAAGTATTACCTCTATGAAAGAGAATGTTCTTTATAAACATAATAGAATGAAGTACTATTATAATTTCCTGTATAAATTGGGATATATGTATTTACCAAGGTATTAAAGACCGGACCGGGTATTGAACCGGTCGGGGTACTGGGTTAAGGGTCAGTGGGTCAAACCGGGACCAAACCGGAGCTAAACCGGGACCAAACCGGTGAGTAATTGAAAATTTTAGGCTTATAGTATGAAATTCTAAAGAAAAAAGTTTAAAATTTTTTTTTTTTAAATTTGGGACCCGGACCGGACCGTGAACCGGACCGGTCTAGTGACCGGTTCGGCGGTTTTCGGTCCGGAAGGCCGGTCCGGTCCGGGTCCGGGAACATGGGTATTTACGTCTAATAAGGCAGGTTTTATAGTTGTGACTCTCTTAAGCTATATAGATAGCCCAACAGACATTGTATGCCTTTTTGGGGGGGGGGGGGGTTGGTTGGTTTGAGCCCCAAACGCTCAATTGATGAGCAAAAGCTAACTGATAATTTGGAAAACAAGTATTTGGTGATGTAAGTAATCAATTGAGCTTTTTCTAATTTTAATAACTTTCGTTAAAGCTCTATTTCTCAGCTTTTCCTGATTTAGTGTTTGGAGAGAGTGTGAATGATTAAAATATTTTTTCAGTTGTGTCCAGTATGCTATCAGAATGATTGCAATTTTACCCTTAATGTACTTTTTTTGCTACAAAAATTAATTTAAACTATTTTTTGGTGTTTTTAACCCTTAAAATATTTTTTCAACTGTATCCAGTGTGTTATTAGACTGATTGCAATTTTATTCTTAATGTACTTTTTCAGTTCCAAAAATTATTTTAAAATATTTTTTTGGTGTTTTTAACCCTTTAAAATATTTTTCCACCCACTCTCTCTTACTATTATCACAAAAGTCATTTATACTTAAGTCAATCCAAACAAGTTTTACTTTTACAAAAGTCATTTATACAATCGCTGTTCCAAACATAAATCATATTACACAATCGGGCTTTTACTAAAAATAAAATTATCAAAAACTAAATTGAGAAACTCTATTTTTCCGATCGTTGTTTCAAACACACTCATTAAGTGCATTTCTTAAGCTTCAATTCATTAAGCCCAGGGTTGTGATTTCAAACCCTTTATAAAATATAAAACAGGTGAGGGAGTTATAGATTTATAAAATTATATTATTTGCGTAAGGCTCACATTTTACTTTTATATTTATCATATATTTTATTTTTATCACTCTTTAAGTAGTAGTAGTAGTAATAATAATAAGCGTGTGTGTGTGTGTGAATGAAAGAATCCATACTCACACACATACAGCTATTCGAAACTAGGAACACACACACACACATAAAACACAAGCAATGTTTTTGGCTTTGGCCAAACACATGTAGACGCAATGCTTGACGTTGTTTTTTGTTTTCAGAGACAAGCAACATATTATGCATTAATTCTTTCTCAATTTTATTTTGGTCGGTAGCATCCAATATTTGAACAGGTATCGGCTGATCGCTATTTCTCAAATTTTCATATCATCTTTGGACCCTAAATTTTATAAAGATTTTTTGTGAATTATGACGTTTGCTGCTTCGACAACAAAGTTGTAATGAGAATAGAGAGAAGCTATTAATTTGAAAAAAA
Organism: Inga oerstediana; assembly: GCA_963210345.1. Classification (NCBI taxonomy): domain Eukaryota; kingdom Viridiplantae; phylum Streptophyta; class Magnoliopsida; order Fabales; family Fabaceae; genus Inga; species Inga oerstediana. Next base: position 4,229,194 of record OY723408.1, read on the forward strand.
CGTTGCAGTGACAAAAACAGGTACATTTCTTTTTCATAGACCTTAACCTTTTTGATGTTTGCTGCTTTGGATTATTTGGTCGGTAGCATCCAATATGGATTATTTGAACAGGTATCGGCTGATCGCTATTTCTCAAATTTTCATAATCATCTTTGGACCCTAAATTTTATAAAGATTTTTTGTGAATTATGATGTTTGCTGCTTCGACAACAAAGTTGTAATGAGACTAGAGAACAGCTATATTAATTTGAAAAAAACGTTGCAGTGACAAAAACAGGTACATTTCTTTTTCATACATGAAGCATTTGAATTCTTGACCTTAACCTTTGTTTGATTCAAAGGAGTGTAGGAGAAGTAAGCCAAGAAAATATCTTTTTGAAAAAATGAACAAAGATGGGAAAGTTTTCAATTAATTTTCTTTGCCATTTTCTCATATATATATATATATATATATATTTCTCTATCATAAATTTATAATCCCATTTATTTATAAGGATCCATCTATCACATAAAATGAAGTGAAAAACAAATATGAATAAGAAATATATCTTTTACGTTCTTAAATAAAAGTGTTTTTTTAGTATTATTAAAAATGATAATAGGCATGTACATACATGTCGGTATATATATATATATAAAATAATTATACATATATTAGTATTTCGTGCAATGGAATAATTTATAATTTATAATATATTTTATGTTTAGATAAGACATATAGCTGCATTCCATGCATTATAGTAAAGTAATTTTACTAATTGTCAAAGTAATTAATAATTTGTAATTTTATCCCAAAAGCTGCCTCCCTTTTTTTTTTTTTTTTTTTGACAAACATTTTGACCACGTTACAAAAAATTTCCTCATTTGTAGCAGTTAAAATGGTGAATTTGTAGCGGCTTTTTGTAACAGCAGTGGAATTTTTTGTAGTGCCATCATAAATTTTATTATCATTGCATTTTAAACTTCTGCCTAAATCCCTTTTCATTCCTAGCACTTGATAATGTCTAACTTATATGTCATACCAGGGAAAACAGCATGTCTAAATTAACAATATTTTAGATATTGTGATGAGTCTCATATTAGGAAATCTTACAAGTAAAGTGGGGTTTATAAGTTTAAGAAGTTGTCCCTCCCAATAGACTAATCTTTTGGGATGAGTTCTCTCTTTGATCTTATGATCATCATATTGACACTTTCGTTGAAAGCTCAATGTTTAACGAAAGGGCTACCCACAGGAGGTTCTGATCAACAGAAGGCCTTAAAAGTTTAAGGGGCTTTCCCTTCCAATAGGCTGGTCTTTTAGGATAGATTCTTCCTTTAGATTTGTGATCATCACAATATCATAGTGTGTATGCAATTAATAATAATGTGAAATTCTTATGCTTTGAACGTTGAAAATTATGACCCAAAAATTTCAAGTTTCATGCCCAAAATTATTAGGGCAAGAAGACCGGTCGTACGAAGGCATAGGACCTATGGACGTGGGATTATGGAACCCGCCAATTTTGATAATTTCTCATCCAATTCAATTCATCCACAAGGAAGAAAAAGAACTTCGACCAACCCAACGTAACCATGCCATCAGCACCACACACACACACACATATATGTATATATTCTCCATTCGGTCTTAAATATATAGGCTAAATTCCCTTTCCAAAACACACACACGCTATAAATAATTACTCCCTTTTGTCTTTAATAATTAATATAAGATATATATAAAGAATTTGTCTTCATCTTAAATGTATGACTTATTTATCATACTTATCAATTTTTTTTTAACTTACTTCTATTGATGCTTTCTCAATAATAATCAAGGAGGAAAAAGAAAGAGGGAATTAAAGAAGATGACTATGATGTTTTAAAAAATACATGATATATTAACTAACTTCCTTAATTTAATCAAATTACATAATTATGTTTTATATTAATGAGTGGAGGGAGTAATTTATAAATATTAAAAAACTTAATTATATTAGTTACTTATAAGATATATATGATGGTTTTTCTAAAATAATTTTTCCAATTGTCATCCCCATTAACAAAAAAAAAAAAAACCGTTAAGTATGTCATCTTATGATCATCAATAAACACCAACCACAGACCACTACTTAATTCGCACGTGCCTCTATTATTATGTGTAATCTTCACTATGTCTTTTTAATTACTTTTATTATCAAAAAAATTAATTTAGGATTTTAAAGTTCAAGTGGTATTTTTTTTATCTTTTCCCCTATGAAAAATATGTCTTATATTTATGATCAATATTAATTCTTTAAATATGTCATATATTAAGGATTAAAGAGAGTATTTTAAATCGAATAATATGAATTATTTTTTTATACAAACTCTCTATATATGCGTGCATGTTTTGAGTTTAGGTGGACTTAGAATTAGCTGGGGATACATAAAACAAATTTGAAGATAAGGAAATATTTTGATGCGTGGCAACGGCATGAACATAGAAGATGTGAATGGGGTTTTCAAAATCAGAAAGATTGGACATAAAACCTAACGAAAACAATAATTACCTCACCTCATTTGATTTTTGAGCTCGTTCGAGAAATTGTAGCTGGTTTGTCCATCATCACTATTTTCTTGCTTCAAATAAAAATTTGCGCCATCATTAGCAAGTGAAAATGCAGGCCACAAAGTTTACTTAAATACACAAGCAACACGTGGGTTTGTTTGGTGTAACGGATTTGGAGGGAAAAGGAGGGGAGGGAAAACTTTTATGAGTTGAATTTTAAAAGATTGAAGAAGTGAGGTAATAAAATTTTAATAAAGAGAATATATAAGATAAAAGAGTAAGAAAAATTAATTAAAAATTTTTAACCCCACTTCTCTAATTTTTTTAAATTCAACTCAAAAAAATTTTCCCTCCACCCACTTTCTCTCCCCTCCCCTCAGACCAAACAAGCCCTAAATAACCAAACCACATGGTGGCGCCATTAATCAACTTGGTTGGTAATTGCTGATAATAAAGGGTGTGATTGTTTTGGCGATTGGAGGAGTAACTTATTTTTACTTAAACTTATGGAATCTTAAGATTGGAAAAGAGTTAAATTGGGTAAAATGATGAGTGTTTGGATTAGCGATTGGATAAGTAACTTATGTAAAAATTAGGATGTTTGGTTTGACTTTTGCATAAGTGACTTTTGTATTAATTAAGAGAAAAAAATTGAAAAAATTATGAAAAATGAAAAAATGAAGGGATAATTGTGAAAAAAGCAAGGTATTAAAACTCGGACCGGGCATTGAACCGGTCGGGGTACTGGGTTAAGGGTCAGTGGGTCAAACCGGAGCCAAACCGGGACCAAACCGGTGAGAAATTGAAAATTTTAGACTTATAGTATGAAATTCTAAAGGAAAAATTAAAAAAAAAATTTTAAAGTGAACCCGGACCGGGAACTGGACCGGTTTCCCAGCCGGTTCGCCGGTTCCCGGGCCGGACCGGCCAGTCCGGTCCGGGTTCAGTAACCTGGGAAAAAAGTCCTCATTGGCAACTTAATTGCCAAATTGGACCTGGGAAGATATTTACACACAGAGGGATTTTTTCACAATTTTCTCAAAAATTAACTATGAAAATTTGGCAATGGTAAAATTTTAAATAAAATTATATCAAACTCTAATTTAAATTGGTACACTCCAAAAGTCCTTTCTATTGTGCACATCAAGCTTAAATTTTATAAATTATATCAAACTCTAATTTAAATATTAAATCCTAACTCATATTTTCACATAGCTCAAAATCTAATAAAATAAACCGATTAAAACCTCAATAATACCTCCAATAATCCAAATAAATTATTTAAAATAAATTTAATTGGTAAAAACACCATATAGAAACTAATTTATGACATATTTATAAAAAAAAATTGATTATAAAATCATAAAACAACTAAATAATAAATCTAAACTGATTAAAATTAATTATTAATTATTCTCTACATTTCTACCGTCATATATTGATAAAACTCAAAACTTACCTAAACTCTTATCCCAAAGTATTCTCTAATTAGCAGAAGATTACTATCTAAAGAAAGAGAAAATTATTTAGAACATTTTTCATAAAAAATTTTTGTGATTAGAAGTAATTTTGAGTACCTCATTAATCCCAAAAATATAAAAATACTATTGAAGCCATCACTTAAGTAAAAATAAGCTTCATTTTAAAGCTTATAACTTTTAGAGCTTTTAGCTTTTTTTTCTTAAACGCCATGGCCAAAACAAACATCACCAAACTATCAAAATACTGTTGAATGCCGATTTCTTCCCTGGATCGCTCGATTACCTGTGCAAACGGTGAAACAAACACCCTCAAAGTGGGTATTAGATTTAAATCATTTAAACTTTATCAGTTTCATTTAGATTTTAATTTTTCCCATCATATGCCATCATCTCTTTAAGAATATTTAATAGTTGTTTCAGTTTTTTTAGGCACATGTAACCTGCTATTAAGGAATCCCTTTTAAAGTATGGTCGGATATTAAATATTACGGGTGCATTTCTTAATAGAGATTTAAATATTAATTTATCATATTATAAGGGATTAATTCATTTCACTAGATTAAATCCCGTTAGTCTAAGGTTGCTTTAGTTCTGCATAATTCTTTACTCAACATACACATAATTATCATAATTAAAGATCTACCTTTTTTGAAAAAAAAATATAAAGAAATATATATAGCTAATGGCAATTTCTTTGGTCCAATGGGCTATTTAGTAGGAAGTGGGCCTAGCCTTATCAGGACCACGGTTAGCGTGGCCCACGTCCTCAAGAAATCATGACGTTCCACTCAGCTTACTTCTTCTTCCCTATACCCAAAAAAAAAAAATCTCAGCTTCCTTCATTCATTCAGCATCCAGCTTCCGCCTTCCAAATAACCAGAAGCTTCCCTCGACCGTCTGTCAGTCCGTCACCGTCTTCCAGGAGCTTCGACCGTCGACCGTCAATCCCTCAGTCTCTTGACAGTTAATGCTTATAATTGTATTCAAATTTGAGAATCCAGGTTATCTTTCGTTGTAATTGACATTTTTTTCCTATTGAAAATTCACTGAACAGGATACTATTATAGATGATTCAGAGGCCGCCAGTATTTTCTTCTTCATTATGGAATTCATCTTATAAAAGTGAGTTATGTTTTCCTTTCATATTGTCATAGCTTCTAGTTAATGTGGGTAAGAAACCACTTAAGCTTCCGTGCCCAGCAGACCAACATAAATTAATGTGTAGAAATACTGAATATGTTATTATGCTCTTATTCATTGCTGCCACTACTATGAGATTTTTCTTTACTCTTTCAACACTTCATTTCCAGTTAGTTATAATGTACCATTTCAGTAGAATGGTAGAAGTTTGAGATGAAATCTGAAAGAGCTTTATCTTGTTGAGAAACTTAATGCTGCCTCTTGTACTTAATATAAGACATGTTTACTTAATTTGATTAAATTAAGGAAGTTAGTTAAGTTAGTTAATACGACATGTATTTTTTAAAACAGCTTAGTCATCTTCCTTAATTCCTTAATTCCCTCTCCTTCTTGATTATTGTTGATGGAGCATCAATAGGAGTAAATTAGGGGGGAAAATTAACAAATATGAAAATTACGTCTTATATTTAGGACCAAAATTAACTCCCTAAATATGTTTTATATTAAGAATCAGAGGAGTATTGTAGAAGATTATTTTGTAACCTTTTGCAATATAAAGGTTTCATGCACAACGATAGGAATTTTTCTTTCAGGTCTTCTACAGACTACCGGGAACAGATGAATAATTTGGTTTTGCTTGAACAGTATCCTATATTATAGCAACTTTTTGCTGTTTTCCCTTGCTGGCACGGCTACCAGCTGTTTAGTTGAATATACATCAGTCTTTACTAGCACATGCTTCTTTGGCAAGTGATCCATTCACTATTCTCCTCCCACTTCAAATATTGATAAAATAGTGAGAAAAGTGAAACGTATAAAGTATATTATATCTCTGTCTCAAACTGATCCAAAGCTAGTATTGAACTATACGTCAGAACTAGATTGTTGCACTGTGGTATTTTATAGTCTAACCCCTCTGGTGACTCTGCCCAAACTATTATAATTGGTATATCAGGATTGAAATGCCAAAAGCTTGTGCATTTTTTACCTACCATGTTACTTCTTGTGATTGAACTTTCAATGCGCAGATGGTCGCCCAGGCATGGAGTTTTTGAGGCCACAACTTTCATCTTCTGAGTCATATGCTATTGGATTGAAGGTTTTTGTGCCTTTTCAATTAAATTTTTCTTAAATGAACTACTTATGTTTTAGTTATGCTTGTTGGTTTTCACAAGATATAGGTTCATCATGTTTCCTATGTTGAAATTTTGGTATACTAGCTTGTGAAAAGTCACTACTGCAAATTTCAGCTGCCCTTGTTAAGGATTTTGACTCACTTTCTAATGTATCTGATAGAGGTTATAAAAGTTTTCCTTGTCTGCAATCGTTTTTATTCTGAAAAGTAAACTGCTGGCATTACTCTTAATATTAACCAATTAAGGAACTTGCTGGAAAAATTCTTATTTATTGTCTCACTTCAGTCTATCTTTCCAACAACTTTGTTGGAACTCAAACTGTTATTGTCCCCCACAGCCAAACTTAAACTTGGATTTCACCTCTATTGCAGTTAGGATGTGAACAAATTTACAAGGGTGGATTGACACTACCTGGAAGTTTTCTGTGTGCCAGTCAAAAGCCCAGAGGCTATAAACCTGCGGAAAGAAGAAGGATACCCCAAAATGTTGATTTCCCGCCCGTGTTACCTAAGAAAAAGAAAAAACCATACCCTATTCCCATTAAGGAGATCAAGCAAGCTGCAAGGGAGGACAAAAAACTTGCAGAAATGGGAATAGAGAAGCCCCTTGAGCCTCCAAAGAATGGATTGCTTGTGCCAGACCTAATTCCTGTTGCCTATGAAGTATTTGATGCTTGGAAAATGCTAATTAAAGGTCTTGGACAGCTCTTGCACATTATTCCTGTACATGGCTGTAGGTAGACTGTGTACACCTTTTTTTTCCTTGGACGAGAGTGCACACTTCCAAAATTTTGTTTGGAGTCCTAATTGCTTGCCTTTTCTTCTAGTCAAACAACAATAATTTCAACGTAAAAGTTTATGATTTAAGCCAATGTTTCATGCAGTGAATGTTCAGAAGTTCACGTGGGCCACTCAGTTCACCACATCCAGAATTGCCTTGGCCCAACCAGTGCACAGCGTCATAGTTTTCATGCATGGGTCAAGGCTTCCATCAATGATATACTAATCCCTGTGGAGTCATATCATCTCTATGATCCTTTTGGTCGGCGCATCAAGCATGAGACGCGGTTTGATCATGACCGGATTCCAGCCATTGTGGAGCTATGCATTCAAGCTGGTGTGGACATACCAGAGTATCCTTCACGTCGAAGGACCAAACCTATAAGAATGCTAGGGAAGAGAGTCATTGACAGAGGTGGCTATGTTGAAGAACCTAAGCCATGGCGCTCTGCAGATCCCTCTGCACTTATTGACTTTGATACTTACCAAGCCTGCGACCGATTTCCAACCCCAGAATTGTCTGAGTTACCTAGGATCGCCCAGGAAACAATTGACGCATATGAAACTGTCAGGAAGGGAGTGAGGACGTTGATGAAGAAATACTCGGTTAAGGCGTGTGGATATTGTTCAGAGGTTCATGTGGGCCCATGGGGCCACAATGCCAAGCTTTGTGGGGCATTCAAACATCAATGGAGGGATGGGAAACATGGTTGGCAAGATGCAACAGTGGAGGAAGTTTTTCCCCCAAACTATGTGTGGCATGTGAGAGATCCTGCAGGACCTCCCATGAGTGGTGCTCTGAAAAGATTCTACGGCAAGGCTCCGGCCGTGGTTGAAGTGTGCATGCAAGCCGGGGCAGAGATTCCTGACGAGTACAAACCCATGATGAGGCTTGACATTGTAATTCCTGGAGCTGATGAAGCAAAACTGATTGCATGATTGTGTTCATGTTGTGTTATACAACTTAGAGCTAGTTGTTAGTATGCCTGAAATGTCGAAATATTCAATGTTTTTTTTTTTTGGGACCGAAAATTAAGTCTCTGTTTAGCAACTAGAATGGTCCCTATCCATTGTTATAAGTTGTGAATGATATGATTTAGTTTTAAAATTGTATGTAATTTAAAACGCCATGTCTAATAAGAACTAAAAACGTCCATAGGTGAAACATATGTAATATGCTCGTCATAATTTGAAGGTTCCGATCTGCTCTTCTTCTTGTTTTTCTTTTTTGGAATAAAAACGAAGTCTACTGACTCAATACATGAGCATCACAAAGAACAATCAAACTTAGGATCCTTCATCAATGATTGTCTCCTTATTAGAAGGTGGTTGTTGATAATCTTAGCAAGATAATCAGCAAAACTATTATTCTCCCTATAGAGATGGCTGAATATAATGTGTCAATCTCTGCAAATGAGTAATCTAATTTTATCTACAATGTCTTTAAAGGGGTGGTGGTTGCCACACCCCTGGGTGCCAAGTTTATGGCCTCCAAATAATCAGAGAAAAGGCAAATTTTTCTATAGCCTTTGGCATAGCATAGGTTGAGTCCATAAATTATCCTTATAAGCTCAGCTATCACTGGTAGAATTGAGATTAGCTTGCTGCTAAAACCACATATCCAGTTTCCCTCTTGGTCGCGAATAACTCCTCCACATCTACTTCAGCCATCCATCATCACTGATCCATCCACTTCAAGTAGTACCGAGAATTCGGGCTGGCTTGCGGGTTGTGTGCCAGCCTACCTCGGGTTGCGGGCCAAATGGGGCAGACTGGTGTAACCCGGCCCTTCGCGGGCTAGTAAAACCCGACAAGGCGAGTTGGTGGGCTAGCCCGCCTATTTTTTTTTAAATTTCATTCCTCATTTTTTTTAAAATTTTCACTCTCTTTCTCTTTCACACATTCACATCACACTTTTTTTTTTTTTTTTTATACATTTGTGTTAGGAAGTCAATTTCATTCTTACTTTCCATTTTTTTCAACTACTCACATCACAAAAACATATAAACACATCTCTTTTAAATTTAATAATAGTAGAATAGATAAATATAATTTAAAAATAAAATTGTCAAATAAAAAGCATTAGGAAGTAGTTAAAAAGGTAATTAAACCCGGACCGGTCAGTGAACCGGTTGGGGTACTGGGTCAAGGGTCAGTGGGTCAGACCGGAGTCAAACCGGAGCTAAACCGGGACCAAACCGGTGAGAAATAGAATATTTTAGACTTATAGTATGAAATTCTAAAGGAAAATTTTTTTAAAAAAAAATAAAAAAAATTTTAAAAAATAAAAAAGTTGACCCGGACCGGGTCACCGAACAGGACCGGTTTAGTGCCCGGGTTGCCGGTTTCCGGGCCGGTTCGGCCGGTCCGGTCCGGGTCAGAGAACTATGAGTTAAACACAGCATTAAAGGAAAGACAATTAGGATATTTGGATTTATTTTATAAGAATTTTTTTTAAAAAAAAAAACTCCAACACGTGGGCCTACCCGCTGTAGCCCTTAGCCTGAAATTAAAAGGGCTGCCATTTCATTGGCCCGAACACGCCAAGATAAATGGGCTGGCGGGCTCTGGCCCAAATTACCGGCTATAACTTCAAGCACCACATAATCACTCTTTGTATTCTGCTCCTTGTCAGTCACATCTAATCTTGACCTGTAAAAATTACAATGCGCTAGCAATTCCTAGTCTAGACAAGCACAAAAGAAACCATTGTTAGTATTACATGATTCAATCTCTAGTGCCCCCCCCCCCCAAAACAATCTATTACATCTTTACACCAAGACATCCTAACAGACATATCCAAACAGAGTTGCCCATTGGATCTTCTTGGTATGTGCCATGCCTGCTTCATGAAGAAGGTTACATTGGACCCAATGAGCTCCCTATAAAGCTGAAAAGATATTCCATTTAGTCGAAGATACCACAGATTTCCACCTCTCCATTGCATTGCTACAGTCTCTCAGGAGGTTCATTGAGTCTTCTTTCGCTTCACAACCAAAAGGGCAGTGTGCCGTCATGCAAATACCCCTACGCTGTCTAAGTTGAGCGGTATGTGTTCTACCATGAAAAAAAAAGCTATATAAAGGATTTGATCTTCTTAAGGACAATCCACCTCCATATAAGTTTCCAAATATTGTTTCCCCTACAGTTGGCAGCTGCAAAAAGAAAATGGTATACATTTTGAACAGAAAAAGCCCCCTCACTAAATGGCTGCCAATAAAATTTGTCCTGTCCTCTCTCCTCTCAGGGTGGATGTGCACAAGTAATTGTATCAACAATGTGTCTAGGCAACCAGAAACGCATCTTATTTTGGTCCCATTCACCAACCTGATCCACAAAATCTGATATTTTCTCATCTCTATTAACTTGACCTTCTCTTTTAGGAATAAAGTTAATCAGGGAGTATTTATTTCCAACCAGTTCTCAAACTAGAAATATGTTGACAACCCATTCCAAATCTTCTTACCAAGACCATCCCAGAAGGTAGACCATACTTTTCATATACTCCTCCAAGTCTGAGAAGCATCATGTCTCTTTGTCACTTTAGGAAGAGCAAGGTTCCCACATTTGTATTTACCTCGAAGGACCTTTATCCATAGTGCTTCAGTATTACAAGTAAGGTTCCAGCACAACTTTAGAATAAAGGCTTCATTCTATTTGGCTAGGTTCCTGATTCCCAAGCCACCATCAACCATGTCCCTTGTTATCTGGTCCCAAGAAACAAGGTGGAGTTTCCTTCCAAGTTCCTCTTCACCCCATAGGAAGCTTCTACTTTGTTTTTTCAGATAATCCAGAAGTCCTTTTAGAAGAAGAATTGTTTGCATATAATAAGTGGGAAGTGCCGCCAACACAGATTTAATCAAGGTAGTACGGCCAGCTAGACTGAGGAAGTTTTTCCTCCAAACTATGTGTGGCATGTGAGAGATCCCGTGGGACCTCCCATGAGTGGTGCTCTAAAAAGATTCTACGGCAAGGCTTCGGCCGTGGTTGAAGTGTGCATGCAAGCCGGGGCAAAGATTCCTGACGAGTACAAACCCATGATGAGGCTTGACATTGTAATTCCTGGAGCTGATGAAGCAAAACTGATTGCATGATTATGTTTTTGTTGTGTTATACAACTTAGAGCTAGTTGTTAGTATGCCTGAAATGTGGAAATATTCTTTGCTTTTTTTTTTTTGGTATTAAGTCTCTGTTTTTGTTTGACCGAAAATTAAGTCTCTGTTTACCAACTAAGGAATGATCCATATCCATTGTTACAAGTTGATTTAGTTTTAAAATTGTATGTAATTTAAAACACCGGGTCTAATAAGAACCAAACACGCCCATAGGTGAATCATACGTAATATGCTTCTTTTTTTTTTTATTTTATAATTTGAAGGTTTGGATCTACTCTCTCTTTTTTTTTTTTTTTGTAATTCACAATTCTGAGTTTCTTTCTTTAAGTAGTGACACTCTGGAAATCTTGTATATTAAGAGGCAGTTCTTAAATTCAACCAATTGAGAAGCTGCTACCAAGAATGTTGGATGGACACATCTTTTATACGTAAAAGTCTTTTTAAGTGTCTCGTTTACATTTAGCACAGGATTCCCTCTTCCTTAGCTTATTGAATTGAATTCTTGTCTATTTTTTTTTTTCCAGCTGAATAGAACTCTCATTTTAATTTGAGTTAAAGTCCAATTTTGCTTCCGAAATTTTTGTCTTTCTTTAGCTATTCACTACATTGCATTAGCTATTCACCATAATCGTACACGTTTTATCTGCATTACCATCATTGTTATCCCCTCCAACTTATTCTTAAGCTGAACCACTCTTTTTCTTTCCAAGTGTGCATAAGGTATTCAATCACTCAAATCTCACATGATAACAACGTTGCGAGTTGGAGTTACAGAAGATATTTCTGCCTTATATATAACCATTCTAAGCTGACAATCACATCATATTCAAGTTAAAACCCAACACCAAAATCTACAAGGGGAATGGATCAACCCAATCACCCATACATGTGGCCTTGTATGGGCCGTCTGATGTATCAAGTCACAAATGATTACCATCTCAAACATCAAGAACGATTGAGAGATATAGTCAACGCGAGCTGATGACTCTAACTAACTAAGAATTCCTAGTCAAGATTGCTTCTTTGTATTTAGAGAGGCCACTTTTTTTTTGTGGTGTTGGTTTTGAAGGCTTTAAAGATCCAAAAGCAACAAAGAATTTTAACCACTTTTGTGTCCGTCTACGGTTGTGATCCTCTTGAATAGTCAGAACTCAGAATATGGTTGGGAAATCCAATTTGGGCTTTTTAACCAATCTTATTCCCTTGCAAAAATTGTTTGGAAGTTTGGTACATTGGAAGTGTCAATTGTTCATGAAGTTCAACGGTTGCTTCTTTTTTGTCCCCTATTTGCTTCAGCTTGTTGACTGTGTTTGTTGTAGGTTGTAGTTTCTTCAACTCATCAAATAGCTAATAAAAGTTAGTCCAATTGGTAAAGAGGTTGACTTATAACTATATGGTTATGGGTTCGAATCTCACCGATATAAGGACCTTATTGGTAGGCGATCTGTAAGTACCTCTATAAATGTTTTTTGAACTCAGAGGCATGCTTTGGCCCTGATGAGCCATGAAACCCAACTCACTTAAATGTTTTTGTAAAAAGAAAGAACTCATCAAATAAGGGACTTGTGTTTGGGCATGCATGACATTGTCTTCAAGCTCGTGCTAGTTTGGGCATATTGGAGACGCGCGTGAGCATGAGGAAGATATGTTATTGCTTGGAGTGGTATCTTTTGGTCTCAGCCTCACACTTGCTATTCATATGTTCAACCGTTATGTTTCTTTCATGTTTATATTATATCCGACGGGTTTAATTTTGACAGAAAGAATTAACCCCTCATAATATAACAAATTAAGTTTCGAATACCCATTAAGACAAGTGTCACATTTAGTGTTCGATTATACCTCAAATAAGGCTATTTCAATAAGAGGATATATATGTTTATAAAAAAAGTTATAGAACTTGAAGGATATTGATAAAATTGGCCAAAGCAGAAATTATAGCATGCTATGTGCCACGTCCTTGATTAGATAAATTGAATTATTTAATCTAGTTATAATTAGTTAAATTATGACAAAATAATGATACAAATAAGTGTGCGTTTGTCAATCTAGCTATGTAGCTCTAATCACATACATAAAAAGGTACTATAATAGTGTGTGAGTTATAAAAAGAACAATCAAATACGTAAAAAGGTTAATAATAAAATAATAACACAACATTAAAATATTCACTTATGTACATGATTAAACGACATTAGAATAATCTCCAAAAGATAATCTATATTTCCTCGAAATCTAATATTTTTATTTCACAAGTAGACATGCAAATAAATACGCGCATTTAGAAATCTGTTTAATAAATAATTAATACAAAGGGAGTGAAGTTGTATATGCTTACAATATAGGAGCAAAGTTCAGTGAACATGTGAAAGTTATGAATGAAATTCCTCATCGTCAAAGTAAATTATAGTAAGCGATCTCGTAAGTCCCTTGTAAGCGCTCGAAGAGCCCTGGGGCCGTGCCCTGGCTTTGGTAGGGGACTGGTGCCGAACCTACCTAAACTTTTTTTTATCCAAAAAAAAAAGTAAATTACAGTAGTATATTAGTTTAAAAGATAAACACAAGAAAAAGAAGTAAAGGCTAGGGCTGAGTAATGGGCGGGCTGAATTGACCCGAAGGTCAGCCCATTACCCGCCCGTTTATATCTTAATCCCGTACTCGTTAAGTACCTGAGATAGCCCGGTAATAAACGTGCTGGACATACCCATCCAAATTTGGGCGGGTAATGGGCAGCCCATTTAGCATATGATATTAAAAAAATCCATACTATTGCAAAGTGTAAAACAATTCATTGCCATACTTTAAGTCATACAGTACTGCGCTTTTACATTTAACAAACACATAATACTCATATAACTGTCTGCAATGTACCTTTTAATTTAAATTAAAACATCACATAGTAACATTCACAATCAGAAATTCAGAATTTAAACCTTAAATCACAACTAAAAAGAGTATTCAAATTTTGAATCTAAAGGAACAAAACTGTTAACAAAAGCCATTCAATAAAAGTATTGGCATCTTTCCATAATCAGTCTTCTTAACATGTATCATCATTGCATTTCTATTGAATCTTCAATAAAACCAATAAAAAAAAAATAAACAGGCGGGTATGGGCAGCCCGAAGGGGTACCCATAGCCCGCCCGTTTAATGCTTAAATGGGCGGGTAATTTGCCCGCCCGTTACGGGCCTGTTTTGGGCGGGCCCAAAATGGGTAAATTTATTACGGGTGTGGGCGGGCTTATCGGGTTGCGGGCTCCTTACTCAGGCCTAGTAAAGGCTCCCAATATTTAAGGCAGGAATTTTTCTTCGAAATATCATAGGATTAATTAATGACCAAATAAGCTAATGATTGTTCTGAAATCACGCTCACACCAATTTCGGACTATGATTTAGTTTGACAAGAGATTAAACTAATATAATATAAATTGAGTTTGAAGGTTCCATATTGATGATTTGATGCAAGACAATAATCTTAATAACAGGGACGATAAGTTAAAAATAGAACAAAGCTTAATAAATTTTATAATACTGATTTTTTTGTTATATATGTTCCTTTTCATTTCGCTTTTAATACTAGCATATAATTTTGTATGTTCTCTCTTTATCTCATGCACGTCCAAACACTTGACTATATACTCTAGACTCTCCTACTTGTCCTATATATCCCACAAATTAAACAAACAAACAAAAAAATCAAGAAGATTAAATAATATTTTATACAACTATTTAAATCCATTATTATTCGGTTAAATTTAAATATGATTGAATTTAAATATTTTAAATGAAGATTTCAGGTCCCCAAAAAAAAATAGATGAAGATAACAATCAAATTATTTTTTAATTATCAAATATCGATCCCACACCACACCGTTAATTAAAGAGTGTTATTTGACCCAACCATTGGTATTAGACTTTTTTAAGTTGAATATTTGTTAAAAAATTATAAAAATAAAGTTATTTCGTATAAACAAAATTATGAAGACTAATTTATCTTGAGTTAGGCAATTATAGAAATTGAGATTTCCAATCAAATTTAAAAACCAAAATTGATAGTTAAAATAAAAAAGTAAAAGTTATACTCCATCTAAGTCCTTAATATACTATATTTTTTCATATTTATTAATATTTTTTCTAATTTACCCATATTGATGCTCCATCAACAATAATTAAGAAAGAGAAGGAATGGGGGAATTATTCAATTAAGGAAGATAACTAGGGTGTTTTAGAAAATCATGTCATATGAACTAATTTAACTAATTTTCTTAATATAATCCACTTAGGTAAATAGTTTTATATTAAGAATCGGAGGGAGCATTGTTGTCAAATTTGCTAGTTAACTCTCCGAATTTATTATTTTTACTTTTTTATCTTATAAAATTGCATTGAGTCACTCTTAAGCTCTGTGATAGTTGTAAACTCGGCCAAACTTATGAGTTTAAACACTAAATTTACCCCTTTTTTTTACATTTCTAGTTTAAAAAATCGTGTTAAGTCGGTTTTAAACTTGTGCTGATTTTTTCAATTTGATCACTTACAGTGACTTTATTTATGAATTTTATAAAAAAAAATTTTGTCGAGTTTGATAAATTATGAATGTTAATGGATTAAATTTTAATTATTTTATTTAAAATATATTTAAATCAAATTTTTGTCATTTTTAATATTTTAATTATTTAATTAGACACTATTAATACTTATTTTTTTAATAAAAATAACAAACTCTTATAAGTATACAATTCGAGTATATAATATGATTTTACGTTACTATCAGGATTTCACTTAAATTTGCAGGTTTGACAACCTTAGGAGGGAGTTTTTTTTTTTTTTTTGAAATTGAGGTTAATTATGGGTGTGCTGTAATATTCAGGAGGAGGATTATTCAAAGGGGAAGAGGTCACAACATCTAAAGCATAACGTCACTGAGATTCTGAGGCTCATTGGTTGGCCTTCACATCTCAATCCAAAATTCCAAACACTGCACCTCACCCCACCTTCCTTCCCACCCATATTCATCTTCTCCTTCTATCTTTATTTTTTTTTCCTGTAAAAAATTTATTGAATTATTATAACATCAACAATGTTATATGTTGCTCCCTCCAATCCTTAATATAAGAGTCAGTTAACTTTTTTTGGAGAAATTAATGAAACTAATTAAATAAGTTCTTAATCATAACAAACATCATGTATCATTAAGTTACATATCAGTTTATAAGTCAAGAAAATTAATTTGGAGAAAAACGATAAATATAAATACTTTAATATAACTTATTTAGCTTTTTTAATCTATTAAAAAAAATTAACTAGCTCTTATATTAAAGATCGGAAGTAATGTGCTAACTAAATGTTGGGTTTTAAAGAGATAATAAGAGAATGAAGATGTTCAGATTGTTGCGCAGTCATGCAATAAAAGATTAGATTTGTAATGATGAACTTATTTATATAAGGAAGCATTGGTGTGGCCTATATTAAAGAGAAAGCAAGGAACAAAAAATCGGACCGGTCAATTAATCGGTCACGGAACAGGTTCAAGGGTTAATTGTTCAATCGGGGTTGAACCGGTGATCAAGCCGGTAGTCGAACCGGTCATATTAAAATATTACAATTTATTAGTAACAATATATATATTAATATATTCTTAAATTTCTATAGATAAAATCAATTGATTATATTATATTTGATTACTTTTATCATATAAAATTAATTGACTAAAATATTATCTATTATATGTATATAATATATAATATTTTTTCTTTTATTCTTTTTATTTTTTAAATTTTTGTAGCCTTGAAATTAAAATTTGTTCTTATAATTTAGTAAAATATTATAGATTGTATGTATATCGGTCAAAATCTATGGTTTTCTTTCTTTTTCAGCTTTTTTTTAACCGAATATCTCATTTTTCAAAAAAAAGAAATCAAACCGGTTGAACCAGTGACCCACCAGTTTTGACTAGTTTGACCGGTTTTGGATCGGTTCGACCTCCCCCCTCTCTGAAACAGCAAACCGGACCGAATTGAGGACTGGTTCACCAGTTTTCCGGTCAGACCGGCCAGTCCGATCCGGTTTTTCACTCCATGAGAGAAAGTGATAAAAAATCAGTGTTGTGTAACCCGGATCGAACCGGGCGGTCCGGCCCTGAAACCGGCAAACCGGCCGGTAGACGGGACTGGTTCCCGGTCTGGTCCGGGTTACAATTTTAAAATAAAAATAAAAATTTTTAAAATTTTTCTTTTAGAATTTCATAGTATAAGCTTAAAATCTTTAATTTCTCACCGGTTTGGTCTCGGTTTAGCTTCGGTTTAGCCCCGGTCTGACCCACTGACCCTTAACCCAGTACCCCGATTGGTTCAATACCCGGACCAGGTTTTAATACTTTATAAAAAATAGTTCAAGATGGTTCGGATATGTAAAAGAAAAAAAGAAAAAAAAAACACTGTTGGAGGCGTTGATAATAAAACGAGATAAGATAGTAAGGATTCTTCTGAGAATGAGTGGAGGAAGACCCAAATAACCATAAATGAAATTATTGAACATTACTTTTTTATTAATAATCTATCAAACATTCAACTGTTGATAGAGTATGACAGTGTCATTCGATTTATATAACCAATAAAAGTTTTTTTTTTTTTGATACACCAATAAAAGTTATTTTTAACATACAATGAATGTGGTATTTTGCATTAAGTATACTCTCGGAAACAACTTGGAAACCACCCAATTTTATTTTAAACAAACTCTTCTTTGTTTCTTTCTTTTTCTCCCATCCCCTAACCCATTTACATTGTAGGACCCCATCATCTCAATCACTTTTTGTCGTTTCTTGTCGGCTACTAATATTTGCTTCAACTTGGCCTCCTTCTTTCCCACTTCCTTTGGTATGTATGATTATATATTTAATTTGGAATTCATGATTTCTCATAATGTAATTTATAGGGATTGAGAATGGACATCATTATGGCTCATAAAGCAAACGTTGTAGCTCATTTTAGGATGCATGATTAAAGAAGCTTTTCTTAGAAAAAGCATATATGTTGTCTATCAACGAATATAATGGTTTACTTCTCATATCATATCTCAAGAAAATTCTTCAACATTATCATTCCATGCTACTAATCCTCATACTCCTTAATTTAATCGACAATCCCATTGTTATCGAGAATATTGGAGATGAGAAGTCTCTATTCAATTTCATTGGTTCGAAGAATCTGAATTATATTGGAGTATCAATAATTTTTATCTATAAAAATATATTAGGTCCTTCTTACGAATAAAAGTTTTAAACAAAGACTTGTCACTTATTTTCCCAATGATATTTCATCGTCCAAAAGAAGAAAAAAATCAATAGACCTTTCCATCACATTTTTATTTAAATTTTAATGATTAATTAGTTTCCACACTCAATGAAATAAGAAAACCTCACTATACACTTTTAAATCTGGCTATTCTCTTCTCTCAGTAGTTCATCATATTTAGCAATTAAATATATATTAATTTTACTTAATGAACATACAAGTTACAATTATATATCATAAAAAAAATCATAAACACGTGTTTTGTTCTTGTATGTATATATGCATTATTTAAATGTGGTGGCTAATTTTTATAACAAGCATGTGTGTGTGTGTGTATAATTGAGCACTATCAAGTTGGTTTCACCTAAGCCTTTCTGGTGCTTGCCAAGTCTCCCAAGCAATCTTGTTGGTCACCATCGAAGCATTTGACAGATTTTCCACATGAAAATTAGGTTCCCGCATTTTTCTTAATAACGTAAGCACTCCATCAATATATTTTTAGATTTGCAAGTAGAGTTGGTATCATGTAATTAATCAAAGAAATATGAATTAAGGTCTCTTCAATCATACTATCAATGTACCTAATTGAATAAAAGAAAGAGGTATACTAATGTCATGATCATAAATTCAAAGGGAGAGCTCTTTAGACTGACAAAAACACAAAAGAAATCTCAAAACTCTATTTAAGAGCCGACGTTGGTGTCAAAATCCTTATATATATATATATATATATGTAGCCTTCTTGTGAATATTACACTACTACAAAAAGGGGTTTTAACGTCCCTATTTTAGCACTTTTAACGTCCAAAAACTAAGGGACGTCTATGTAGGGGGCGTAGTATATTTTAAGAAAAGACGTCCCAAAAAAGTTGGGATGTCTAAAGTTAGGACTTTAGACGTCCCAAATCTCAATTTGGGACGTCTAAAGTCCTCCACTGGGGGACTTTAGACCTCCCAAATTCTTAAT
The DNA here is from genome assembly GCA_963210345.1 of Inga oerstediana. Classification (NCBI taxonomy): domain Eukaryota; kingdom Viridiplantae; phylum Streptophyta; class Magnoliopsida; order Fabales; family Fabaceae; genus Inga; species Inga oerstediana. The sequence goes on from OY723408.1 coordinate 4,248,641, forward strand.
TTGGGAGGTTAAAAAGTTTTATTATTTTAAAAATAATTATTTATATTCTTCATTACCCAGCAAATTAAAATTGCAGAAACAGAATTGAAGATGGATTCATAAACAAAAAAATATCCCTTACGAAATGGTAAGGACTTCTAGCACTGCAATCTTTTTACTATATATATATATATATGTATAATAACAACAACAACTCATACAACCTAATATCATATATATATAACAACAACTAGAAAGTGTCAAAATATTTGTCACCACACAACTACAAACTAATTGTTATTCATTTCATCAAAATAAATATACATATGTATTTTCCTCGATTTCCAAACTCCAAACGTATAAAACAAAAACATTATTAGTATAGCATAACTACTAACAACTAGTTTATGATTCTGGCAAAAAAAAAAAACAATCAAGGGAAAAACACTCCAATAACTAGAATCATGTAAATAAATTGAAAGCATTATAATAATTTCATATTGCAAGTTTAACTTAATTCTTCATGTAAATTTATATTTAAAAAAAAACAAACCTGATGAAACCAGGGGAGAGGGCAGCCAACAATGTCTATGTGCTTCCAAGGTGGAGAGAAGACGTTGGAGGAGTTGTGTATACACAGTGGAGAGGAGATGTACGCCGGAGGCTGAAAGCAACAAAGAGAGTGGAAGGTGTACACCGGAGGGTGGAGGGGGCAAAAAAGGTGGAGGAGGTGTACGCTGAAGGGTGAGAGCAAAGAAGGTGTTATGAGAATGGAAGGAGGTGGAGGAAAAGGGAATGAAGAAAAGAAAGAGAGGAAGAAGATTGAGGAAGACGAAGTCACGGGAATGAAAGAAAAAAGGAAATGCAGAAAAAAGGGAAGAGAAGTCATGGGGATGGGAAAGATGGAAAAAGAAGTATGGGTTTTCTGACATGGGAATGAAGAAAAGGGAAAAAAAGTCTCACACATGTCAGAAATTCTGACATGAATTTAGGAGTCCCAAATCCCATTTGGGAGGTCTAAAGTCTCTACTTTAGACGTCCCAAATGGGATTTGGGACGCCTAAAGTCAAATTTTTTTTTTTTTTTACTTTAGACGTCCCAAATTCAATTTGGGACGTCTAAAGTTAAAAAAAATAAATTTTTTTTTTTTTTACACTTTAGATGTCCCAAATTCCATTTGGGACATCTAAAGTGTAAATTTTTTTTTTTTTTTATTTTAGACATCACTTTAGAGGTCCCAAATTGAATTTGGGATGTCTAAAGTACCACTTTAGACATCCCAAATGGAATTTGGGACATCTAAAGTGTAAAAAAAAAAAAAAAAAATTTCTTTTACTTTAGACGTCCCAAATTCAATTTGGGACGTCTAAAGTGACATCTAAAGTAAAACAAAAATATTAAATTTTTTTTTTTAACTTTAGACGTCCCAAATTGAATTTGGGATGTCTAAAGTACCACTTTAGACATCCCAAATGGAATTTGGGACATCTAAAGTGTTAAAAAAAAAAAAAATTCTTTTACTTTAGATGTCCCAAATTGAATTTGGGAAGTCTAAAGTGGGACTTTAGACGTCCCAAATTCAATTTGGGACGTCTAAAGTAAAAAAAAAAATATTAAATTTTTTTTTTTTAACTTTAGACGTCCCAAATTGAATTTGGGACGTCTAAAGCTACCAAGTTCCCACACATAATTACAAAAATGTCACCGCCTATATTTTAGACGTCCCTATTTTAAAAAGGGACGTCTTTTAGGGTAGCAGTATCTATATTCTGTAGTAGTGTTAGTCTCTTAAACTTATAAACGACAATTCATTTATGAGGTTTTTGATATATGGGACTTATTACAATAGGCCTGCCTATTAAATCGTGATTTTCAATTCTCTTTGATGAACTTGACGATTAGAGACAATGGATCCAAGTTAGGGAAAAAACAAATATATGAAGTAAAATGAATGTACTTGATTAGGTTGTAAGCAAACCCAAGCTGGGATATAACTGCTTGAAATTAAACATATATAGAGAGGAGATTACATTAATGAATCGAAAAAAAGGGGTTTTTGAGAATGAAAGTATGTAATTAAAGTATATATCAAGCAATCAAATCCGATGTTTCAGATTAAATTAACCTCACGTTCAATTTTCTCAGTGCTCGTGAATGGTGCTTTAATTTAATTAATTGATTGATTAGAAAGAAAAAGATGGTTTGACGATTGAACACAGCAAAGAGTCCAGATCGTACGTTCAAAAAAGAGCCATAATAGTCCCCCACACACTCATTATTCCACGCAACCAATAAATTATTATATTAAATAAAGAAAAAGGGAGACCTATGATTAAGAATTGCATTTAATTGATTAATATTAAAAACAGAAAAAGAAAAGCATTAAAGATCAACCCACATAGAAATAAATAAAGGAATAAACAAACCCTAGAAAGGACTGATAAATAAAGAAACTGTGACTAATAAAGTGGTATTATTATTATTATTATTGCAAGTAGAGTCAAAACAAACACATTTCTTCACTCTCTCTTTTTCTCTCTCTTTCTCCTTTTTCTCTCTTTTTTCCATGGCATCATTCATAAAAGTAAAGCCAACAACACATAAAGCCATCCCACAAACGAACTGAAACATTCTTTCTTGCCACAAAGCTGTAGCTTCATCAGACAAACAATAAGGTGATTTCTCTCTCCCTCTCTCTGAAGTCATCTCTTTGCTTTTATCTCTTCCTTTTCTGCTCAGAATTCATTCATGTATATGAGTTGCTCAGTACAGCCTCAGGTGGGTGGATTTTAATTTTTCAGGTCTTTACCGGTTCTTCTGAGTTCTGAGCATTTATTCTAGATTCTAGGGTTTGTTCAAAAAGCTGACACACACACACACATAAAAGAAAATCGCTTTCTGCTAAGTTTTAAAGATCCTCTTTGAGTGTATATATCTTTGATATTTTCTCTAATCTGGTCCCAAATACAAAGGCACTGAAACTTTCTATTATCTCCTCTTTAATCACCTTTTCGCTCATCAGATGATGATAAAAGAGAAAATTAAACAAGATGCTAAATTTTTTATTCTATTGATTAATTATCTCCCTCTTTCTTTTTGTGGCTTTCTCAATAGATTATCTTCTCAATCTTCTATACTCTCTGAACCTAACCATGATGAATTATATTCTTGTCATATAGCTTTTGTTTCTTTTTTCGAATTTTTCAGGAGGTGAAATATCGAATTGAGAAAGGAGATGGAAAGGAATATTATAGAAGGAAGCAACAATAATAATAACAATTCAGGCACAAAAGAAGTAGTAGGGTTAGGAGGAGAGAAGAAGGGAAGGCCCCAAGAACAACTGAACTGTCCAAGATGCAATTCAACAAACACAAAGTTCTGCTACTACAACAACTATAGCCTCACACAACCCAGATATTTCTGCAAGACCTGCAGAAGGTACTGGACTGAAGGTGGGTCCCTCAGGAATGTCCCTGTTGGTGGAGGTTCCAGAAAGAACAAGAAGCTCTTCACTAATAATCCTAATTCATCTTCATCAGCAACAAAGGTTCTTCCTGACTTGAATCCACCAACAACAAGTACTTCTTCTCAGAACCCTAAATTGTTAATGCAAGGAGGCCAAGATCTTAATCTGACTTTCCCACCTATTAATGTGGACAATTATCATCATGGGCTTCCTTATCAAAGCTCTTCTTCTTCTTCAACTTCTTCTACTTCTGCTTTCGCGCTTCTAAGAGCAGGCATGAATAATAATAATAGTCAGGCTTTTGTTCATAATCCAATACTGATGGTGCCAAACTCAAATAATAATAATGTGCTTTTCCCAGCTTCTGGTGGGTTTATAAGTCCCATTATGCATGAGGTTAAGCCAGGAAGCCTTGGATTTTCAGTATTGGATAATCATCAAGGGTTTCGAGGAGGAAGCAGATATGGTAGTGTTCATCATCATCATCATCATCAAGAGAACAGTGATGATAATAATATTAATGCTGGTGGAGGAAGGTTGTTGTTTCCTTTTGGAGATGTGAAGCAGATTCCAGAAGAAAATAAAGAACATGCAGCTGGGAATAATTCATCTTCTTCTGGGTATTGGACTGGTATGATTGGTGAAGGATCCTGGTAATTCATTAGAGATCTCAGAGATACAACTTGGAACATAGTTTCTTTGGTGATATGAATTACCTAAGTTCTTGTCAGAAGAAAATGAGAGGTGAGAGAGAACAAGAGGCTAGCAATGCATTTTTCTTTTTTCTCCTCTCTCTCTTTTATTCCATGGATCGTCACAAAATGCTGTTTGGAGTTGCTCATCACAACTAACAAAACCAATAGGATACATTTGGCTTCTGCCTTTTGTTTTGTTTTGTTTTTGTTTTTTGGTTTTAATTTTCAAAAACTACCTTAGCTTTATGCAATGTGAGAGGATATAATTAGTTACTGCAGTCTAGCTTGTGATGGATCTTTTGGTGTGTAATTTTATGATGATTTAGAGATAGAAGAAGAAAAGATGAATATAGGGCCTGTTTTTGTAGTCTAACGCTTTTTTATGTATATGCAATTTACCTGTATTCATGAATTCTTCGGTACTCATGATCATAATTGTAGAGATCAGAAGCTTTTATATTATTGAATGGTGTGTGCTTTTTACTAATACTTTGGTCCAAATTATTAGTGACTTTCTTTTTTTTGTTTTGGTCATTAAAGAAATGAAAAAAAATCAGATATTGATTCAATTTTGTATGACCAAGGGTTATCAATTTGGGATTTGAAGTACTAATTCGGATTCTCTTTTATTTATAAAAATAGGCGCGCGCGCGTGTATAGTACATTCAAAAAGAAATAAAGGGAAATAAGTGAATCCGATGCACAAAGAACACTCTTTCACATAACTTTTCTTTAAGGTCTAAATAATAATAATAATTAAATAATTAAGAAGATTTAATGTTATTCAAATGGGGTAATACTTTATGCCTTTTTCTCTATGCCCACTGGGTCTATTTTTGTGAGTGCAAACATGAGTGGGTTGTCAGCCTTTGAAATCAAAATTATGACGTAGGATGTTCTTCCAACTATGAAAGCACTTCATGGAATTATTGAAAAGAAGATGATAATTTAAAAAAAATAAGGGTAAAATACCATCCAACACCAGGCTATTTTCCAGTTGCATCCAAAATCCTAATCTCATTATATTTATGATGCATTCAAGTTACTGTTGTTATTTTTCTGATGCTTCCAACATTCTAATCTTATTTATAGTACACAAAGCATCACAACCCATAAATAAGATCAGGGTGTCAGATGTAACCAGACAATATCATAAGGACACGCTGGATGCGCCGAAAATATAATACTCCATCCGGTCCTAATTATAAGATAAAGTTGACTTTTTTGGAGAAATTAAGGAAGTCAATTAAATTACTTTAAATTATTTATATTTATATTTTTTTCTCCAAACTAATTAATTTAACTAATAAACTAATATATAATCTAAAGATACTAAAAATATAAACGTTCTAAAGTAATTTAATTGGCTTTCTTAATTTCTCTAAAAAAGTCAACTCTATCTTATAATTAGGATCAGAGAGAGTATTAGGGTGATGGATGGTATGAGAATTAATATCGAGGTGCCAAATGTTACTTTCCGCAACAGTAGCAGTAGCAGCAGCAGCACCAACAATAATATGGGAAGAAAATTAAACTGAAAAAGGAGAAACAAAGGAGTGTCCGGTGATCTTCATCTTTTAGCTGATTAGGAATGATACACCCACTTCTGCTGCTGACTTAATGCAGCTTGCATTATAATTATATACATATATTAAATGTACCTTTTAGACAAGAGGAAAATTATATATTGTTGATAAAGAAAGGGTTTTTTTTAAAGAACCTGGAGATATTAATCCTGATTTTTATTTTTTTAAAGTAAATCAAACTGATTTAATTAAGAAAATACGGTTTGAAAACTAAATTAAATTTCTGGGAAAACCATCAAGTTAATAGGAAAGGCTTATAAAAAGAGAACTTAATAATTTTTTTGACAAAAGTTTCCAAGTTAAAGCCTTAATTTTAATTGCTACAAATGATATTAAAACTATTCTGATCTCAAACATTTACTCAAGTCTATTTTATTTTTTAGTTAAAGGAGTCTTGAAATTAAAGTTGAGTTTTGGCATGAGGTACAAGGCTTGTTTGGTTCAGCATTTTCTTAAAAAATAAGTCCTTATTATACAAGCTGAGATAAAATTCCTCTCATATATTTATCTCGTATACCGTGAATCATAATTTATAAGTACTTATTGCCTAAAAATAAGTTATTCCAAACAAGCACACAATGACGTGGGTGTATTAGATTCTGGACTCGACTCCAAATGAACAGGAAACATCTTACATTGAAAAATATTTGTAAAAAGTGTACTTGATATCATAACAAAAATAATTATAATAGTTTAATAATGTAAATCATGAAATTTAATAAGTAATATCTAGAATAATTAATAACAAAGAAAGAGGCGCGTAATTAATAGCAAATTGCACAAATCTTGAAAACTGGATTACCTGCCCCAACCAAACGTTTAACCTAAAACATTTGTCACCCACTTTCGCCTTATTATAATTAATTATAATACTCTTCTAATCTATCTCATCTCTATACAGCATTATCCTCCATCACTGCGATCATCATTACTTCCTCTGTCATTTATCTACCTGCTTTTGAAATATACATAGAAAAATACACTATGGGAATAATTGCATCTAAGTATCTAAGCTTCACAAATATCACATTAAAAAATTGTTTATGGAAAATTTTCAACATAGTAATTTTTTCGGTTGAATTTAGGCCTCAGGAGGATTTTTGCTTCAAGCGGGGACCCCAAAACAGGGTAGAGACGAAATTATTTTGCTGCTTCTGGGTCAATCATTAAATATTATATTATTTTTATGTTCTGTGCTGTTTTTTATTTTTTTTAAATCTGAAATGGAGACTGTCTTTTTTCTTTCTTGCGCCTCAGCCTTATTTCCATTTTCTTCAGTTACTTCTCATGAGATTAACTTACTAAAATCTGTACCAAAAAAAAAAAAAAAACTTACTAAAATCAGAATGCTTTCTTCCGCATTTAATGTGTATAGAAACATAAAGTACTTAAAAAGTATTATTCCCTTAACCTCATATATAATTCATTTTTTTAATTATAAAAAAATTTCTCTTTTTTGAGGGGCCATTTCACATTACTCATTGCGTATTGCTAAAGCTTTTTCCTCTGTCCTTCAATGAAGTGGTCCAACATTTTCCTTGGAGTTCATACTATTTTTCCTTTGAAAAGAAAAAGGTTTTCCGAGAGAATATTTTCTCCCTACTTAGTAGGAGAATTGACTTTTACCCTTTACAGAAGTAAATGTACGAGAATAGTTTTATCTTGTCAAGTATAGAATTGATTGATTGTTTGTAGTGAGACAAAATAAGCAATCTAGTAGTTGTGACTTGTGAGTATAAATTATAATTAGCGTCTTTTTTTAAAAAAATGCCTCCTGAGCTGTACAACTTAGATATTGCATGATACATTAGTGTGTGTTTGGTATTGATTGTTGGGGGTCAATAAGCACTTATTACGTAAGTCGAGATAAAACTTCTCTCATATACTTACCTTATATACCGTAAATCACAATTTATAAGCACTTATTAGCAAAAAATAAGCTATCCCAAACAAGCACTAAGGAATGAGATTAATCTTAGGGGAGTTGCTATAAAATTCTAAGGAATGAGATTTAATCATCCAAAAATCCGAAGATCCATAATAGAAAATGACAACAAATTTATATTATCTGCTTTTCATTAGGACTTTTTGATAATTAAATCTTTTTTTTTTTTAGTAGTTTTCCCTTTAATCTTTACTGTTTAGATGAAAGGGACACCTGGTCTCACCAATAATCTTCTCTTTCACTGATGCGAGGAAAGGAACAATATGAATTCATGAAGTGTTGCCAATAAAGGTTAAATGCTGTGGCGACGCAAAAGGGTTCATCTTCCTACGTATGTTGTTCCACACATGTTCATATTTCCAGTTCTAAGGCTGAAAATATCAAACGGATTGAAAGCAAAAGAAAGGTGCATTTTTCAACTTTCAAGTCAGTTATAAGCAATAATAAAGTAACGTTATAATCTCAGACATATTCTCTACTGTACAATAACAACTCAAAGATATTTATTCCTTTTATCATCTTAGAAACAGCCTGAAAAAGCAGTTGGCACAAAAAACATTACATAGTTGAGTTATCCCTCCAGTTGTGACTTCCTATACAAAGATACAACTTTTTTACCAGAACAAGTGAGAAGGATCACAAGAGGCTCATGATCAGCAGGTAAACCAAGTCCCCGTTGACTAGACGATGTCATCACATATCGGCATTAATTCCAAAGATTCGAACCTTGTGCATGTTGGGGAACTTTGCAATAACTAACACGATCACTGCAAGGGTATTGAAGAAGAGCATTGGGTGTTGATAGTCAGTCGTGTGCGAGGCTATCAAGTACCTGACAAGAAAGCAGTAAGGTTGAATAACTAATTTTAAAGGAGAACCCCTTCTCTAGAACAAGAAAAACAGATATATATATATATATATATATAGAGAGAGAGAGAGAGAAGCTAAGTCAGCTAGGCAAAATCATGCATCACTTTCCAGTTTATGCTAGAGGACACTACTAAATCAATCAAGGATATTGATGGCTGCCAAAGTGGGATGAGATATCCTACTTAAATGCCCTACAGTATATCCCAGACTACTTACTACTCAATGTGGTACTTAGACATTCCGTTCTACCTTAGTCTCTCATATCTAACTGATTACCACACACTATAATGGCATCATTAAGTAATTTTCAATAACCAATCACGCTCAGATCAAGTAAACTCCATTCAAACAGGCTCTATTCTTTTAGTTTGGGGTCTAACATCAATATAGACAGAATTTGTCCAGAATCAACTAACCTGGAGCTTTCACTTCAATGGACAAAATTTTCAGTGCAGCAAGATAACTCTAATGGTTAGTATTACCTATCATCTTTAAAATCTACACCTTCCAGATCAAGTTGCATGCGTCAACAGATCAACTGCTTCAACTTGGCAAAACTTTTAAAACTAACCTCTCAAGAAATGCTCCTTCCCTCAAAGAAGGAAACATTTAAATTTTACAACCACTAGATCACAGTAGGGAGCAACAATATTACTTGGACTGACAAATAGTAGTAATTGCATCATGTGAATACGCGTTCATCAAAACATGTTTAGTTCCATCTACCATGTTACACTTCAAAACCATGCCCATGTCCCAAACTAAATCTAATAGTGACATAGTACATGACAAACAATGCGATCTATTTATTCAAATTCAAAGAGGTTTTTGAGTTCAGGGACAGAAAGCCACTCTAGTAGTCTCATTTGAGAAAATATGTTTCTAAAGAAGAATGCAGCCACATAACACAAAATGGTGGAGCCTTTGAATACATAGGTTTAACGGAAGAAACAACAGGTAAACAGATCAAGACAAACTGCAGGACAACATGAATGAGGCAATCCTCCTAATGTGAGTTAACACCACTCAAGATTGCAAGTTACCTTTTGGAATTTATGAACCACATATGTATACAAGATATATCCATCAAACTAGAAAAGCACCGTGCCACAGAACACTTGACCATCTTATATTCCAATTTATATGCAATATTAAAAAGTAATTTAACCAGAAGGGTTAAATGTACATACATTTGCAATGATGAGGTTAGTATATTCACACTTAAATATAAACATTATCAAATTAATTGTAGGTTCCTCCACCACAAGAAAATCACAAGACCAAAATGGAAAATAAAGCGTATCTTTTATGACAATGTTGTAATGAATTGCATGTATGTGTATGTACCGAAGCATGCTTTATGAATGCATATCTGTTTGTGCTGTGAAAGAAGACAACATGTAAAAGTTCCTACTCATATACTAATCCACATATATTCAATGTCCGGTGCAACCCATTCTGGCTAAAACAGGAAAACTTACAGCACCACGGGGACAACTGTAAGAAATTTCCTGTTACGAGTGAGCTGCTTTCCATTATCTATCTGCTCCCACCATGTCAATCCATTGTATATTCCCTGGTCATCTGCAAATGGGGTTCCTTTCTTCCAGTGGAAAAAGTGATATGTTACCTAATGAAAACAACAAAATCAAGCACACAATTAAGAGAGGTCATATTTTCTATGAATACAATTATATAAACTTAAACTAGTCATGCAACTCTAGAGGAGGAAAAGGTTATCTTGCAGGTGGACTCATTAGGTGTGTGGACAAATGTTTCATCAACATTAGTTTAAGTATGACACATAGCAATCAAAAACAACTAAAAAGGAAATTTGTTACAAGTCTCAACTCAAAGTTACAAATTAAATGATGTCACATGAAAGGTTAAGGTGATGTCATCTTAAAACATAAAAAAATCCATTGGTATTATATTTTAGAAGGCCTGTCATATTCAAAAATAATGACCATGAAATGTGAAATGAAAATCAAATACATTTCCACCAATCTGAACCAGCAAGAGGACAAGCTCCAACAAGACCCCGGCTGGCAAGACAAAATATCAATTTAACAAAAAGGAGATAAAAGATAGCGGTATCATATGTTCCTCATTTCTTTATCCTTGTTACATCTTCGAAGAGTGGTTTTCATTTGTTTATAAGCAACCTTTTACTGTCTACTATCAATTTCTTCCCCTTTACAGGATCCTTCAGACATAGCTTCATTATTAATTTATTATTATGAAGGACATAATGTTTTAACAGTTCCGAATTCAATATGCTCCCTAAAAGATTCTTCCCCTTACCTAAGATAAGAATTGGTAAGAAAAGCGAACGAACCAGATAGAAATTTATCTAAATACACAAGAATAATTTGGAAAATGAATTAAAGGCAAGTAGAGTAATAATTTGATGAATTAAAGGCAAGTAGAGTAATAATTTGAGTTTCACGCTATATGTCCAACAAAGATTTATGTGTTCTCCTTTCTATGTTGGTTAAGGCAAGTCCTAACTTCATGGGATAAAAAGCCTTTTATTGCTCAATAGAGCAAACAGTGATGCAAGAGAAGAATAAATAAAAACAAGATGATAACGGAGATGAAGGCCTAAATTAACAATAGAGGTAAACTAAGAATTAGCAATCCTAAAGGAACTTATTAGAGAGACGTCGCTTCTTCTATCCTCAGATTATAGTTTTTATGCATCAACAAGACAATACAAGTCAAGGACCTAGCTATCATCATCACATAGTGTCATATCTAATCTATGATCCATTTCAAGGAAATCTATGTCAAGAATGACTGAAAGATTGAATTCTGACTTTTTACCATTCAAGCTTCAAGATGTAGCAACTAAGAATTACTTGATTAATAAGTATGACTTAATGACCCAATATCTCTTATGGAGATCGTAACATAACTTTAAGCTCCAACGACAAACAGAGATCAATATTTTACCAACAAAAATAATAGTTCACAATTGAAACCTCACTTTTGGAGCCAAGTGAAATCCAAAGGCCTTTAATATGAATCGTTAACCAATCAGGACTTCCTGGCTGGAGCCCAAAATACAATAGAAGTAAAAGAGTAACCCCTAAATCAATGACTCGTGAAAAATTGCGAAAATCAATCCAGTACAAGCAGCTAAATTGGGGGTCTTCATAAACCACCTAATTAAATCGCTAAAATTACAAAACCTGAAAGCAAGTATGCGAACGGGCATTAAAAAAACGAACAAGAAAGAACATACCGCGAAGTGGGCGAGATTGACGATGGTCCAAGCCATGCCAGGAGTGCAGCCAAAGATGGAGAGGACGAGAAGCCATCCGAAGAAGAGGATAAGGATGTAGGTGGTCCACACACCCGGATAGGTGAACCACTCGGTGTTTTTATTCAGATCGGCCGGTGGCGTGGCCTTGACATAAAGATTTGCCATTAAAATTCTATGGATTGAAAACAGGAAAAGGCAAGATTTTGACAATAAGAAGCTAAAAAAGAATAGTCGGTGCCGGATTTATGCGTTGACGATTGGGGGTGTTTCCGATGCTCAAACCTAAAAACCTAGAAAAAGCTCTGATTCCCTCTCGTCGCTCTACAATGCCTGATCAGAACGATCAATAAGGGGGTGGCCGACTGAGATTGAAGGCTAAATATGATTAATCGGCGACATTAATGACGATGGTGATGACTGGAGGAGAAAAAATCTAAGGCTGCGCTACGAACAAAAATTTGTTGAGAACAATAAATTTTTCACTTTGACAATGCCATAAATATTAAAAAAAAAAAAAGCAGACGACGCCGTCTATGGGTTGTCCGAATTTATTATTGGATAACAACTCTGGATTTTAATTGACAAAACAAAAAAACATTTGGATTTGATCTTTTTGCAACAGAAATGAGTTGGATCTGTTTTGCTAGACAAATGAGGTGGACTGGACCCTCCATATAGTGTTTTTTTTTTTGGGTACAAAGCATCAGTTTTTGTTAGAGGGCGGTAAATGGTATTTAACAAACTTCTAAAAAAAATATGAGGGTTAATGCAACTTTTGATTAATAAGGTTTGATCCGATTTTAGTTTTAGTATCTTAAATTTAAAATTGATGATTTTGGTCCTTGAAGTTTAACTCGATTTTGGTTTTGATCCATCAAGTTTGAAATCGGTGGGTTTGATCCTTCAAGTTTACTCCGTTTATAACTGTTGGTCCCTCAAATTTAAAAATGACTTATTTTTTTTTAGGTCCGATCCAGGTTTCATCAAGTTCTTTTCAAACTTGAGGGACCAAAATCAAAACCAAATCAAAATTCATGAACCAAAAGTTATTTTTACCCAAAATATTAATAATAGTCTTGCACCCGAAAAAAAATAGTCATTTTAGATGTTTTGGGCATTGCTCTTTTAGTCTTTTAATGTTTTCAGCATTATCTTTTAACTCTTTTTAATTTTTGATGTTTTCTGTTTTAACCATCAAGTGCTTGTATCAGTTGGTTGTTGGTAGTGACGTCATGATACTTGTGGATTAATCCAAAAACATGAAAGATAATTATTGAGAAAATTAAAAACTTAAGCACTGAAATATGAAAGATGGGTGAAAAAATAACCCCAAAAAATTTTAATTCCAACCAAGAACTACGATCTTTTGTTGATATTTCAAATTTTTTAATGTTCTTGGAAGGTCCTTAGATGTCAGCTTAAAAAAAAAATACCAACCTACTAAAATATATAAAAGGAAGAAAAAAGACAAATGTAAAAAAAAAAATTTGACATGCAATATTGCAATTGCATGTAAATGTGATATTTTGCACAAGTTATTTATTATATTGATATTTTTTGGGGGAAAAAATTCTATTGTAAAAACCGTATAAAATACATTTTAACATTAGGAAAAATTGTTAAAAAGCCTCTCATTAAATTTTTTTTTATTTTTTTTTTGTGGGAACGACGGCGATGAGAGTCCCGATACATGTGCGTACAAAATTTACAAAGCACCCGTACTTGATGTTTTCCCAATTTTCCTTTTAAATTATCAAAATTTATTTAAAATTATGCCACGTGAAAATCACATGTATAAAGAAGTGTAGCAATGTGCTCCTCGTGTCCGTAATAGGCATGGACGACATAAAAAGCCCACAATGTCCCTAAACCAACAAATAAAAGACATTGGTTTAGAAAACTTAATTTTAGATTCATAAGGTGTCTGCATGTATCACTATCTTGTGTGCATTTTACTTCGTCGATGTCAACACCTGCTCATGTTTGACTTTGACATGTTCACATAGAATAAAAAATTGGATCGGACCGGCCGGTTCGATCGGTTGAACCGGAAATCAGTCACTGGCCTGATTTAGTTTGATGGTTAAACCGTGAAATCGGTTGGACCAGTCAAAACCGATAAAACCGGTTTTCATTTTTTTTTATTTTTAAAATTCTTATTTTGTGATTTTTTAAGGGAAAATAGAAGGTTGAAGATCAAAATAAAGAGAAAAGTAGGTAAAGAAAGAACAAATATAAAAAAAAATAAAGAAGATAATGAAAAAAATTATTTAAAAAGATATAATAATTATAGGAAAGGAGATATCATTGGATAAATATAGGCATTATAACTAATACTAATAGATTTTAAACATTTTTTTCTAAAAATCTTCATTTTTATCTATAGAAGTTTAAAAATATATTAATATATATTGTCACTAATAAATTATAATATTTTAATATGACCGGTTCAATTACCGGTTAGACCCTGATTGACCCATTAACCCTTAAACCTGTGTTGTGACTGATTCATTACCTGGTCCGATTTTTCGTTCCTTGCATGTTCAGAGAGATAATGTCAACCACATTTATTCATTCATAGTTCTGATTTGCTCATCAAAACCAACGCTTCATTTTGCTCAACAATACAAACCTGTTTATGTCCAAAAGCTGTCATTTAGATGAGTCCCTTTAAAATAAACAGAAAAGAAGTTAATCTTCAAAGGCCAAATTATACCTTTGGTTTTCTTGAGATATCGTTTTAATCTCTTAAATTTATAAAATGCATTTTTAGTCCTTAACATCTAACATCGTTAATGTTATTAACGGTAAATACTGACTAGGCAAAGTTAAGTAATGACTATGCAACGCTGACGAAATAAGTTGGTCATTTGTCATACAACACCTTAATTTATTTAATTTTACGTGACATTTATTTAAGAATTTTATTTTTAAAATAAAATTTTAATTTAAATAAATTATTTTAATCAATTTCTTTATCCCTTTCTTTCTTCTTTTCTTTATTGTGGAACAGTGGAAGCCTAGCCTTATGCCGTAATGTATTTTGCAAGGAACGAAAAACCGGACCGGGCAATGAACCGGTCACAGCACAGGTTTAAGGGTTAATGGGTCAACCGGGGTCTAACCGGTAGTTGAACCGGTCATAACCGGTCATATTAAAATATTATAATTTATTAGTGATAATATATATTAATATATTTTTAAACTTCTATAGATAAAAATAAAGATTTTTAGAAAAAAAAATGTTTAAAATCTATTAGTATTAGTTATAATACCTATACTTATACAAAGATATCTCATTTCTAATAATTATTATATCTTTTTAATTAATTTTTTTAGATTTGTTCTTTCTTTATCTATTTTTCTCTTCATTTTAGTCTTCAACTTTCCATTTTACCCTCAAAAAACACAAAATAAAAATTTGAAAAATTTTTTTTTTAAAAAAAAGGAAGAAACCCGGTCAACCGGTCGGACCACCGGTTTTACCGGTTTTAACCGGTTCTGACCGGTCCGACCGGTTCAGACCGGTTCGACCGGTCTGACCGGTTTTTGATCAAACCGGACCGGATCAGGGACCGGTTCCCGGTTCAACCGGTCGAACCGGCCGGTCCGGTCCGATTTTTTGAACCATGGTATTTTGATTTGATTTTCATATCAACTTGTCCCCTTATATTAAACGTGGAGCTTCTCAGATTGATGATCGAAAATGTTAATAGGCCTGCACGTTTCTCTCCAGCCATTCGCTGATTGTTCTCTCTGTTTCTTTGTTTTGTTTTGTTTTTTTTTTTTGCGTTTTAATTTTGTTTGGTTATGGTTTATCAAAAACAAAGCTGGAAAAGCAGAATTGTTTATCCGTTGGAAGTCATATGCTCTGCTAGAGTTAAGAAATCAAACTGACCCCGTCGTTAGCCCGTTTAGGTTTGAATCTATCAAGAGCCAAACTTATGATTTAGAGGTTTTAAATGAAAGCAAGTCTAAAAGGGTCATGTAGGGCCGCAAGCTCTGTATAGCCAACCCTTTTAAGCCCATTTAATGTTTTTTTAAAATAAACTAATATATGTAATATCATTATATCAAATTACTAATATGAGGATACCTAAGTACCTAATGAAGTATTAGTGACAATTAAACATTTATTAAATTATTTGATTTATTTTGTTTTCTACAGTGATTTATTCATTTAAACTTAAAAAAAAGGTTAATTTGGATATTAGATAATTATTTTAACTAAAAATTTATGAGTTTTAAAAATAATGTATCTCAATTTAAAGCAAAATAATAAATAAATTGTAAAATTTAAAGAAAAAAAAATTGAATTAAAATGAGTTTAGGCCCGCTTTAGCCCGAGTCCATAAAAGATCAGCCCTGTAAAACTACACGCTTTAAAAATTAAAGGTTTTACAGGAAATGGGCCTATACCGTTCGAGCCCATGAAGGACATGCCTGTATTCCCATCTCTATGCTCTGCCTAATGGTTTCTCTTGGTCGCAACTGGGGATGCCGCCACACGCCACCGGTTTTATGAAAATAGTTGGTGATCCAGCAGTAGAATCAATTATCATATAATACTATCTCCGATTGAGTATATACTTTGAGAATATTAGGAAAAACTCATTCAATTTGATTCAGGTTCTTTGTGACAACCAGTGGACAAGTTGATATGAAAATCAAGGTTTTGAAATTCAGACACTGAACCGGTTGGGTACTGGATTAAGGGTCAGAACGGGGTTAGATCGGTGAGGAAGGGAAGATTTTAGGATTATTTATATAAAATTCTGAATAAAATATTTAAAAAGAAGAAGATCAAACTGTGAGAAAACCGGTTAAACTGAGGTCAATTATCAGACCGGATCGATCGGAATGCCGGCGTGACGGTTTCCGGGTCAGATCGGCAGGTCTGGTCCGATCTTAAGAACCATGTGAAAATCAAATCAAAATACATCTTGAATAGGAAGAAAGTATGAGGAAGATGAAGAGAGGGGTGTAGTTTAAGGCTAGGGTTCCATGATGAAGAAAAAAGAAGGAAGGGGATTGATATATCTTGATTTTATCATAATATTTAATATCATATTTAGAGATGTTATCATTAATTTTTGGGCAAAATAACATTTATTATGATTAAATTGAATTAAAGGTGAATGTGTGAAAATAAATCTTAAAAGGATATATTTGTTATAATCTTGTGATTGCTCTTTAAAATTTGAATTTTGAATGAATATATTATAAAATATTGATTTGAATTGTAGGTCATTTTGGAAAGGTATATATAAAGGACCAAAACGTAAAGATTTACTGGGACTGAAACTGAAAATAAAATTCTGCATGTGGCTACAAGGGAATTCTGACAGAAAGAAGGTTATTTTTCTGTAATATTAGCTCTCATTTTCAGGAGGGAAAATATCAGAAAAAATTACAGAAAAGTACCCCTAATTTTAAAAGTACCAGTTGGGTCCAAAATTCCGAAAATCTCCGCTGAAGCTGATGCTTTTGGCTGCGAAAAGAACAGGGAAAATTACTGATAAGTACGCCAAATTTCCAAAATGTCATTTTGGTCCAAAAGTCCGAAAAACAGCGTCTTCCACCTCTGGAATTCCTTTTTTCCTGGCCTCTTGCAAGAATCGAGAGAGGTCTGATCTAAATATAATCTCATAGGGATTCCGCCGCAAATTATATGGGATTCTACCTAGATTTCAGATCGTAGGAAAAATAATAAATGAATAAAAAAAGATCGAGAGCCTTCTGGAAAAAATATCATGATCAGCACCTTAAAAGCCAAGACCTGAAAATTAGAACGGGGACACCAGCACGCACCCGCTGAGGAGATTGAGAGGCAGTGACGAACCAGAAGCACGATTTCGAACAGAAGGAGACCAGGAGCAGAAGAAAGACCAATCTTCACCAACGCCTCCATCTTCTTCTCCGTCCATTATCTCATCTCTCATGGTTCTTCAGGTCCAACAGACCCATGGCTGTGATAAGCTAATGGGAGGCCAAATTCTTTCTTATTTTATGGAAATAGAAGATTGGTTTGAGAGATGATATATATGGAGAGGAGTTATTTATTTTAATTTTTTTGATTTAGTTATTTAACGGATTTTCGGATTTTATGTTATGTGGTTAATTTATTGATTTTGTGAGTTATTTATCTTAGTTTGAATTGAACAGTTGTGATTTGGATTGGATTGTGTGGTTAGAGATTTATATTTATATATTCCCTTTTCAGTTTAACGTGGTTGTGCTATTTTTTTATAGTTTGAATGAGTATTATGACTACTTTGATCTTATTTGAATATCTCAGTTGAGTGCTTATTGTCTAGATGAATAAGTTGCATAAATTTAATCCTAAATTGCATACTAAGTGGTATTTAATAGTGTATTAAGAAGTAATTATCTAACTAGAATTATAGGGGTAATCATTAATTAATATCACTAGACTTAGTGAGTTGCTAAGGTTTAATTTTTGACCTACTGAATAGTTTAACCCCAAATCAATTTGAGCAAGGATAACCTATATTCTATTTTTTTTTTAAGAGGAATTCATCTTCAATTTGCTTAAATCAAATTTCCTTAATTATCTCAAAAATTCTCAAAAAAAAAAACCCAAAAAATAGTAGTTTAAGTTATTTTTCATTATTAAAAAAAAATTCAAACTCATCTTAATATTTTTGTCACTTAGTTTAGCTTAAAAATTAAATAAAAAGCTCATCAAGAGAACACGACCCGAGTTATGCCTTTTATTGCATAATTTGGTTTATTTTAATTTAACCCGAGGTGACTAAAACTTTAAATCAGGATCAAGAAATTGACTAAAATAATTTGTTTAAATTAGATTTTTATTTAAAAATAAAGAACTTAATTAAATGCCACATAAAATTAAATAAAATAAGGTGTTGTATTGCAAGTGGTCAGCTTGCTTTGTCAGCGTTACAGAGTCATTACTTAACTTTGTCTAGTCATCATTTGCCATAAATAACATTAACGGTGTTAAGTTTTAAGGATTAAAAATATATTTTATAAAATTAAAAGACTAAAATGATACTTCAGGTAAACTTAAAGGATAAAAAATATACTTTAGCTATTTTCAAAATTTGATCAAGGCATGCTAATACCTATAACAACGAACTTGTTAGTCCTTTCATCAATACTACTTTATTAATCATCAAATTAACTGTACTTCATTCCATGCACAACCTGAGCAACTAACCAGGCAACAATAATTGCTAACAAATGGTTGTCCAGAATAAAATGAACAGGAAGGCAAGTATTATATCTAGTTAGTATTCAATTTGAGCAGAACAAGGAAAGTAAGATCATATTGGCAATCTGTCAGCTTCAAGTTTTAGTTTTCAGCTACCTCTTCATTATTAGAATTTGTCCATCCCAGGTTCACAGCTAAGTCCTCCACCGCCACCTTAATCACGTCGCTTCTGACACCGATATCGGTGGCGTACCGGCTCATAGCATACATTCCGGCTGTTACGGTGGCCATGCCTACAGGACTTGGCATTAACAGCTTGAGGGGAGAAGAAAGTACGGCGGCCAAGGGAGCTCCGATGACAGAAGAAGCCTGACCACTTCTTCCCACCCCTTGCTTGTCTACTATCAGAAGACCGGTTTTGCAGTACAGGGTGAAATCCTCACAGTTGTTCTGAAACACATCATAACTGCCAAAGCCATTTTGGAGGAGATACATTGCTCTGTGGATAACGGTCTCTGCAGGATCAGATGGCGCGGTGGTGCATGTGCCACCCCGTATTTTGGCCATGAAAACCGATGGTGAAACGCCGTACTCGAAGCAGTATAGGGATCCGTTTCGAAGGAAGCAGTCCAGACAAGAGAGAACTACGCCACTGTTTGGCTGCCTGAATCCACAGTCAGGAAAGGTTGGACATGGGCTTGAGGTATCATCATCTTCTTCTCCCATGTTGGAAGATGTCTCAGCGATTGCCTTTAAGTTTCGCTCTGGTCTAAAATGAACCACCTTGCTTCCGCCAACAAAAATACCTGCATGGTATCAAATTCAATGTGATTCAGAAACAAACAGGCCTGAATTATGAAATTCCATCATGGATTTAGAGATGACTTGGACTTTTTAGAGTCCAGAGAGGTGACCTTGAGTCGGCCAATTTTACAAAATTCATTGATACTAAAAAACGATGTAGTCAACATCAGATCCTGATGAAAAAGCAGAGGATAGATAGGGTTCACAGAACAAAAGGAAATAGCTTAAAACTAACCAAAAGCAAACAAGAAAGGCCTCACATATTTGCAGTCTTCATAGGGCAGAAAGGACAGTCATAGGTCAGTCTTAAGGCTACGGAAAGGAAATGTACAAGGCTGCGTAAGCCCAGATTGAATCAAAGAATGACAGTTTCAAAACATGCAAAGCAAAATGCAGAATTACTCACATGGCAACGAATGATTCAGTAAAAAAGTAAAAACATGATAGCTTGCTTTAAACCAGTAAATAGCAAATTCAATGTATCTGATCTTATAAGTAAATCCACATAGAAGATACTAGAGGAGTGTGAAAGAGAGAAAAATCCAAGCTGGCACATGGGTAGATGAGTGGCTTTTTCATACAACTGGCACAGTTTAAGAGTAGCATTTTATTGCATAAGATTTCCTTAAAAAGTGACAACAGTGAAAGATATCTTGACCTTCAAATCCCGGGATCTTACCTTAGTTTTTCAGGTATACAAAGTAAAAAAGTCAGAAATATGTAATACCAACTCTTCAACAGGATAGCATGACAAAAGTATCAAGGTATAAAACCAGGAACTTGATTTGTAGCTAGGACATTTCCCAATGACAAATGCACGGATTCACATCCAACTTAACTCATAATTTTTTGCACACTAAATCTGTGCCTTTATGGTGTAAGGATTTTCCTACATACATCACTAAATTAAGGTAGTACTTAACATCCACGCAGAATTTAGATGTAAATCAAGCAGAAAACCCACACTGATGAACAAGTTTAACCTACCAATATTGTGAAGAGTGAAGACACTAATGAAGACAATAACACAACAGAAGGCACACAATTCTGATACCATCAAGTAACAACTGAACCAATCATTAGTTACAATTAAGAGTTAAGACACTTCAGAGTTCCATTGTTCAAACGCTAAGCAGTTTGAGCTGTGGATATAAGTCTGTCCTCCCAAAGTATGAAGACAAGATCTCAATGACTCGTGCTATGATAACGATACCACTTCATGCTAAATAAATTGTGTGCTTCCCATTCAACTCATCCAGGTCCATCATCATGAATTAAAAGAACCAATGAGCAGAAGTGGAAGCTCAAAAACAGGAAGATGCAAATATGACAGAATGATAACTTAAGCTGATGCTTCGATCACAACATATATCCCAGCTACAAAGAACTTTGTCCTCATTGGACTATGTTTATGTATGTACATTGTGAGGATGATGCAGCACATTAAGAAGCGCTACTTTAATATAGCCCTCGAGAGTAACTTCGTTCCATTATAACAAAAAAGGTCCACTTTCAATGGTAGTAAATGAAAGAGGGATTGGAATGATGACTTGCTATTTCCCCACATTCTACCTACAATTAACCAAGCAGAGCACTATAACTACGTAAATCTACTTAAAAACAAAAAATCAAATCGATTGAATTAGAGTCTAATAATGGTCAAAAATTGGACTGATTCCATAAAACCCCAAATATATACCGCCACAGATAATTTATTTTACACAATTTGCATCGTTACTATGTGACACCTCCTGAATTGTAAAGCTTTAATTCAAGAACTCCGTCTACTTAAAGGACAATAAGAGCTAGGACAGGGACATATATTGAAAAAAGAAAAGGAAAGAGAAAATCCTAAAGCACAAACGTGAAAGTGAAGCAAATTGCAATAAAAAGTGCAAACGAGAATCAAACTACGCGAATAACAAGCTGAACAGGAGAAATTAAAGCCGCAAGGAAGCGAATTGTCTTGCGAATTAAGTTAAAAAGACTACTTATCCAAACTCAATCAAGTCAAAATCCACCGATTTTCTTGCGAATTACGAAATCCAAATCTGAATAGACAAACCAAACACTTCCGTCGTCGCAGGAAGCGAGGATCCTTGAGCAACCAGGACTTCATGAACCCACTTTTGCATAATGTTATCAAAATATAAAAGAAAAACCAAGAATATTACAGACACAAAGGAAGAGTTCAGCAGAATAATGATGAAGAAAACCCAAATTTCTAGATCAATTTCAAACAGAAAACCTACATTGCAAATCTTCCGAAAAACAATCTACAAATCTGAATTAAGGAAGAAGGAAGGACAAAGCAGTGAGAAAGAGAGTGAGAGACCATGATGAGAATAGGTGAAGATAGCTCTGTATGTATAGATATGATCGCCTGGCTTGATCTCATTCCGCTCCACTCTGTGACTAAGCAAACCCATCTCTGCTTCTGTGTGTGTGTCTCTCTGTCGCTCTCGCTACCGCAACACCGCTTCCTTCCTTCTTCCCAGTGCGACTTGACGGTGCCTATTGCAGTCAAGCCTTCAACTTATGTGAAATTGGACTCGGGCCCACCTAAAATCATTATAATTGAAGAATTTTTTTTTGGGGGTCACATGATAATAACATAAAAAACGTATGGAATGGGCGTGTCAATTAATGGTTCGTTAACTCTGACAAGAAAAAAATAAATTGATATGTGTAATCAACAACTCTTACCAACCAAGTATGTTGATCTAAGAGAATGATTAATCTCTTGAATTAAAGTTTGAATTTTTATTTAATATGGAAGATCCCTATGCGTATGTCAAAAAACAACTCTCACCAGATGAATAAATGATATATAGCTTTTTTTTTTAACCTGAAAATGATATATAGCTTTTTTTCTTTTTTTTACCGGTGAAACGATACATAACTTTGAAGTACTGCTCCGTCTTTAATAATAAGAGCTAGATGACTTTATTAAGAGGGTTTTAAAAAATTAGATATATTAATTAATCATAACATATGTTATGTATTATTTCATTTAATTATATATTAATTTATAAGTTAAACAAAATGATTTTAAAAAAAATGATAAATATAAATATTTTAATATAATTTATTTAACTTTTTAATATCCTAAAAAACAAACTAACAACGTGAGTATTAAAGTTTTGGTTTTTATGATGTCAAATTGATAGTGACGATGATGACCCATTGCCCCTTTTTTTATGTTTTCCTTGGGCTATTTCTCTCCCAGTTGACCATCAAAGCAGATGTAGGAGAGTTTCTTGCTAGTTACTCGTCATACTCATGAATATGACCATTTTTCAAGTGAATTTAATTACTTAGTATCTGTGCAAAATAATAATAATAATAATCTTCTTTCTGGTCCTTACCATAGAATCTATTTAATGTAGATTAAGTGAAGAAATTAAAATTAATTAACAATTTTAATACTAGTTTTTTCTTTAAAAAAATTCACAGTTTCTTTCCAAAAAAGTAATTATTATCTGTGTTGAATAGTGTGTGGGCTCCATTTTTTAAATCATTTTAGGATACATTAAATAAAAATATTTTTGAAAATGTATGATAAATCTTATGTCCTGAGTTTTAAGATGAGAAGAGCCTGTCCGAAGGAGCAGAAATTACAACAAAATTGTTATGAATTTGATGGGCCCCATAGCCAGTTTGGCATAAGCATGAAGTTTCCACCCACCTTGGAGCTTTGGATTCCTTGCCACGTTAAGAAGCGATTCTCATTTGATGCCCTTTTTCTCACCCTCTTTCTTATTGGGCAGTCACCTTATTTTTTCATCACTACTTTTACCATGTATGTATTTGTGTTCAGGCTTCATGTGCAAGTTAAGGTGGATAAAAATTTCATATTAGGCTAAAAATGTAATATGTGGGTATAAAAGTAATAAATCATACTTATGACAAATAACCACATTTTATCATGCCTCAGTCTTGAAAATTTACCACCTCAAAGGTGGCCCAGTGCATAGGTTTGAGAAGGAATAAATATAAGCAACCTCATTCCCAAAATGAAGTTGTTTCTAGGAGTTGAACCTGTGATCCTTAGACATGGCAACAACCTTAATACCACACCAAGACTCACCCTCTGAAGAACAAACAAAAACTCTGTGAAGATGCACCCAGTTTATCAAGGTACAAATAAAGAATGAAATATTTCAATATATAACTTTGGCAGTGAATTTCATATGCATATTGACTACATAGAGAATGTAATATTTATACACACACACAAATACGCCACTCTAATCCTATTTATAAGTCTCTTTTAATTAAATCTCACATATCAAGAAGAGGTAATTAACTCAATGATTATAAGGTAAATTTCTAATTATGTCCTCATTTATGAATGTATCATTTTCAATTTTTTCTTCTCTATCTATCTTTAAATTATTTCTTCATTGGTATAATAAATAGGGACAAACTTGTCACAATCTCATTTACTACATTGAAACTGGACTTATAAATAGAACCAAATTTTTTTATCAAAAAGGACTTATAAATAGGACCAGAATGGTATATATTACCATACGTAGCTGTATAAAGGTTTATTGTTGTTGTATATATATTATCAATAATCCCAATGACCTCAAGATATACAAAAGAACGGGATAAGAATAAGCCTATTAATCAACATATAACACCTAAATTCTGATACAAGAGTCACAGAAAAATTTTCCAGTCATAGATTTTCACATCAAACTGTTTCTCAGTTTGGAGCCTGTGGCTGAGTTGTTTGGCTGACTCAGCATGTTTGGCTAGTAAGAGAGCAAAGCCCCCACCACCAGCTCCAACCAGCTTGTACCCACAGCAATAGGGACTGGCAAAGGAAAGGAGCCTATCAACAGACTCATTGCTGCAAAATGGGTCAAGTTCTTGATGCAGCCTCCAAGCTTCCAACATTATCTCACCAAGCTCATCCACATCACAGTTCATTAAAGCTTCTCTCCCAATCTTTGCCAGTTCCACAAGGCGCTTGATGCTCGACACAAGAAGGTTATCGCGGCGAAGATATCTAGTTACCACTTTTTGCAGCACCTTATTGGCCAGTCGAACCTAACAGAGAGATTCATGGTATAATTAAATTCAAAGTTCACAAATAATAAGCAAGTTAATTGCTGTCTAACATTAGCCTAAGAATGACTAGGAACAAGTAAAATAGTTTTAAAAAAATTAAATACAAAACAAAAACAATTCCATAAGAATTCAGACTTCAAACTTAAGCTTTCCTTTTCTTTTTGGTCAAACATACTTCCGTTTACCTTAGTCCTGTGCTTTGTGCATTAGCTAAGCAAGAACAACAGGAATAATAAGGAATAATTTCCCTGCGTGGTATAAGCATCCTAAGCTCTTTGGAATATCATCTCTAGACACTATTTATCAGTTATCCACATAAAGAGCACAAAAGGAGAGCAAACTCTATATCCATATTCCTATTGATCAGAAAAAGGAGATGTGTATATGCCTTCTAATTCGGATTCTCATGCTTTCATGTAGTGCCTATTTGGATTAGCGGTAGAAGCTGTTTTTCCAACGTGATTTACGATATACGATATGAGTATGTGAGAGGAATTTTGTTTCGACTTGCATGAACCGACTTTTTGAACGCTAACTCAAACAGGCCGTAGGTAAATCTGATACAACCCAAAAATCTACATGTACCATTCCTTGTAACAATAATTCTAATTTTCTACTGTACTTTACAATGCATTCGAGTCTTTTCAGTTTTCACCAAAGTACTACTAGACAATAAAATTGGAAACTTCGCCCAAATAGTACAAGTTAAATGAAAGAACATGTTGCTGTTGCAAAGCTTAAGAAGATAAATAACCCTACATATGAATCTCTAAAGAAAATTCTTGATACATTTGTGAAGCAACAAACATAAAATGCAAATCAGTACCATAAACTAATACTTACCTGACCAGTAAATACTACAAGCAGTCGTTGCTGCAACTCCAAAATCAACTGAGGTGAAGCCAACAGGGGAATGACTTGAAGCCTCAATGGAATTCCAGGAAAGCTAGAAGTGCACTTAATCCCTGGGTACAAACCCCCAATTTGGTCTTGCCAGCCCCCTCCAGTCCCCATGAGTTGCTCCAACACCAAAACTAGTCTAGCAACATTCTCAGTGCTCTCATCCCCGTCAATTATCTGAAGAAGACCTTTCACAACTGCAGCAGCTAAGATACTTGAAGTACCCAATCCACTACCACGGGGAACATTGGCCCATGTCTTGATTCGCAAGCCCATATCAGCAAGAATCTCATCATGAACAATGCCAGTTACTAGTAATGCAGATTTCACCAGCCGAAATGAATCATCTTTGTCAAATGGTGCAGAAATAGATGTAAAATCTTCAATGTACAACTGGTTCTCAGCATCGTCAGCAATTAATACTCCAGTTGTTTCAGTTGTTTCTATGGTGGTGCCAATTGGAAGAGAACCTTCCAAGCTTATTGCCATATTCAAGACACATCCAGCACGCTCTATGCTCCAAGGGGGGGTATCACTCCAACCACCAACAAAATCTACCCGAACCGGTAACTCTACCTGTACTCTTCTAGGACGGAAGGACTTATGGGTATCATGATTGTTATTCTGGTATTCCTGACAGGAGATGGCGCCAGAAGACTCTGATAAATGTTCTACAGTAAAAGAAGCTTATAAACTTCTGAACAGTTGAAGGTCAAGAAGTGCAAAAGACAATCATCAACAGAGGATGGGGAATAGAAGTGCCAAATATTACTGTGTAACAATATTTTCCAATAAAGTTTAAAGTTTGGGGAGAAAACAACATTGGAACATAACTCATCTATAGAGAAGAAAAATCATCTTGTTGCCACTGCTGATAAAAGCTGTCCTATAGCAAGTGGTAATACTGGTGATTAAACCTGTGCAAGTGTTATGTGACCTGAAATCACAGCAATGAATGTTATCCCACCCTAACCCCAACTTTTTGCTGAACCATTATAATTACTCAATTACAATGCACACTTAAATGTTATCATTAAGTGCCAACACCTTCACTATTTTTACTTCAAAACATAATTAGGTTTTACATTGTTCAAACCTTTGTTATATATAAAGGCTCACAAAATAACCACCTCATTTTATATTTCATTTCATTATTTGATGCCAAAGGTAACAATAAATTATAATCATACTAGCAACGCTTAATAACACTTTACAATGAAACTAAAAATTCATCACTCGTTAAGACCTAAAATTCAAAGTAGCTTTTCAAAAGAAAATTCTCCCTTTTGCTAATTTATATATACCAAACTCTACCAGGAATGATACATTTTCATTAGGATTTCTCAGGCTAGCTTATCCTAAACGTCCATGAATAATCCTAAAATGATGCATGTATATACTTTCTCTGTTTTGCTTTTATTCCGTAGAGTCAAGATAGAGAATTAACTCAAAATCAGTGCATACTAATCATCCAGTTGTATCAAAATATCCCCACCAAAAACGCATGCTTTACTTCTAAGTATAAACTATTTTTCAATTCATTATGTGAATATGACATCTTTGGCCAAGATAAAAGCATGTACTCCGTATGTAAAAAAAAGAAGAAGAAGAAGCATGTACTCAGTACCTTTAAATCCATATCTTACTGCTGAAGCAGTTTCATCAGCCACTGCTGCCCAAACTTTGTGCTCCAACTTGCATGCAGCCGTTTCATCGTTGCAGGCTCTAAGAAGATCAACTTGAACCTGGTAAGCCCGGCTTTTGGGAAGCACATTAGAGTTCTGCTCCTGAACTTTTGGACACATAGCTAGGAAATCCTTGCATATTCCAATGCCCAATTCCTCTTTTTGAAGAATTTCATCACATAATTGAGACAAATTACGGCCAAGCATTCCATAACTGATGCAAGCTTTTGCAATTCCTGCAGCCAGATCAGCTTGGTGGTTACTAGAACCAATGCACATCCTTGAGAAATCAATTGATCTATGCAACTCCTCTAGACTGATGCGACGGGATGATTTCCATAAAGAAAACATCTGCTCAGATTTGTTGTTAACTAGACCCATTAACCACATTGCGACCTTAAGCATCTCGGCATAGGAAAGTATAGGGTATATTTTTGAGTTCCACAAACAGTTATCAGTAGTTCTTGTGGAGGTCCATAAATTACTTTCTTGAATACCTAAATCATGTAAAACCTTCTTCCAAGGTTTCCCACAAAAGGTACCATCTCTAGAAAGTAAACTTTTGGGGTTATCATGAAGGCCACAATATACTAGGACTCTTTCACCGCTTCCAACCAGGGGAACCTCCCAAAGACAATGCCGATCTGGAAGCATAAATTTAAATGAATCTTCTACTTTAGTGTAGTCATCAAGTGAGATGTTAACTCCAACAACAATACAAAGGGAACCGATTTGAATTCCGCCAGCAATGGATGAATCATAAACCAGAGAGTCTTCTCCAATTGAGATACCAGGCGCTATTTTACTAGAAAGAATAATAGCTGATGCTGTAATGTCGCACGCCGTAGTTGCCGGAATAGAACACAAGTGTCTTCGACCAACAAGTTCCGAACCAGCCCCACTTAGATGATCTAAGACTTCACTTGAGGTCCCGAAATGCAAAAACAGCAAGTCATCTGCAGTGGATTGATATGACAATTACAATGTGAAAAAAAAGGAATTACATACAGATAGAAAGGAGGAATGAAACAGATACATACAAACATATGTATATATAAATAGAAATCATGAGGTTAGTCATACAGGCACAATAGGTGAACATCTTTTCCTTTCCCAAATTGCCAACTAATTCTTTTCCCAGTGGACGTTTCCTCAACCACTCATGCTTTGCAGGTACCCATGCAGCAACCAGGTCTTCATATAGACTCATCTGCACAACATGAAGAAATTATTATAAGATCAAAAACCTTCACTACTCCATAAAGTCGTGAAAGCATCAGATGCTTTTTTTATACAGATCCTATAAATAACTATACATATCCTAAAGTTATGTTGTTAATTGTACTGACTTATAGAGTTGTAGTTTATAAGAGGAATTATTACAGAAATGAATGAAGACAATCAAGCTGGAGAAAAAGAAAGGGATAACCAATCAGTCAGTATGGGGGTAAAGAAAAGGGAAAACAATTGGCCAAAAAAAAAATTTTGTCATGTCAAAAGGAAGTCTTTTGTTGATTGGATGATACATGGTACTGAACCAAAGTAGCTGCAGTAAAACCAATCTGAGTCAATACGATGAGGAATTTTTGTTTTTTAACAAAAGTGCACAC